>CM055122.1:758276394-758671394 GCA_029206835.1 Rana muscosa | reverse complement strand
TAGATGCATATATTTTAACTGTGGTCCTAGTACCAAAGGTTCATAACCTTCAAGCCCAACTCTTAGCACAGTAAAACAAAAACTAGCTTGGGGTCCCCCTGCACTACAAGGTTTAAAGCTTGTTGGGTCAAGAGAGTTGCTAAAGGGTTTGCATCACTTACCTCACTACACTTACAGTGCAGGGCTAGTAATGCTATATTGTATGTGATGAAGGCAGAAACGTGACCTTGGTCGGTAGCAGCTTGCAGAGGCTGCAGCGGACTGGTTACACGGAATGATGGAACATGCTGGAGTGAGGATAAGGTGAGTAATGCAGCCTCTTTTGTAAACCCCTTGACCTAAAGTGAAACCTCACACTCTCAATCAATATTGACTATTTTTAATTTAGCATTAAAAAATAGGTAGGAAAGTATATCATATTTACTTGTTTTATTTATTCATTTATATTTTATATAATATAGATATATATATATATATATGTGTGTGTGTGTGTGTGTGTGTGTGTGTGTGTGTGCGTGTGTGTGCGTGTGTGTGTATGTATGTGTGTGTATATGTGTGTATATATATATATATATATATATATATATATCTTCAGTTATGTCCTGTTTTCCAAGCCTAGGCAAATGATTTCCTACATCCCATGAGTTTTCAGGAGGGTAGGAGGGGTTTTCTCAGCTAAGCATGCATACCTGAGCTAAGGGCAGATGGATTCCAGGAAGTAAATGTTACATGAATCATTTGCCCGTACTTAAGATAGCCACGGCCAGAAATGCTAGGGGGTGTTTTTTAAAGTGATGTATCTGCAAAATAAAGTATGGAGACAAGGATGTATGAGTTTGCACTGAATAATAAAAAATAATTAAATAACGTTTTTGGTTTGTTGTGCTAAGATGCAGTGTAGTTCCGCTTTAATGAGCAGTTAATCCTTGCAGTGTGTAGAGCTCAATTTTGTTTGTTGTGCCCAGAGTAATGCACATTACTCACATTATACGTTTTTAACACATTATAAGTATAACACATTATATATTTTTTTTTTTCATTCAACCTAGCAGGCTGAATGAAAAATAAAAACGCACGGTTCACCATACTAACACAAGCGATGTTGGTGCGGCGACCTCCCCCTCTGAGCTATTGTGTTTTGACCGGGGGACCAGCACTCCCCTCAAGAACACCAATCAGCGTTCGCACCCATCCGCTATGAGCACTGATCAAATTCTGGTTTCCCCTGCATGTTCGATGGACAGAAGCTGGTTTTGAGCCCAGCTTCTGTTGGACAGGGAGCTGTACACATATGCTGAAAGTCGTCTTATTTCGGCTGAACTGATCGTTTTTCTGCCCATGTGTACCCAGCCTTTGGCTTTAAATGGGGGTTTAAAAAGCTTGGTTCAAGAAAGTTTTCATTCTTCCATTGCCTTCTGTGTTAATGTGCCTTTTTTTAATTTTCTTTTTCAACTATCCATGCATGATTTAGAAATTAAGGATCTATGTATGATTAAATAAACTATGCATGGTTTATAAATAAAGAATTACGAAAGATGAACATTTGGACCAAAGCCAGCTTTTCCCAGTAGTTTGATGTATCTGTGTAATTCTTTGTCTGTTGCAGAATTTGACACTCTGTCAAGTTAAGCTGTCAAATGGTTTGACCATACAAGGACCTCAATGTCATACTGAAAATGATGCAAAGGAGAAGGCTGCCTTGTATGCACTGCAGAGACTGGTAAATACATTGATTTGTTTTTCTTATATTTAAAAAAAAAATTCTTACATTGTAAGGTTCCATGTACACAGAAGCTGATAAACTGCAGTTTATTGGCGTTTTTTTTAAAAAGCCCATTAACTGCACTCTATGTTAGCATATGTGTTTATGTACACATAACGTTTTTTAGCTTTAATGAGCAGTGGAGTTAATGGGCTTTTTTCTGAACGCAAGAAATTTGCATTCAAAGTGCCGTTTTTCGGCAGAAGAAATGCAAAAAAAACGCTCAAACGCTGGCCGCGAGCATTTTTTTGCGGTTTTTGGTCCATTGAAAAAAAATAAAAAAAATAAAAAAAAAGCTACACTGAAAAACGCTAATAAAAGCTAGTAAAAAAACACTGATAAAAGCTAGCTTTTTCTGCTGCTTTAAAAACGACCGCTTTTGAGCTTCTGTGTACAAGGAGCCTTACTCCAGAATTTTGGCACTGTGAACATATGAGAATTAAATCATTAACAAATAACCTTTTTATGTTTAAAATCACCATGACCATCTTTA
The DNA here is from genome assembly GCA_029206835.1 of Rana muscosa. Lineage (NCBI taxonomy): Eukaryota > Metazoa > Chordata > Amphibia > Anura > Ranidae > Rana > Rana muscosa. The sequence goes on along the minus strand of CM055122.1, from coordinate 758,669,139 downwards.
TAGCTTTCTGGTTTGTTTACATGGATGGATCCCTTTTTGTTCTGTTGCTTGTTGTAAACGTATTTAAAGTAACCTATAATAAAATGCAGGGATAAACCACAGGGTGTGAAATATTTTGGCAAAAGGACAATAATATTTCCTTTTCTTCTATCCCAAAAAAAGTCTGTCCAGGGCAGGGGGCCACAGTGGATATTTATTGCCTTTTTGGTCTACTAAAAGTTTCTGTAAATTTTGTCTCCTGTAGAGTTCAGTTGGAGCAAACTTCCCTTTGCATACACCTTCACCTCTTTTTCCAAATTATCAGGCTCTTGGAGCAGGGCTGCCTACTGGGCCATTGCCATTGGTCTTTCCTCAACCAGCAGGTAAGCTCCCCAATTCACAATGCAAATGTTTTATTTTTTGTATGATTTTTGCAAGTTGCCACAGCTTTGGGTGTGTAGCTGAAAGGTTTGCATTTGCTGGGGATTAAAGTAAACCTGTTGATTTTGCCCTGCTTGCTTAAAGCACAGGTTTGCTTTAAAGAGTGTTTGCTTTAGGTACAATATAAAGAGTGGTAATAAATACAAATTTATATAGTATATATAATTGCTACTCAAGATATACTGTAATTTAATGCTATTAAGTTACCTATCTTAATCATACTGTCTAATTGAATAAAATGTCCTATAATTTTTTGTTCCTTTTCTCTTTCTCTCTTTTTTTTAATTTTGTTTCACTTGTAGCTCTCTTTTTCTTTTGTTCCCCTTCTTTTTTTTTTTGTATTATGATATATGTACTTATGACTGGGCTGCCATACCTAATAAAAAAACGTTTGTATTAAAAATAATCATACTACACAGGCAACTTAATCAAACACCATAGGTTATAGGCTTGTACCTTCTAATGATTTGACACTGGCATACTTTTGTGGACACATCCCCTAGGGCACATCCCATGTAACTCTACCCTACTTTGTGGGTTCTCAGTCTTTTGCTAGTGTCTGTAGGTAATGGATCTCTTCTCCTTCCTATAGAAACCAGCTTCACTATTTTATTATTTTTCTAAAGATTTCTTCAAATAACCTCACTGTCTACAAAAGCAGTGCATCTGGATCTGTGCAACCTCGTTGGGCCTTGGAAGCCGTACCTGGACCCCATGCAGTGCTTTTATCAAATTAGCCGCCTATTTGACAAAAGCAGATTTTTCTTTTTGTTTATCTGTGTCAATGTTTCTGGGGACATCTTGCAGCCTAAATTCAGCCATCTTGTCACTCTGCTTCTTCACTTACTCTTTTTGTTTTCAACTAGAGTCAGGCTATGTTATGCCAGTACTATAGGATGCTGAATGACAGCGGAAATAAGAGGGTGTAGAAGCAGTGTTGAGAGGAAGCTGCAGAAAATCTCTCCCCCACACCTTCACTATATTGAAGAAGGACCTGATGCTATTTCAGTTTGTCAGACCAAAGATAACTGGACCAGGACTATGTACAACTGACATGACCCTGTCTTTAGGATCGTAATGTTGCAGAATGATTACAACCCCTTCCATCTGCTCTTCTTTTTGTGTCGGTGTCCTGGAACACATCATTAGACAAACATCCAAATTAGGTCTTGGCTCTGTTCATATGTACAAGACTTTCTGGCTAAAAGCTTGGACAGCAGAACCTGTAAAAGACGCCTCACGTGTATGCCTTTTCAAGGAAGAAGCCTGAGGCATTTGTCCAGTTTATTAAAGAAGTCACAGGTGGAAAAGTTTTGCTTCCTCAGAGAAATGTATCAAATCCCTCCCCTCCAGGTGCTCCTAGCTCCACGAAACCCAGAACACCTCCAACCCCTTCCCAGGCTTCAAATTTAGAGCCCAAGTTCAGCCCTTCCTTTCGGCGGAAGGCTTGACCCACAAAGCCTTCCTCAAAGCCCTCTTCACAGTGAATGGGCACCCTCACTCCTAAGAGCAGGTGGACATCTGTTGCAGTTTGCATCTCTGCATCATAGACGACCCAGACCTGTTGGTTCAATTAGTAGTTTCGTAAGGCTACAAGATGAGGTTCAAAGCTCTACCTCTTCATTGATTTCTTTTGCCAAATCAACTAAAAACTGTCCAGGGTCAGGTTTGCAAAAGGCCCTGAATCTCTTATTGTTCAAGGGAGTCGTAGAACCAGTACTACCTCAGGACAGGTTCAAGGGATTCTACTCAAACCTGATCACAGTACCAAAACCCAACAGAGCTATCTGTCCCATCCTGTACTTAAAATCCCTGAACACATTCCTTCACATTCCAAATCTTTGTATTGAATCAGCAAGGTCAGTAATTGCCTCTCTTAGACAATAGGAACACATAGGCATCCTGGATGTCCACTGATGCTATCAACATGTTCATATTTATTATTATTATACAGGATTTGTATAGCACCAACAGTTTGCACAGTGCTTTACAGCATGAGGGCAGACAGTACAGTTACAATACAATTAAATACAAGAGAAATTAGAGGGCCCTGCTCGTTAGCGCTTACAATCTAAAATACCAACCACATCCGCTTTTTCTATGCTTTGCAATGGCCTTTCGGCCTATCCTCTGCTTCTAGGGTTCACAAAGATCTTGGCACCCTTGCTTGCTCCTCTCAGAGCATCCAGGTGACAGGCCATCTTTACTACCTTCTCATGAAGGATGCATCCCCCCTCGACCTTCAGAGAATGTCCAAAGGACAATTCATCAGCATCAGACCTTTGTCTGGGTGGTCAACTTACAAACAAATCTGCTTCCCAGCCTTCCATGGGCCTATAGTATCTGGGTCTAATTCTAGATTTGTCTCAAGCAAAGGTTTTTCTTCCAGAATATAACTTTTTTTTCCTCTAAGAGCTTATGCTCGACAGCTGAAATACCTAAGAAATCCTACAGTGAGATTCACTATGAGAGTTCTGGGCCTAATGTTTGCCTCCTGCAAGGTGGTACCCTTCGTTCAATTCAAGAACTCTCCAACTAAACATTCTATCAGCATGGAAAAAGCAGGTTTTGGATCTACCCATGCTTCTATTCTTCCAAACAAGGAATTCCTTGTTCTGGGGGAACTCTGATGGTGGGAAAACCATTTCTTGACCTACAATTGGAAGGTTCAACAGGTACAAGTCTGTCAGACTGGGGAGGAGTCTTTTAATCCTTGATTCAAGGAACATGGTCAAGGCAGGAGGCCAAACTACCCATCAACATTTTGGAGCAGTTTGGGTGCAGTCAGACAATGGCACCACAGTGGCATAGATCAACCATAAAGGGGACACAAGGAACCTGGCTGCCTTTTGAAGGAACCAAACCATATTCTCTCATGAACAGAAACTCGTTGTCCAATGATTTCTGCAATCCACACCCCAGGAGTGGACAATTGGCAGGCAAATAATCTCAGCTTTCACTGCCTGGGCCAAGGGGCATGGTCTCTTCATCCAGATCTGTTCCGTCCGAAATGTCAAAAATGGGGGACTCCGGATGTAGACATCCTAGCCCCCAGATACATCAACAACAAGCTACCTCCTATTTGTATTCAGAACCAGGCACCCTAAAGCTCTGGCCTCGGATGCTCTAGTTATCCCTCGGACTCCATTTAGGCTAGTTTATACCTTCCCTCCACTAAGCATTCTTCCCTGCCTGCTCCACAAATCAGAGGGAAAGGCAGCAATTCTTTGGCACCAAATTGTCCTCGAACAATTCGGTACACAAGCATACAAAAAATAAAAACCTTAATTCAAGGTGTTTCCATTATTAGACCCACCTTTGCAGCACTGTGTCCTCCCTGGGACAGTAACTTGGTTCTTTCTGCCTTACAGAAACCACGATTTGAACCCATTAGGGATATTCAGTTTGAGCCTTTCTGGTTGACATAATTCCTGTTAGACATATCTTAACTAGCCTCTCTTTCCTGCAAAGAGCCTTCCTCATACTACACAACAACAAGGTCATATTACCGTGTTTCCCGGAAAATAAGACCTACCCCAAAAATGAGCCCTACTGTGATTTTCGTTGAGGGCTGCAATATAAGCCCTACCCCAAAAATAAGCCCTAGTTTTAAAGTGGTTGTAAAATCCTAAAATGCACTGTAGTACAGTATTGTAAACTGTGTATGTTTCTGTAATATATTTGTGATCAATACCTTTGTTACCTTCGTGCCCTTCTCCTAAGCCTGCAAAGGAGTTCTCTTTGCATTGCCTGAATGTTGTCAGAGCCATTAGAGTGTACCTAAAAGCTACAGCTTCAATTAGGCAAACAGATTCCCTGTTTCTCCTCCCCTTGGGCCCTCACCAGGGGCACCCCACTTCAAAATCCATGATTGTTAGGGGGATGAGGAATTTGATCACTAGAGTTTATGCTCTAAAACAAACACCACCTTTTGCTCTCTCTTGCACACTCCACCAAATCTGTTTGAGCATCCTGGACTTTTAGGCACCAAGCAATCTGTGGCCCAACTCTGTAAGGCACCCACCTAGTCTTAAGCCCCGTACACACGGCCGGACTTTTGCCCAACAAACTTCGTTTTGAGCAAGTTGGACCAACAATCCGACCGTGTGTACGCTCCATCGGACAAACTTTTTTCATTTGGTTTTGGATTTCATCGGACAAAAGTTGAGTCTGCAAACGGACAAACTTTTGCCCAACAAAAGTCAGATGGAGCAAAGTCTGACCGTGTGTACAGATAACCATCGGACTTTAGTCCAATGGACAAAACAGCTAATGTTAAAATCAACCAACAATAGCAGAAGTTGACCAAAGGGTGGCAGTAAAGATCAGAAAAGAGCAGAAAAAACACGTGATGTTGTAAGAAGTTTTAAGAAAGTTTGCAGAAAAGTCCGAGCGTGTGTATGTGTGTATCCGTTCGGACAAAAAACCACGGAAAAGTCAGATGGAATTTCGACCGTGTGTACGAGGCTTTAGAGTTTTACCAGGTGCGTGTTCATTCCTCTACTGATGCAGCTTTTGGCTACAAGGTTTTTGAACCTGCTGCTTTTACCCCTATTGTTTGGCCTTTTGGCACAGTTCTGTTGCCTAGTTGTTTCCCACCCTTGTACAGTTGTAGTCCCTACTGTACAATTAAGATACGAGGAATATTGACTTTCATATCTTGGTGTACAGTGCAGAAAGCTGGCCACCCTTCCCAAACATTTATTCTGCATTGCTTGCCAAAAAACTGAAGTCACAGAAAAGGTAAGGTTATCGTGGAGGCGCCCCAAGAGGGCATGTCCTCTAAAGCTTGCCAGTGTCCAGTCACCTGAAGGTGCAAGCCTACAGTGCTTTGAAAAAGTAATCATACCCCTTGACAATTTCCACATGTTGTCATGTTACAACCAATAACATAAATGTACTTTATCAGGATTTTATGTGATAGACCAACACAAAGTGGCATATAATTGTGAAGTGAAAGGAAAATGATAAATGATTTTTAATTTTTTTTTTACAAATAAATATCTGAAAAGTGTGGCGTGCATTTGTAATCAGCCACCTTTACTCTGATACCCCTAACTAAAATCTAGTGGAACCAATTGCCTTCAGAAGTCACCTAATTAGTAAATGGAGTCCACCTGTGTGTAATTTAATCTCAGTATAAATACAGCTGTTTTGTGAAGCCCTCAGAGGATTGTTAGAGAACATTGGTGAACAAACCGTATCATGAAGGCCAAGGAACACACCAGACAGGTCAGGGATAAAGTTGTGGAGAAGTTTAAAGCAGGGTTAGGTTATAAAAAAAAAATGGCCCAAGCTTTGAACGTCTCACAGAGGACTGTTCAATCCATCATCCGAAAATGTTTTGAGTATGGCACAACTGCAAACCTACCAAGACATGTCCGTCCACCTAAACCAGGGATCCTCAAACTACGGCCCGCCAGCTGTTGCGGAACTACACATCCCATGAGGCATTGTAAAACTCTGACATTCACAGACATGACTAGGCATGATGGGAATTGTAGTTCCTGAACAACTGGAGAGCCATAGTTTGAAGACCCCTGACCTAAACTGACAGGCCGGATACGGAGAGCATTAATCAGAGAAGCAGCCAAGAGGCCCATGGTAACTCTTTAGGAGCTGCAGAGATCCACAGCTCAGGTGGGAGAATCTGTCCACAGGGCAACCATTAATCATGCACTCCACAAATCTGGCCATTATGGAAGAGTGGCAAGAAGAAAGCCATTGTTTAAAGAAAGCCATAAGAAGTCCTGTTTGCAAGAAGCCATGTGGGGGACACAGCAAACATGTGGAAGAAGGTGCTCTGGTCAGATGAGCCTGAAATTTTACTTTTTGGCCTGAAAGCAAAACGCTATGTGTGGCAGAAAACGAACACTGCACATCACCCTGAACACACCGTGAAACATGGTAGTGGCAGCATCATGTTGTGGGGATGCTTTTCTTCAGCAGGGACAGGGCAATCTTAGCAGAAAACTTGTTGCAATCTGCAAAAGACTTGAGATTGGGGCGGAGGTTCACCTTCCAGCAGGACAACGACCCTAAACATACAGCCAGAGCTACAATGGAATGGTTTAGATCAAAGCATATACATGTGTTGGAATGGCCCAGTCAACATCCAGACCTAAATCCAATTGAGAATCTGTGACAAGACTTAAAAATTGCTATTCACAGACGCTCTCCATCCAATCTGACAGAGCTTCAGCTATTTTGCAAAGAAGAATGGGCAAAAATGTCACTCTCTAAATGTGCAAAGCTGGTAGAGACATACCCAAAAAGACTTATGCCGCGTACACACGATCGTGATTCACGGCGGTGAAAACACCGCCGTGAATCACGACATGAAATTAGATGAAAAACGAGGGAACGGCATTTTCCCCCACACACGACCGTTTTTCCCGTCATTTTTTTCTTTGTCGAGAAAAACGACCGTCTGTGGGCTCCGCGGCAGTGTCTCCCTATGGGAAAACTGCCGCGGAAAAAAATGATGGAAAAAACGATGAGAAAATTTAGAACATGTTCTAATTTTTCTCGTCGTTTTTCCTGCCGTTTTTCTCAACGAGAAAAACGGCATAAAGCCCACAGACGATCGTTTTTCTCGGCGAAAAAAAAAAATGTCATTTTTCCCGACGGGAAAAATGATCGTGTGTACGCGGCATTACAGCAGTAATTGCAGAGAAAGGTGGTTCTACAAAGTATTGACTCAGGGGGGCTGAATACAAATGCATCCCACACTTTTCACATATCTAATTTGTAAACAATTTTGAAAAACATTTGTTATTTTCCTTCCGCTTCACAATTATGTGCCACTTTGTGTTGGTCTATTACAGTAATGGCGAACCCGTGGCACGCGTGCCGCTGCCGGCACGCCGAGCCCTCTCTGTGGGCACGTCATGAAATGAGGAAAGCACACCGTGAATAATAGAATCGTCCACACCGCACCCCGAACTACATCTCCCATAGTTCTGTAGGCTAGCAGTGACGTGCCCGAGTGGGAGTGACAAAGAATAAGCGCCCGGGGGTGACGCGCGCACGCTAATCCAATAATAGAAGCCGTCTCATCCACACCGCACCCACCAATCAGCGGCCAGCTGCCAAAATGATCCGATCTGTGCTTCTAATAATTGCTCCGCCCACCACCGCCTCTCAGCCAATCAGCATTACTGTAACCCGCCCTCCTCCTGCAGCCCGACACATTTGACAGGAAGATGCAGGCAGAAATAAAAGCGTGGCTGTGCTGTATTGAGGCGGGCGGGAGTGTGCTTTGCTCGGCTCTGTTCCCTGCACTTACCATCACCCTCGCTTGTTCTCCTGTCCAAACTGTGACAGAGGAGAGACACGGCTGTGGGGGCTGCATGTTCTAGAGAGCCTGCTTCTCCTCTGTCAGGACCGGAGCTGCTGTGACTCTGACAAGGAGTGAGGCAGAGCAGGCTTTCTGTGATGTCCCCCCCCCCTGCCAGCCCCCTCCCCTCCCCCATCTCCGGTCAGCAGCACGAGCAGGGAGATCAAAGACCCCCCCCTCACCCTTCTGCCAGCAGTGGAGGTGGTGATTAATAAAGCAGCAGCAGGACTGAGCAGTTTGCAGAAGGAGACTGAATTGCAGGTAATCATTGTGCAGTAACCTCTAGCAACTGAATGATGGGCAGTAATGTAATGTGTAGTAACCGAATGGTACTGGGTAGTAATGTTTAGCAACCTCTAGTAACCGAATGGTGGGCAGTAATGTAATGTGTAGTAACCGAATGGTACTGGGCAGTAATGTTTAGTAACCTCTAGTAACCGAATGGTGGGCAGTAATGTATGGTAACCGATAGCAACCGAAAGCATAATTTACAGAACCCGGCTTGGGGGTGCACACCCTGACCGCATGCTGCTGGCCCAAAACTAGCCTGCCCAGCGTCTATAAGGGAAAAAATGATTGGGAGAGAGGGATGAAATATGTTTTTTGACTTAATTATCTACCTTAAATCACTTTGCTGTGTATGTGTCAGGTAGGTCAGTGTATGTCGCACAGTGTATTCTGAGCACAACGCGTTCCTAAACCCTGCATTCTGAGCAAATTTGGCTGAAACATAAATTTTTGGTCCTTTGGGGTTAATTAAGAGGGATAATCAGTCCCATCCTCTGTACAGAGACGCTGGCAGGTTTAATTCTGTGTTGGCACTTTGAAAGAAATAAGTTGGTTTTGCGTCGCGGTTTGGGCACTCGGGCTCAAAAAGGTTCGCCATCACTGGTCTATCGCATAAAATCCCAATAAAATATGTTTAGGTTTTTGGTTGGAAAATTATGAAATGTGGGAACTTTCAGACTATGAATACTTTTTCAAGGCATTTATGAATAAGTTGCCTGTGTCCTGTACTGCACTCCAAGGTATGGAATTTACAGTTAAGTCCAAATTCCTCCTTTCTTTTTCAGTCTGCAAGTGCTGTCATTTTCTATAAAATGTAATGCAATATGGCAACCTAGAGACGTTCTGTACACTGTTAGTGTACTGGACGCCGCCAGAAATGTAATTTCCTGCTTGTGTGATTAGCTCACAGCTTTTTTCAGAAGCCTGCACTGCTAGTCGATTTTCAGCATCAAAAACTAAAACTCGCGCTTAATGGAATAAAATGAATATACAAATAATAATAAGACCTCAGCTGCTGTAACAAAGGTACTAACACCTTAAAGGATGGATATTTAAATATTAACAGCGCTAGCGGAATGCGTGCTGTAAGTGCAGTTAAAAAAAAAATACATATACTGTATATACTCGAGTATAAGCCGACCCGAATATAATCCGAGGCACCTAATTTTACCACAAAAAACTGGGAAAACGTATCGACTCGAGTATAAGCCTAGGGTGTCCATGTGCATGCCTCACTTTGCCTCACGGTATCCATGTCCATGCCGCACTGTGTCCATGCCACACTGTGCCCAATCTCTCTACCTGATCTCCTGCGCTTTGTGACTAGACTGACGTTTAACATGGGAGTCTATGGAAGGGGTGCCCGGCTTTGAAAAATCGGTGCTCCCCGGCTTTAGGTCCCCTGGACAACAAATTTTTGCACACTTGTAAATGAAGAGTGGGGCTACATGTGTGCCAAGTTTGGGGTCCAGGGGACCTACGGCTGGCCGGGATCAGGCGCACAAAGATGAAGATAGACACAGACTCGAGTATAAGCCAAGGGGGGCATTTTCAGCACAAAAAAATGTGCTGAAAAAATCGGCTTATACTCAAGTATATACGGTATATGTTGTGAACTATTCAAAAAATGGATGTAGCCAACCAAATTCGAAAAATACCAGTGCTAACCAAAATTGATGTGCTACCACATAACACAATATATACAAATATATTAAATAAACTGTTCATATAGTGATGAGTGCTTTCAATAATGGTGGATATTGGTGAATGCAGGTGGCCACCTTGGTGGTCTCCCCTCTTGTGGCCCCACTCACCAGAAGTTAATTTTACAGTCTCGGTAACAGGAGTATTCTGATCGAGGGTATTCAGATTCCAGAGATGATTTCACAGATCTCAACAAAGGTGAGGGCAATAAAACATGACGAGGGAAAGGGAGAGAAAAATATACATGTGAATTATCGCCAGTACAAACAACACTGCGCCGTTAGCATGTATCACTCACGAGACAATAGGCAAAAACAAGCATCAGCGTGTTCCAGGTTCGCGACAATAGCGTGCGTTCCACGGGAACCGGAAGCAGCGTCACTGGTTCATAAAAGACCGGAAATTACGTTGCTGCATTTCGCCCCTCCTTCAGGGCATCATCAAGGTCCTTTCCAGTCTTTTCTTTACCAGTGACGCTGCTTCCGGTTCCCGTGGAACGCACGCTATCGTCGCGAACCCGGAACACGCTGATGCTTGTTTTTGCCTATTGTCTCGTGAGTGATACATGCTAACGGCGCAGTGTTGTTTGTACTGGCGATAACTCACATGTATATTTTTCTCTCCTTTTCCCTCGTCATGTTTTATTGCCCTCACCTTTGTTGAGATCTGTGAAATCATCTCTGGAATCTGAATACCCTTGATCAGAATACTCCTGTTACCGAGACTGTAAAATTAACTTCTGGTGAGTGGGGCCACAAGAGGGGAGACCACCAAGGTGGCCACCTGCATTCACCAATATCCACCATTATTGGAAGCACTCATCACTATATGAACAGTTTATTTAATATATTTGTATATATTGTGTTATGTGGTAGCACATCAATTCTGGTTAGCACTGGTATTTTTCGAATTTGGTTGGCGACATCCATTTTTTAAATAGTTCACCACAAATATATATATATTTTAACTGCACTTACAGCACGCATTCCGCTAGCGCTGTTAATATTTAAATATCCAGATTTTCAGCATCCCCTGCAGTAGAAATTTTTGGTTTGGTGAGGTGCTCCTCAAGGGTCTAATACCTCTAAAGCGGAGGTTGGCAAGCCATCAAACGCAATCTACTTGTCGACCGCGTGCAGCCCTGCTTTGATAGTCCTTCCCCCTTAAGCCTCTATGAAGGGCTGGGGACACTACAGTGAGGGAGGTGATGTGAAGGTGGCAGAGGATGCTACAATGGGCGGGGTGATGTAAAGGGGCAGAGGTCACTACTACATGGTGGGTCAGAGGACACTACTGTGGAGGGGGCTTGGCAGAGGACATTACTGTGGGGAGTGATGTGAAGGAAGGGAGAGGATACTACTGTGACACTATATCCCACTGGAGAAACTTTGATTTCCTCCATGTTGTCCAGGTAGATCTCAACCTCTGAAAGTTTGCTTACCCATGCTTTAAAGGGATGCACACACTGCAACTTTTCTCATTAAAAAACTAAAAGCGCACAAAGTGATTATGATGAACCAGATCCTCCCATTTAGAATCAGTCTGCAAAGGCATTTGGAAGCAAACGGTTACTTTACAGTGGAAAATGGTTTTGGATCTTCAACAAAGTTTTGAAAATCCCCACAGTGTACATAGTTCACCCAACAACAAAAGTAGAGATACATTTTAAGCACAAGACACAAACACTTTAAAGCATTGTCTAAATTATGCAAAATTCTTTTTTAATATTGCCAATGTTATCCCTCCAGCATCACATGTCTTTAATAGTGTTTCCTGGCGGCCGCCTGTACCACTTCTTAATGAACCCTACTACCAAGGAACATATCCAGGGCAAATGCCAGCTGGGAGTCACAACCAATTCGTACCACTACAGGTAAGAAAAGAAGCTCAAATGCAAATGATTGAAGAAAGTATACCATCTTATAAAACCAGTGATTGATGTTTGTAATGTTGAGGGCATTGTGAATGAAAAATTATAGAGTTGTAATACTAGTCATTGAAAGACTTGCTTGATTTCCTGATAATACTACTTAGTGGTTTTAGCACCTAACAGAGTTATTACTATTTATATGATCAAAATATAATGTGACAATTCTAGTTTGGTAGAAAGTGAATCTTGTCAGAAATTTAAAGGGGTTATAAAAATGTATATATACTCAGTGAAGTGACTAGTCTCAGATGATACAAAGAGACCAAACAAATCCTCCTGCATAAGTTGTACCTGTTTATCTGCAGCATCTCTCTCCTCTACATCTGTTTAAAGTACACAGATCAAAGTAATTTTCTCAGCAGCAGAAAGCAGGGGGAAGTGATCTGACTTCACACCATAGAACTAAAACACACAGCTGAGTGTAATCTGAGAGCTGATTGGGGGAAAGTGACACATCCCTGTCTTTACATGCTCAGAGAAACATAGAGCTCAGGGTAGGAGTCATCTGCTGTGTGCTGGAGGGGGGGAGCTGAGGTGTTGGCTTAATATATTAGGAGTGAGTCAGGCTGATGGCAAAGAGAGAAGAGGTCAGAGAGCAAACGGATGCTTTGGATTCAAATCGGCACACACTATAGAGGAATGTTCTTTGTACAACACCACTTACAACCACTTTAATCATTTCCCAGTAGTGAATGAAGTGGATGCTCAGAATGACAGAGTGATTTCAGCATGCATCAATGTAAACCTTGGGGAAAAAAAGCAAAATAACAGCATTATGCCGCGTACACACGATCGTTTTTAATGTCATTGAAAAAAAATGCATTTTTCTCGATGTGATTTTTCGTGTTTCCTCTCAAGCCTGCCTTGCCTACACACTATCGTGGAAAAAAATGTTTGAGTAATGCGCAGTGCCGTCCAACACGTACGACGGCATTATAAAGGGGAAGTTCCATTCGGATGGCGCCACCCTTCATGTTAGTAAAGTTTGTTGAGAGACGATTCGCGCTTTTCAGCCCGTTACAGCGTGACAAATGTGCTATCTCCATTACGAACGCTAGTTTTACCAGAACGAGCGCTCCCGTCTCATACTTGATTCTGAGCATGCACATTTTTTTTCACGTCGTTAAAGCCTACACACGGACGTTTTTCATGACGAGAAAAACGACGATGTAAAAAACGACGTGAAAAATTAGAGCATGTTCCAATTTTTCTCGTCGTGATTCTCAGCGTTTTTCTCGTCGGGAAAAATGCTGGAAAGCCCACACACGATCATTTTTAATGACCATTTTAAAAAATGACATTTTTCTCGTCATTAAAAACGATTGTGTGTACGTGTGCCCCATTGTTGGCAATCTAATAAGAGAAGGTCATTATCAAAATTAATTTGCAAGTAGGGCTGTGTACACATGGGTATGCATTGTTTTCTACCACCTACTGAGAACTTCTCTGGGCTTATTGTGAATGCCAAGTATTTACATATTCTGAACAAGCTGTAAAAATTGTAAAAGGACTCTTTAATACCACTATGCATTAGTCCAGCCCAACACATAGTTAATTTGCCTTGTGGCCTATGTCTTCGGTTCAGTATGCTGAAAATAATGTACAACCTGCTGCATTTTTACAACACACCGCACTGCATCGCAACATGCTGTATTACCTAAAGATGAATGAAATGTAAATTTGTGACATTTCAGTAAAGTAAAAAAAAAAAAAAAGTAAACAGTGTGATGGATTGTATTTGGCACATTGCCTTGTTCTCTTCACCCCAGCTGCCATGGTAAAACCCAGTCTGCTGGTGTGAAAGGGGCCTTTAATGTTTACAACAGAGGTGTAACGGCACCCCAAATACGAAGGGGGTTACCGCCGTTTCCTCTGACCCCTCTCCTGGACACACATCCACTCGCTACCAATCTTCCACAGCCAAACGACCCCTTCCCATAGGAATTAATCCTTCTGAAGAAACGAGACGCACTCTGTATCCTTCTGGGGTAGAATGAATTTATTGAGAAACATTGTAACTTTTATATATATCCAATACTGCATTAGTTTAACATGAACAATGGCCCAGCTCCACCCACACATCACAAGACTCAACACATCATCCTGACGTCTGCTAGGCTTCAAAAGATCCCACGCAATAGAATATAACGATCCCCAATACACATCTTATCACAAAGTGTTGGCAGCCAGTCTGTCTGCCGGATACCATACACACAGGCATGGTGTTAATTATCTCTATTCACACCAGACCTTCCCAAGTCATAATGAACAATAGAATGCAAATCACCTTAATTCCTTCCAGCAATGATTACACAAAGACAAGGGGCTGGGGGTGATGACATTAGCATCTAACAGTATGTGTCCCAACATCATGAAGGCGTCACTTTTCAATTACCCTGTTGAGGTCATAATCAAACAGTAAATAGTTCTTTGCAGATATCCTGAGGAATATGGTGGATCAATATTACAGACCCAATCTAGATAAAATGTATGTACAGCATTGAATATGGCTATCATAGACCATATTGGGGTTTTTCCATTCACCCTGTGTCCAAAGTGACCCCCTTGTCACAAGAGGCATTGCGATTTTCTATGAGAACAGACTCTTGGTATAATGCCAGCCCTCTATTGCAAACAACCAGGTGAAATGTTATCTACCCCACCTCTAGAGCCATTGTTGTGATGTTTGAGAAGGGATAATTTCACATTAAGGGTTTGTTAACAAGTATGGCAGTCCTTGCCTTCCCCTCTGAAAAGCAATCCATGGTGGATCACGTTTCAGTGAGGTATTGACAGATGCCTTCTCACTGGCTGCTATAGCCCTGAAAAGCCCACATCACCATGGCACAACCACTTGCATTGTACGCATTTGCGGCCATTTACTTGAATGGTTTGCGTTTGGCGGTGATACAACTTTGCGTGATTCTCATCACATGACTTGGCTAACCCGTATTCTACCAAACTATATTGGTGTAACACTTAAAAGTGATAGGGTTAATTAACAAAGATTATCACACAGATTATCACTAGTTTCTGCCTGACGATCATTTTGAGGTTTTAGGAGATTCCCTTGAAGGAGAGCAGGAAAAAGTCATTGGAGGCGGAGATGAGATGCAGATTTATGAGATAAAATGCCAGTTCATCAAAAATGGAGAATTGCAGTAGCTAAAAATCTATTACATATGGAATAACACAAGTTTCACCCCGAGGTGTTTATGATTTCAACATTTTCACATAGAAATTACTGCAGGGTGAATTAATGAATGCAGTTACTGTATACTGACTTGTGCATCTTGGTGAATTTGCCCTACTGAGTGTACTTATGAAACATTGTGTCTTTTTGTCAAGGTAACCAAACAAAGAGTAGCTGTTACTAAGAGCACTGAAATCCGAGAGCCCTCATGTTCTTCACAAGGTCATTCAAGTACCGAGCAGAGATTGATCCCTGATGTGGCTAGTCATCTTCCCTCACACCGGTCTCATGTTCCTGTGATGTCTCCACAAACCCCTCCAACGAAGGACAAGTCTGCTCCACCTGGCTCTGCAACGCCTCAAGCTAAGCCCACCCCAGGATCAGGCAGCAGGCGAAAACCTCGGAAGTTAGCGGTGAACTTTAGCGTTCCCAAAGCTTCAGAATAAGGCAGACTGTTATCAAATCTATTTCCATCATGTGTAATATCGCCTTAACATTGCTGTATACACACAGTGTGAGCTGCTGTCTACTGTTTTAAATCCTGAGCTTATTTTATTTTTATTTTTTTACAGAATAATACACTAGTACACTTTATGTCCCTTGTTTAAATTAAAATATATTTTAATTTCCTGCCACCATGATTAGAACATCTTAAGCATTCCAGCTTACTTAAGTAGTAGCTGTGTTGCTGAAGGCCAGATATTACATAATGATTGCACAGAGCAAACAAATGTATTAAGCCATAGCAGAAAATTAGTTTTAACCAGGATGATCAAATACATGCAATTTTCAATTGGTTGCAATGAATTAGGGCACATCACACACCGTTCCTTTTTTAATATTTTAGGCCCAGAGCAAGTTATTGATATCATACGGATAATTCTGTTAACAGCGTGGATTTGTGAAAATTTATAAAGTCTGCACATTGATATCAATGTGAGGTTTGTATAAAATTGTTTCCTAAATCCATCAACTTATTTAAGTAGTTCTTCAAAATGGAAAATGGTTGCACTGCCCATGGCCAGTATAGGGCAGACAATTCTCCTCCCTGGCACTTAACCCCTTGGCACCAGCTCCCGCCGGTCCTTTAAGGGGTTTGGAATGGTGGGGCGGAGCATTTGACTGCCGTGATTGGCAGTCACGGCGGTCACATGATCGGGAGTTTTCCGTGAGCCGCTGGTCACTGTGTTGGGAGCGGACAGGGCGCCTACTCTCGGCACAGCTCTTTGGGTGCTATTGCACACAGATATATGGCCGCTCGACGCCAAGGCCCGGCCGCCGAGAGGCCGCATATTTACGTGCACTCAGCGCCAAGGTGTTAAAGTGTGTTTCCTCTTTTTTGCAGTCAAATTGGGATAACATACTTTATATTTGAATGTTTCCATTCCCATAGCTTAGCTTAAATTTTTTTAAAGTTGCAGCTTACCTTTTTATAGGAACATTTTACATCTTTTTGTTGATGAGGGGGCTGTGCAGCTGTTTGCCATTATTAACCCTGTCTGTACACTCAGATCTTCATTATCAATTGTAACGTGATTTGAACAATGTCTGTCTATACAAAGGCTTTTAGAGGTTTAGGGGCTGGCATTCTTGCATTGTATGTTAATGCGACAGACATGGAACAGACTTATTCTAAAGCCTAGTACACACGGGCCAAATGTTGGGTGGCATTCAGCCCATGTGTACTTCAGTCGGTCCGACGGAAGTTGGCCGTTCGGCCGGCTTCCCGTTGAAGAGTCTGCAGATTGGCTCCCAAACAGCGCTCTCAGCCAATGACTGAGAGCGCTGGCTGGAGTGTTCTGGTGGGGTTGGGGGGGGCAGAAAACAATAGAACAGCAAGGGAGATCACTGTAAACATTGGATAGTTAGTACAGCGGCTCCTCCTGAGGTGTTAGTTTTTTTTTTTTTCATTCAGCCCTGCTGGGTTGAACGGAAAAAAAAAACTACTAGTGTGTATTAGGTTTAAAGCTGGCCATACATAATACAATTTTTTTCTTTTAGATTTATAAAACCATATAATATGAAGTCAAACTTAAACACTAGTCAGCCACGACACCTTGTCCTGAGAAACATCTAAAAGATAAGAAATTGGCATGCTGTGTGAATGGAAACACAACAAACGTGTTGAGTTTGTTAACATTTGACAACAAAAGTGGAAATACCCTTTAAGAGTCTCCCTATCAGGAGCTTGTCTTAGGATGGCCATACAGAAACAAATGTCTGGCAGAAAACAGCAGCTAGTGGGAGGATCTGTCTGTGCCTGTCCATATTATCACTCTAGCAGTCATTGCTGAATTGGCTGACATTTGTATTACCGTGTGCCAAATTCTGCTGAGTGGTGTAATTCACTAGCTGAACACGGGGTGATTTTACAGGTGCCTGGGGTGGAAGGGTTTGCACTATGCTCAGTTTTTTTTTTTTTTTTTTTTTTTTTTAAGGTTTGTAGGGACCTGTTAAAAAAAAATGGGTTGGCCAGTCCTTCCCTGTCCTTTACCCACACCAACAAAATAAAGGTGCAGCTGTACTATAGCTATTCTACTTTGTCTGTACCTCTGATGGTTTTAGGAAGATGCACTGAGCATTCTTTTGTTTTCAAAAACATCCTACTGTTTGAATTCTTTTTATGTTAACATGGGATTTTTTGTTAGTTTACAAACAAAATTAGGTGAATTATTTCCTTCCTTTCCAAAAAATTTTTTTTTTTTAAATACTACAGAATTTGATGTACAGTATTTGGTAACCATTAGCAAACCAATCAGCTTGGTAACCTAAGGAAAGCTGCCAGATAGTTTCTATGTTTCAGTTTCCCACTTTGTTTATAAATCGCCATTGTTTATTCTGTCATCTGCTATTGTGTATCATGACCCAGTGCTGCTGTATAAGGGTATAATTGTTATGAATTTGCTTAAAATTGTCATGTATTGCCAAAAGGACCATTTTCTACTATGGGCTTTTCATAGTGCACAGAGAAATAAGTGGTACCTCATTGCAGCCAATCATTATTCTCCTGTTATAACCCTGACTGCTCATGACTTTGGTTGCTAATGTGTTCCTTTTACATAATTTTTCTCTGTACAATGCTGTAAGGCCCATTTGTTTTTCTCCTGTATATTCATTTTCTAGATACAACATGCCACCCAATATCCTTCACCAATAGGTTGATTAATATTCTCATATTTACTGTGTATCCACATATTTCTCAAATTTTGCCAACACTTGTTTGCAAAATGTTTTTATTTTTCCCTGTTTATATTTTAAGTACTGGAATTTTTCATTGGATCTTATAGAGAACAGTATTTTATTATGAAAAGGGAAGATTTTTATGTCCTCATTTTCCTAGTTTAAAAGCTTTTAAAAATGTCTATCACTGTATTTACAGTACAGCGTGAGGGTGTTTCATAGTGGCATGTGCTGTTATCTGTGTGTTTTATATACAGTGCAGTTCAAGATTCATGGCATGGAGCTGTGCTGCACAATGGACATGTTTTTGATTTTTTTTTTTTAACAAAATGTTGATTGCAAATTTATACATCAACTAAATTAAAAGTATATGCAATGTTAAATTTTGCCTGGATTTATATTTTTATATATTTGAGTCACCTGGGCAGTGGTCAATAATAGAACATCAATAAATGGTATGACACAACAGTTACTTGTATCACGTGATCTGAGCCATTAAAATTTTTGGGGAAATTTCATTTAGACAGTATGTAGTCTGGCACGCTTTGGTTGTTCATGAAAACTGGAATCTGCAATTATTCTCCGCCTATTTTGTTTTTTAGTGAATGCCATAAAGCAGAGCACTTGTGTCAATCTGCCTTACTGAAACCTTTGTACAGGATCTTTGCTCAAATTGGATTTTATATATAAAAAATTATATAATTTATATATATATAAAAAAATGCCATATTGCCCATTAAAGTGCATGGCTGCGAAAGTTCTATTTAAAAAAAAACGCATGTACAGAAAATGTATTCTTTAAGAAATCCAGTAAGTTCCTAACTTCCTACCGTATTACTGTATTGTGGGCTGACAAAACTGCCTCTGCTACACAAAAATGTCTGCACTGCAGACACTGCCTCTCCTAATCTCTGTAACCCCTCATTGCCCCTCATTGTTTAAGTCATGCTAAGGCAGGTCATGTAGATGATACACATGGTTGCAGGAAAGAAAATGGCTCGATTTCCCCCATCAACACAGTCGCTGTTAATGGGGGAGTCCCTCCCGCTGAGCTATTGTTCTCTGGGGGGGGGGGGGTGCAGGGAGCTGTCCCTGACAGAAGAACACATTGATATAGCTATAGCTGCTGGCAATAATCGCATGTAAAAATCTGACATGCTGGGTGTGCCCAAGTCGATCAATGGATCGACCTGGGTACGATCAGCCTGCCCATAGATGGTTTGAATCTTGGCCAATCCTTGCTGAACCAGCCGAGATTCAAATCATCTATGACCAGCTTAAGTCTCTGAGCGGGAACGTACAATATAGAGTTTGAATATTAATGGTTTTAAAGGACTTCTGGGGAGATATAGTTTTAGGGGGCATGCCTACAACAATATGACTGACTTGAGACCTCCAGTTGATCCCTCCTCCAAGCAGATATCCATGAAAGAATATTACAAGCCTGGTGATGTCACAGGGAGTAATAAAAACTGTTTATTGCTACAGGAGCAAAGTTGGAGAACTATTCTGTATTGGACTGGATTTACACTTTACCCACACTGATAGAAATATGGGGTTCCTTCACTGGCAAATCATACGTTGTCTGACTGCCTTAGGTTTAAGTTCCGAGTCACTGACCAGGGGCAAGCATGCAGCAAGTGAATTTTGAAGTAAAGTCCAAACCCTTGACCTGTGTACTTGTTCTGGGTCAGTAAATTAGAATTCATTAAATGCCTTGGAACAGCATGCCAGTAGGTAAAATATAATTTTAAAACAATAGGTCAGCTATGGCAGCCTACATATTTTCTTAGAACAGGTTTCTGTATCCGTTATTAAATTAAAAAAGTCCGTTCCACCAAAAGTGGAATTTTATTTTCCTGTGGAGTCTAGACCGGGGTCAACAACCTGTCGATCGTGGCTATCTGACAGGTAGCCCGCGACCCAACCTGCCCGCCAGCTGTGTATACCTCATGTGAAGCTGAGCCGCATTTGAAGCAGAAATAGTGAAAAAATATATAATCGGCGCAATAATCAAAATAATAATGTGAAATCAATATATAATGTAATTAGCCTATTAATAGGCTTAACGTGATTGCTGCCTACACCACTTAGAGTGTATTCACACGTGACTCTCAATATATTAAACAAAACTAAATATAGTGTAGCGCAACCATATACAAATACAAGTAAAACAAGTCCAAATATAACAAAATTACACCATTGTTCAACTTTCAGTGACAGTTCATAAACTTCCAGTGACTTCAGTGACCACCACCTCTAGCTGGAATGCCTGCTCACTACCAAAAGATGACCCCCACTACAGAGTCGCACACGTCTGTGATTATATCTCTCAGGATGCCTTGGGAAAACAACTCCGCCTCCTGGTGTTCCTGGACAAGACAGACCTCCTCTCGGGTTCTCCACTATGTAGACCCCACTGCAGAGTCTCACACGCTTAGTGTAATATCTCAGGATTATTCGAGAACACGAATCCTCATCACAGTGCACCTAGACAGCTCAGACCTCCTCCCGGGATCTCATTCAGTCATGTGTGGCCATTTAAAACAAAGGCAAACCTTAGTGCTCTCTGCTAATAACATTTATTAAAACTGTAACTTAGGGATAAAATACTCACAAACAAATGTGAAAAACATGCATATCGTCAATCATGATGTGAACGGAGAAAATTTACTGAATTGCGACACCTCACACCTGTACGTGTTGCGCACGCTGATGAGCTTCTTTAGCAGGAAAGTGCCAAATGTGGCAGTGGAGGGGGGGAGGGTGCAAACAAGCAGAGCTTCCCCTTTTGGGTGTAGCTCCGTCTTCCACAACCTCACCTTAGTAGCAGAGTTTGCCTGTTCCTCATCCAGTTTTAAGCTCCTACACAGCTGTTTCTGTTTCAGTTAATGACTGTGTTTCAACCTACACATGAATTTAATGATCATTAGCACCTACTTGGTATAATTGGATAATCATACACTTGACTCTAGTTCTACAAAATCCTTGACATTGTGCAAGCATAGAACGTGTGCAAGTTTAAGAATTGATGCTGGTTTGAAGCCAAAGGGTAGTCACACTAAATATTTATTTGATTTAGATTTTCCTTCTGTTCACTAGCTTTGCATTTTGTAAATTTGATAAAAATAAACAATTAAAATATACCGTATTTTTTGCTCCATAAGACGCACCTGACCATAAGACGCACCTAGATTTTAGAGGAGGAAAATATAAAATAAAAAAAACTTGAACCAAATGGTGTACTAAAATATTTAATAAAGTATAACAGAATAATATATCTACACTAACAACTAATGTAAGGGGGCACCCTACACTGATCCCCAATTTAACTGGGACATTTACATGACCTCAATACAACAGGAGTATTTGCATATTTAGACATTTACACTGACCAGTAATGTAAATGGTGTATTTACAGTAACCCCCTCCCCCATCTCTCTACTAATCTCTGCATTCTTATCTCCCTCTCAGTACAACTCTGTCCCTCTAACTCATCTGCTAACCTCTGTCCCCCAAACCCCTCATCTTCTAACATCTGCACTCCAACCCTTCCTTCCCATTCAACTCTGCACCTCAAACCCCCCTCTTTGATCCCCTCTACATGCCCCCTATATTCACCTGTATGCTGTTCACACCTTCTAGGTGGGCGGCATGCAGAGGTGCGGGCGTAATTAGCATATGAATCGCGGCGGCCGGCCTCATTAACATAACAATGCCCGCGCGATTTACATATCAATGCCGATCCTGTGGGGGTTAAATACAGAACAATACCCTTTTGTTTCTCTCCCAGTAGCAGCTGAAAGCATTAGAGAAACAGGATCTAGCTGGGGCAGAGTGATGCATAGGGCATCGTTCTGCCGTCGAAACGATCCCCCTATCAGCGGCTCTCCTGATGTGATTATTATTCGCTCCATAAGACGCACACACATTTCCCCCCGTTTTTTGGGGGATAAAAAGTGCGTCTTATGGAGCGAAAAATACGGTATATACTGTATTTTCGAACGCATTCCTACTACAGAATTTTTTCACACATGCCTAAATCTTTTCCTACTTACAAAAATTTGGAAACAATTTCTTGACCCATGTACTTCTTGGTGGGCTTTGCCCTTCAAACCATGTTTACCTCTGCAATTGTTTCTTAGACTTTAGCTATTTGGTTAAATCCCTGAGGAAGAACCTGATGGTGGCTTACCGTTACACTCAACCAATTGTTTGCCTTGAGATGGCGGTGTATGAAACATTAGGTGCAGCTTGGATGATCTGCTGCTGAGTGCTCAGACCCTGGGACTTCAATGTGTCAATCTCAAGGTGGATTGAATTTCAGGTGGATCCTGCACTTTGAGATGTCATCTCTGATTCCATCATACTTCTTGGAGTACATCAGTCTTCCGTGAAGAACTGCAGGCAAATGTGGTATGTACCTTTTGATACAGTCCCATTTACATAACGCAAGCTCTCTGCAACGGAACATCATCTGTGTGAGACAAATCTAGATTTTCTTTGCGCAAAATGATTCTGCTACATCCTTGAACCAAGATGTCTCTGTTATGGTGGCTTCTGTCCCTGCCATTGTGGGAGCGAAGGCTTCTTCCTCTTTAAATTGGCTGATTGTCACATCAAACACCAGGGTTGGCAGTGTTGTAGGATGTAAATTGGGATTATCTCACCTCATCTGTTGTCACTTCATTGGACCCCCTCCGAGCGGTCATCCAGTCTGGGTTCGAGCTGGACAATGCCACAGCCATGGATTCCATCAATAATTGGGGGTTAACAAGGAGTTAAAATCTATCCTGTCCTTGATGATTTTTTTTTTTTGGCAGGATCTGGTGGAATGGTCTTTTCACTATGAGGTGTAAATGGACATGTATCTGCATTACGGGATACCGAATGTGATTTTCTAGCTTCTTAGTTCAACAAGAAGCTGACCAGATCTGTATCCAGGCTGTGGGTCCTGATGGCAGATGCAGTGGATACCTTGGAAGCGCTGTTGGATCAGTTTACCCTGAATATAGATTTTCTCTGCTGCACCTTTTACCTTATCTACTTTAAATTAATCGAAAGTGAGAGCATTCCAATCGTAATAGCTCTGTATTGGCTTCGAAGAGTATGGCATGTTGACCTAGTATGTCTTTTTACTGTTGTGAGTCTCTGGGGTTTTTCATGTATATTTCCATGTCTTTTCAGGGGGCCATGTTCTTTCCTTCAATCAGAAGTATAACATTTGGCCCTTAGCACATCCATGGTCAGGTGTCTATCCCTTCTATTCTTTTTCCATCATCCTCTTGCTAATAATTCTCTAATTTGTACCTCCATGCAACGGTTTGCATATGTTGCCCCTCCCATTGGGCCCCCACTCCAGTCATGGGATCTAAATCTAGTATTATCAGCATTACAAGATCCCCATTTAAACCTATTTGGGGCTTGTCTTTGATCTTGGTATCCCATAAGGCAGCCTCTTTGAGGCCAACACATGGCTAAAAAGGTCACCAAGTTATTTGCATTGTTCTGTAGGGAGCCCTATTTTATTTTACAAGAAAGCAAGGTTGTTTTGAGACCAAAGAGCCCCTTTTTTAAAGTTTTTTTGCTTTTCACATTTATGGATGCCCCATCATCCAGATGCACATCCAGAACCGCTGGTGTTTAGTGCAAATGTGGCTTAATATATAAAATGGCTTTATAATATTAAGTGCATACAGCTGTTTCATGCTTTTTGGCAGTCATCAGTGCAGTGCATGGAAACTATGGTTTCTATCTGGTAGGGCTTGGAACCCAAGGACCGTATAACAATAATAAAATCAGTGCAGTGCATGGAAACTATGGTTTCTATCTGGTTGGGCTTGGGACCCAAGAAGACAGTATAACAATAATAAAAGCCCCCCTTTAAAATCAGTGCATAGCACAGTAATGTCTACGTAGACTAGCCAGTATTCCCATATCTCAAATCTAAGAGGATTATTCTTCATTTCAGGACAGTGAACAGAAGACCATGCAAATCATTGCTTTATGCAACATCCGCCAGATGCACATCCAGAACCGCTGGTGTATAGTGCAAATGTAGTCTAAAATGGAGATATTTATTCCAAACTGCATATAGCAGTTTCAGGCTTTTTGGTGGTCGTGAGTGCAGTGTATAGAAACTATGGATTCTATAGAGTACGGCTTGGGACCCATTAAATCAGTATAGCCAAAAAGACTATAGTAAGGAGGTACGGGTACTAAAAATCAAACTGTCCAACCGAGTCAGTGAGTAGCAGATTAAAGTTAAGTGAGTACACAAATCCTTACCTAACCTAGCAATATCCTCTGTGGATGAATGCATTTTATTTTTCTAGCTCTTTTTGAAGATGCTGGGACCTTACTCTGTTTACATGTAAATGGCTATTAAACCAAAACTGTAATTTAAACACTAGGCGAGATACAGCGTGCACATAACTGTATTTATTATGTTCAAGGTCATATATTTAGAAAACTGCTTTAGTAAAGTCATCTGTAAATAAGTATGCACTCTTGGAAACCGCATGCTTCCAGCTTTATCTGCAAGTCCATCATTGGACTGTGAACTTAAAAAATAAATCAAAGAGACCTTGTTACTTGAGGTATAAAGATCCTTCTGACTCCTCTCAATAGCTCTGTGCTCCTTCTTTTCTTTAGGCTGTAGCTGAAGGTGACTGGAATTATCCCAGGGATAGCTGAAGGTCACTGGAATTATCCCAGGGATAGCTGAAGGCAGGGCCGCTGATAGGCCAGTACAACTGGCCCTGTTGTACCGGGCCAGTCCAACCTCCACAAAGAACGAAGTAATGTAGGGAAAAAAAAACCTCCACAGCCCTGACCGAACATTGTTAACCATCAGGATCAGGGAGGAAGTGACTCCTGGCTGGGGCCCGGCTAACAGGAACGTACTTGCTTGGGGGGTTCAAGATCTACTGCAGCAGCATCTATACATTATGGCATGGGTGGCACTGTCTGCAGGTAGCACATACGTTATGGCCCATAATGCATGTGCTACCTGCAGACAGTGCAACCCATGCCGCCAATGCCATATTGTGCTGCAGACAGTGCCACCAATGACGCTAATGCCATAACGCGTGTGCTACCTGTCTGCAGCACAATATGGCATGGGTGGCACTGTCAGCAGGTAGCACATGCATTATGGGCCATAACGCATGAGCTACCTGCAGACAGTGAAACCCATGTGGCCAATGCCATATTGTGCTGCAGACAGTGCCACCCATGACGCTAATTCCCTAACGCATGTGCTACCTGCTGACAGTGCCGCCAATGCCATATTGTGCTGCAGACAGGTAGCACACGCATTATGGCATTAGCGTCATTGGTGGCACTTTCTGCAGCACAATATGGCATTGGCGGCATGGGTTGCACTGTCTGCAGGTAGCACATGCATTATGGGCCATAACGCATGAGCTACCTGCAGACAGTGAAACCCATGTGGCCAATGCCATATTGTGCTGCAGACAGTGCCACCCATGACACTAATTCCCTGTCTGCAGCACAATATGGCATTGGCTGCATGGGTTTCACTGTCTGCAGGTAGCTCATGCGTTATGGCCCATAACGCATGTGCTGCCTGCAGGCACAGTGCCACCCATGCTGCCAATGCCGTAATGTGCTGCAGAGACAGTGCCGCCAATGCCGTAATGTGCTGCAGAGACAGTGCCGCCAATGCCGTAATGTGCTGCAGAAAGTGCTACCCGTGCCGCCAATGCCGTAATGTGCTGCAGACAGTGCCGCCAATGCCATAATATGCTGCAGGCAGTGCCATCCATGCCGCCAATGCCATAATGTGCTGCAGACAGTGCCAACCATGCTGCCAATGTCTGCAGCACAATATGGCATTGGCATGGGTGGCACTGTCTGCAGCACAATATGGCACTGGTGGCATGGCATGGGTGGCACTGTCTGCAGCACAATGTCACTAACGGCATGGCATGGGTGGCACTGTCTGCAGTACATTGTGGCATTGACGGCATGGGTGGCACTGTCTCTGCAGTACATTATGGCATTGGCATGTCCTGCTGTCAAGTCGCTGATCGGCACCATTACTAGTAAAAATAAATAAAAAAAATACATAAATGCATCACATAGTTTGTAGATGCTATAACTTTTGCGCAAACCAATCAATAAACGCTTTTTGGGATTTTTTTTTTTACAAAAAAGACGTTGCAGAATACATATTGGCCTAAACTATTGAAGAAATTCGATTTGTTACATTTTTTATTGGATATGTTTTATTGCAGAAAGTAAAAAATATATATATTTTTTTCAAAATAGTTTTTTTTTTTTTGTTTAAAAAAGGCAAAAAGTTAAAACCGCAGAGGTGACCAAATACCACCAAAAGAAATTTTGTGGGGGAAAAAGCTTATGCAGAGCGGACTCGGACACAGCCTGCTCTGCTCCAAGGGCAGCTGGTGTAAACAAACCGGCTATCCGTTCACACCCGATTGCCCTCCAATCCACTAGATGGAGGGAAACAGATCCCTTTCTGTTTTTTTTTTTTTTGCGGATCAGATTGAAGGTAGGTGGGTGTAAATGGACACAAGTCTGTTTAGATCCATCCCTCTATAGTAGTGAATGAAGGATCAAATCAGGTCTGCCTGAAAAATAGATAGGCGTACGTGATCAGGCCAGTCATGTGACCCCACCCCCAACCTTTTCCCTGTGACCGCAGTACATTTACTGCGGCAGGGTGACACACACGTGCAGCCTGGATCACATGTGCATCATCCATCCTGTTCTGGGTTAAGGGCGCACATGAATGGGCCTGCTACTAACCCACTCTCACTGGTTAGTGTATGAGGCTTGAGTTCCCACCACCACTGTTTTAAAATGGGGTAGGGATAGCACTGGCAGCAATTTATTCCACCCAAGTGCCATTTCAAAACAGCTAGCTTAGCCTCAGCCTTTTTTTACTTTGTTTCCCCATTTGGATCTAACACTAAGCCCAGAAGCTGAAAAAATATTTTCCTGCGCCTCAAATTGTGCTACACAGCATTCCATAGAAGTGCCTGTAGCAGACCACTGTGTGTCCCGGCTTCTGTAGCCTCCTGGGATCTGTGAAGGTTTTCTATGAATAAATAAAAGCTCATCAAAAGCTGATCATTGTAAGCATTTGCTGATTTATAGGAAATGAAATGGGTTACTTTGCTTACAAATGATGCATCATTGCACTACAGCAGTATTACACCTTGTTCATACTAGTGGCTTGGGGGAGGCTGTAAAACCACATTGTTAAACCATGCTTTATAATGCCCTCCAACCCCTCCCCCTTTAGATGCAGAAGCAGTGGCCAGCGTCTACATATGTAGCAGCAATGGCAGAAATTATACCTCGTTTTGCGTCTAACGAGCACAACCACTGGCAGAACACTGCCCATTCAATTGAATTTGAATGCTGTTCAACCATCCTGCAGTGCACCCGGTTGCGGCAAGGCATAGTGGTGGAGGGTGAGGGGGCACTATGCGTGCCACATTACTATTCGACCCAAAGGTGTCCCAGGTCTGTTACAATCCTATATAGTGTATATTAATAAAACAATTTTCTGTGCGCCGCTAAAGTGTTTGGGTTTGGCTTGGGGAAAAAAAGTGGCAACCCTAGTGGTGTGGCATTGAGGGGATTAAAATTTCAAAATTTCTTTGAATTGCCTCAGAAAAGCAATCTGAGTAAGGATCTATTTTTGAAGAAGCTACGGCTGATGTGAACAAGTCCATAGAGTGTGGTCACAAGTTAAAGTGACACTAAACTCTAGTTCTATTCAAGTATGTATTCTTAACTTAAAGTCCCGTCTTCCTCTTACAGCAAAAGTGGATAGGAGAGCTTCGGGAGCTCGTAAGACGTTACAAAGAGGCAGAAAACCACAGTAAGAAACAATTTCAGGAAAAATAGATTACAGGTCCATTAAGTAGTGGATATGTATACTTTTGAGCAACCATGAGTGTTTTTGAGCTGATAGTATCTTAAGACACTGGGCTCCATTCCTGAAACAATATCTACCGCTTTTAAGAGCAGTGGTAAAAAAGCTCATTGCATTTTTCTAATTTTTTTTTATTTACCATTCAGCAAAAATTGTTAGTAAAACATGGCCTGCGTTATTCCATTGAAATATGCGGTACAGGAAGTCCCCGATGTAAGATATTAGTGAGCCATTGTTTCAGGGCTCCACTTTAAGTATGTGTATATTAGGACAGGAATTAGTGTGTTGTACAAAATGTTGTTTCTTTGAAAAGCTTGTTTTATGTACGCGCTAAAGAATGTAAACATTAGTAGATAAGAGGATGTAGCCTGCGGTTAAGCCAATTCCTAGAAGATGTAAGACATACTAACCGCATTGACGTGTGATTATATGTAATTATAGATGTTGAATTCTTGTATTCTTCCTTCACGAGTTTTACTTATGTTGTCTTGTATGAACCTCGGGTCTGTCCTAATTGGTTTACACGAGGGAGGCAACTTTTGGCAAAAGTTTATATAAGACCCACACAGGCAATAAAGCTTGGTATTTTCTTGCATATCCACACCTTGTGTATGGTTTCTTGAATACCCGACCGGTCAGAGAGTTACTTCCACAGATCCTGGGTCCAGCTCGAGCAGAGGTCCAACAGCACCAGAACCTACCAGAACCTTTCACCCGAGTTATGAATATCCGACTTGCGAACGACTTCTACTTATGAACGGGAGGCTGCGTGGCCACTTTTCGACGGCGGGCATATTCGGCGGAATCTTTTCGACGGCGGGCACATTCGATGGAATCTGTTCGACGGCGGGCACATTCAACGGAACATCGGAAAACAACGTATCTGCTGTTCTGCGCATGCTGTAACGACTTACAAACATATTCGACTTAAGAACAAATCTACAGTCCCTAGCCCGTTCGTAACTCGGGGACTGCCTGTATTTATCTCATGAAACCAATTGCTATTTTGTTATTGCATGTAATTTTTAGGAAAATGTGTCCTCGCCCAATACCGCATGCAATATCCTTTAGTGAATGGAGCCCATGATCACATTGAGGTGGAGTGAGTGATAAGCGCCTTTTGGGCAATCTTGCTTAGATATGACCCAAATTTGGGATTCTGGCTGCGTTTGTTGAGAACAAGAATCCTATCTTCCTGTTTCAGGTCAATCCAAAACTGTATCCACACAAGTCTGGATTTCTGAAGCACAAGGAGAGGAAAGAGGAAGAACAAGAAAAAATAAAGAAGAAAAATCTAATATTTCACCATTTTAAGAAGCCAGAAACTACCCAGGAACATAATGTTGAACCGGAAGCATCCTCAGAACGAGATATGGATGTTAGGTCAGACACAGTTGAGGGCCATTCTCCACATTGTGAGCTGCTCACTATATCAAGATTTGGAAGAAGAGGTTATGCCTGCCTTTGAAATTCAAAACTGCTCCATTGAGAGTGTTTTACCTGAGGAAAGTGTGTCCTCATGCACCCAGTCTGCTGCAAGTATAGAAGATACCTCCTCCATTGCATATCCCTTTGAAATTTTGAGCGATTTAGAAACTTCATGTAGCTCCACTTTTGCCTCAAGTTCTACAGGTCCTGTTCCTATGCATTTGTGTGAAATAGATTGGAAAGATCCAGCACTGTGGCCAGAAAATCTTCAAGACAAAGAAAGAGAGCAAATTGTGCTTTCTGGATTCATGACTTGAAGAGGAGCTGAAAAAATGGCATGTCGTATGACTTTGGACAGCGATGGACGTTCATTTACGGAGTATCTTTTGTATGCAAAATCCTCAAATGGACGTGAGTAGATTTTAAGAGACTGGCTTAGTTGGAGTGATTCCAAACAAGTGTTTCTTTTTGACCCTGCTGCAATCTATTTCAGAGGGATTTTTCTGTGTCTGGACAGTGTTAACATTATGCAGTTTGGACACTTCCTTATAACATTCACATTGTTTTTGGGTAAAGCCATAAATATGTGTACATATGCAGGCTGTGAACTTGTACATTTTATGGCCACATGACAGGCCCGACATTACCACCTTTGCATGAAAGTGATTGGTCAAACTTTTTCTTTCAGTTTTAACATGTGGATGTTCAATTTTTTCAAGGGTATTGCAGCAGCACTCTGAACTTGGGTTGTTTGACTCCTGTTGTTTTTGGGCCTGTTGGCACACTTATGTTTACCCAGTTGTTGCCTACTTTGAAAAACACCTGAAAACTATCTACAGTAAACTATCTTTAACGAAACCTGGCTTGTTGTTTTTTTCCACCTTTATCATTTGTTTAATCTCCCTAATTACTTCAGAATACCACTTCATTCATTCATTAATGGTTTTTATTACATATAGATATTAAAGCGGTCTGTTCTCATCTAAAAACAGTATTTCTTTTGGATAATCAAACTTCTAACTGGCTGGAGAAAAATAAATATTACTTGTAGACAATCCTGCACTTCCAAGGCGGGATCTGGGGAGGGGCCAGGGGTGGGACCGAAGAAGGGACCAGGGGTGGGATCTTAGAGGGTACCAGGGGTGGAGCTGAAGGGGCCCAGTCAGGTAGGCTGTACGGGGCCCCATGATTTCTATCAGCGGCCCTGGCTGAAGGTGACTGGAATTATCCCAGGGATAGCGGAAGGTGACTGGAATTATCCCAGGGATAGCGGAAGGTGACTGGAATTATCCCAGGGATAGCGGAAGGTGACTGGAATTATCCCAGGGATAGCGGAAGGTGACTGGATTTATCCCAGGGATAGCGGAAGGTGACTGGAATTATCCCAGGGATAGCTGTAGGTGACTGGAATTATCCCAGGGATAGCTGAAGGTGACTGGAATTATCCCAGGGATAGCAGAAGGTGACTGGAATTATCCCAGGGATAGCGGAAGGTGACTGGAATTATCCCAGGGATAGCGGAAGGTGACTGGAATTATCCCAGGGATAGCGGAAGGTGACTGGAATTATCCCAGGGATAGCTGAAGGTGACTGGAATTATCCCAGGGATAGCAGAAGGTGACTGGAATTATCCCAGGGATAGCGGAAGGTGACTGGAATTATCCCAGGGATAGCGGAAGGTGACTGGAATTATCCCAGGGATAGCGGAAGGTGACTGGAATTATCCCAGGGATAGCGGAAGGTAACTGGAATTATCCCAGGGATAGCGGAAGGTGACTGGAATTATCCCAGGGATTGCTGAAGGTGACTGGAATTATCCCAGGGAGGCCAGGAGAAATAAATGAATTAAGCACAGATAGCAAAGTTTTGTTCTAGCTGTTACCCCACTTCATTAGGCACTGATCCAAAGACTCTTTATTCTTGGTTCCGCCATGACTTTGTCTGTATTTTCAAGTCGCATGGAAAGCCATATGGCCTATTTAACAAGTAACTCAGAGGATATTCCCTGAACAATATACAGTATCTGCCTGCTTGTTATTTTTAGCAAACTTTTTTTTTTGCATTAAAGGTAAAGATAGTTCTGCAGTGTCTATAATAAAGTAAGTTTTTTGATGTCAAATAGCATATTAAATCAATATTAAATCATTAAATATACATATTAAATTAAATATTAAATCAAATATTCTATATTTTTTCTATATTGAGTGCATAGAATTGTAGGTAAACCACTAGAGACTGGGTATATTGGCCACTGCAGTCACTCCTATGCCTGCCTAAAGAGACATAGGGGTTGATTTACTAAAGACAAACAGACTATGCACTTTGCAAGTGCAGTTGCACTCATTTTCCCCAGAGTTTAGTAAATGAAGGGAAGCTCTGCTGATTTCCATCATCCAATCATGTGAAAGCAAAAATTCATTGTTTTTTTTCTTGTGGCTAATTGGTTATATTTTACACAGTAAAGGGGTTGAACTTCACTGTGTAATAATAAACCAGTCAGCCACAAGGTAAAAAAAAAAAAGGCATTTTTGTTTGCACATAATTGGATGATGGAAATCAACAGAGCTTCCCCTCATTTACTAAATTCTGAGAAAAATGACTGCACTTGCAAAATGCACAGACTGTTTGCCTTTAGTAAATCAACCCGAGTGTCTGGGAAACCTCCTCTCCAACACACTAATCCTTACCTCTCCAGCCATCGCCTGCAGCTCCTGCTTCAGCCAGTATGAAATACCTGTTGACTTTAGGTACGATGAGCATGCAACCTCCTCCCACAGTATGGTGCTGTGGTTTAGATGCCAAGCATTAGGCCTGAGCACTGTCTACAGGCAAAGCTTAGTGTCAGCAGATCATATGGAGAGGGCCCTTTAACATACTGTATATTGCAATTTTGTCATTTTAGTGCCTCTTTTTACAATAGATATAAGAGGTAGTGTTTGTTTTTTATAAAGTGGTCAACTCATAGTAGAGAAGTAGTACAGCCACTGCATAGTACTGCGGAACGTGAAGGAAAGCCTGAGAAAACATGGATGCCTAATGTGCCGTCTTTTTTTTTTTTTATTAGTTTTTTTGAAATTGTGCATAGACTAGGATTTATCAAATATTAATACACATTGGCAAGATTATTTAAATTAAATTGATCACTTTAACCTTTATCTACAGGACAAATCCCTTAGTGTTTGACCTTATCTAGCTGTAATGTCCTTGAAGAAACCCATATACTGCCTGGAAATTAAGGTAAATAGGTGCCATAAGGTGCCACATCTGATTTTCACAATGCTTGTCTGACTTGCAAATGTGTTGCTGGAGCCCCCTGTAAACCCAAATGCCTAGGAATGGGATAAATATGCACAACTTCCAACCTACAGGGTCAATATACAGGGTGCATATAGGGACACTGATACAAGCACCAGGGTCCCTATATGCACACCCTGGTGCTTGTACAACCTATTAGCAGACCTCAAACATGCACTTATTCTTCTATGGGGGGCTTAGATCTGATCCCTAAATCGATTGTATTAATGTGCTAAATCAATGTGTATCTTAAAGTGGAACTAAACCCACTGATTTAACCCCCTTGGCGGTATTCCCGAGTCTGGCTTGGGGTGAGTTTTCCATGCTAAGAGCGGTAACCCCGAGCCATACTCGGGAGTGCATCGCAGTATCCAGGGGAAGTTACTTACCTTGTTCCCTGGATCCTGCGATGTCTCCCCGCGGTGTGTGCGAGCTGTCTCCTCGCTCGATCCACACTGCCGAGCTCCGTTCCCTGCGACGCACGGGGACGGAGTTCGGCGCCAAATTCAAATAGTGAAAAACACAGTATAGATACAGTACACTGTAATCTTACTGATTACAGTACTGTATCAAATAATTACACACCCCCTTTGTCCCTAGTGGTCTGTCCAGTGTCCTGCATGCACTTTTATATTATAAAAACTGTTCTTTCTGCCTGGAAACTGGAGATTGTCCATAGCAACCAAAAAGTGTCCCTTTATGTCAAAAGTGGTTTTAGACCACCTAGAAAACAGCGATAATAAATTAGAATCACTTGCAGAATTGAGCGATAGCGGTTTGTGGGGAAATTCATCATCAAACACTAAATCTAATGACGGCGACAATTCTGGAACTGAGCAAATTTCAGTGTTTTTGATTATATTATTGAATAATTTTTATTAAGTGTAGCGGGTGTTTGATTTTAGGGGAGGCATCTGGGTGGTGGTGTAACCCAGATGCATTGATTGTCAGGAAATCTGAGACCTTTTTGTGGTTCTTGGAGGACTCTGGTGGTGTGAGGTCCCATGTGGCCTGCGGGTGGCGTTGTTGCAGTGGGCTGGAGTTGAACACTCACCGCAAGTCTGCTTCCTTTTTGTCCTTTCCTGGCGCTGGTACAGCGGGGCGGGGAACCTGCTGTGACGCAAAAGGCGAGGGGATAAAAGGGGCGGACACCCTGACCTTGGGGTTCAGAGTCGGAGGACGCAGCCGCACCCAGGCACCTTCAGCTTGGGTGCTGGCATTCCGGAGTTCAGGGCCCAGGTGCCCTTGACCTGGCCGGAGCGAGAGATGGAGTCCATCTTAGGCACCTTTAGCCTGGGGTGAGGTACTATGGCGGAAGCCTTGAGCTCAGTACCTTCGACTGAGTTCCGCGAGGGTGGAGGAATCCGAGGGGGCCCTAACTTCTTGGGTGCCCGTGTCTAAGGTCGAGAAGACTGGTGAGCGGAACTTCTCTGGAGAGTCCGGCGCAGCATTGCCGGTGACAGAGAGGCCTCCGGTGACTCCCTTGGATGGATTGCCTTCCCCTGACAGGGGCCGTGCTAGCGAAGGTAATTCATGTTCTACCTCATAAAGTCAGTGGCAGTGACTATTCGCCATTGGTGATACTACAGTGGTTAGCTTTATCTAGACGAATTGTGCCCCCACAAATACTGAAGTGTTACATGGGTCTCAACCTGTCTGTGCTGTATGACTATTTATTGAGAAGAATAAATAGGAGTTGGACCTATTCAGTGTGTGGAACTCTGGTTACTAGGAGCAAAGGGGAGTCAATCCGAGGAGAGGATTTGACTCTGGGACACATACATAAAACCTGATAGTTCTGGCCTTCACCTCTACACCTTGGAGGACATGGGCCGTGGTGTATCTCATCCCTCCCCCCAGTGTTAACCCCTAGACGAGACAGACAAGCCGTTAATGAGAAGGGGAGAGAGGGGTGAGACCGCTACATATAATTACATTATTATTTGTTATAATTATTTATAGTTATTTATTATATTATAATTTATGATTTTGTGTTTCAAACTTTATCATACCCGGGATGTCTACTAGACTCTTGTTTGGTCAGGTTTAAGTAAGTCATTACTAAGAATTGCAGGCCTACAATACATAACACCAAATTTCCATGCAAAATAATTGTACCACTTTTGGTACTAAATTCCAGACAGTATCATACCCGCCAGGGAGGTTAACTGCTTTCCAAACTGTGCCGGATTAAATTCTGTAGTGGCCCCTAGGCAGTCGAAACTTTGGGGCCCCCCTTGCAGGTTTCTGGAGATTTCTCATGTGTGCGTTCTAGTGGGATAACGTTAAATTTACTACTGTAAATTATATGTAGTTTGCAATAACCTTTTTTCCAAAATGACAGCTGGAACTCAGAAAAGAGCTGCATGAAGAAAAGTACGAAAACGTCCACACATAAAATTGAATGCAGCCAGTCACAAAACCATATATTTAATGAATTTGTATATTAAAGAGAATACTAGACATGTGCACTGCCGAAAAATTCTTTTTTTTCGTTTCATTCGTTTTTTTTGCTTTTTCGGTAATTTGGGAAATTCAAAAAATTCGGTGCTTTCGTTTCATTTTTTTTTTTGCTTTTTTGAGAAATTCGAAAATTCCAAATTTTCGAATTTCGGAAATTCTAAGAATTCAGAAATTCGGAAATTCAACTTTTCGAATTTTTCGATTTTCTAATTTTGCAATTTCAAATTTCTGAATTTCGAAAATTTAAAAATTTGGAAATTTCGTAAATCCGAAAATTTAAAAATTCGGAAATTGGAAATTTAAAAATTCGGAAATTTCGGAATTAACTAATTTGTCAAAATTCGTTAAACTAATTCGGAACTAAACAAATTGAACATGTCTAATACTGTATAATAATGCTGAAAGTTAGCAGTGTAACCATCCCAACCAGGCCTATGCCTGGTGGCCTGATAAACTAAAGCCCCGTACACACGGTCGGACTTTTGGCCAACAAACTTCATTTTGAGCAAGTTGGACCAACAATCCGACCGTGTGTACGCTCCATCGGACAAACTTTTTTTGGGTTTTTTTTTTTGTTTTCATCGGACAAAAGTTGGGTCTGCAAATGGACAAACTTTTGGCCAACAAAAGTCCGATGGAGCAAAGTCCGACCGTGTGTACAGAAAACATTTGGACTTTTGTCCGATGGACGAAACAACTAATGTTAAAATCAACCAACAATAGCAGAAGTTGACCAAAGGGTGGCGGTAAAGAGCATAAAAACCACATGATGTTGCAAAAAGTTTTGGGAAAGTTTGCAGAAAAGTCCTGTGGTGTGTATGCTATGGGTGTGCCCGGCCAACTCTGTTCGGACAAAAATCCAGGGAAAGGTCCGATGGAAGTCCGACCGTGTGTATGGGGCTTAAGAAGAAAGGGAAATGAGACTAGAGAAGGGGAGAAAAGTAAGGAAAGAAAAGAGGAAAAAATAAAGAAAAAACTGAACCAGAAATAGGAAAGGAAAGAGAGAAAAGAGGAGGAGTCCACAGGGTATGGACCAGGAACATATTAAATCGAGAGGAGCGTGGTATCAAATCTGGAAGTTTGAATATAAGCAACCCACGATTGCCAGACCCGAAGTAATTTATCATGTGTGTCTGAAAGGATAGCTGTCAGCTTTTCATTCACCATAATATCATTCATACGATTTTTTAACCACTTCAAAACTAGGTATAGGTGTTTTCCATGCCCTTGCTATAGTTAAAGTGGTTGTAAAGCTTTGTGTTTTTTCACCTTAATGCATCCTATGCATTAAGGTGAAAAAACACCTTTTACTCTCCGGCCCCCCTGTGCCCCTGTTTTACTTACCTGAGCCCCGAACTTCCGTGGGCTCGTTCCCACGTCGCTACCCAAATGGCTCTTTCGGCTGTTTATTGGTTAGATTGATGGCAGCGCAGCCATTGGCTCCCGTTGCTGTCAATCAAATCAATGACGCGATGCGCCAGGGGCCGGGGCGAGTCATGGACTTGGCGGCTATGGCCACCGAGTGTATCACACGGGAGCGTGCCCGCAAGGTAACCCCCTTGGGAGAACGCATCCCAGAGGGGGTTAGCTCTTGCTGGGAGGAGTCGTGAGAGCCGCAGTGAGACCCCAGAAGAGGACGATTGGGAGCGCTCTGTGCAAAATGAACTGCACAGTGGAGGTAAGTATGACATGTTTGTTTTAAAATAAAACAAAAAACTGAACCCATACAACCCCTTTAACTTAGTTGCAGTAAAAAGACGCAGCACTAGCTGATGCTCCAGATGAAGCCTGTATAATAATTTTCTACTTATTGATCAATCATTGTAAAAGAATTAGTGACTTTTTTTTTTATTACTTCTATTATGAAAAGCTTTTTTTTTCTACATATTGTTGCTTCAGTCCTACAGCTAATAATGTTTAGCATTTGCAGCATACTGAATATATAAAGTGTTATTCTAAAAATGATTTCCCTTCAAATATTGTAAGTAATGGTAATCTATTTTCTATGTAATAGTCTCATTAGATATGATTGTCATGAGATAATTCTTTTCGGCTGAGCTGAAGGACATCAACCAGTGAAAATCAAAAGCAATTATTATTCTTAATTTGTTCGATATATATTATCTAGAAAGTCATATTCCAGGGCTAGAAATGGTAGATATTTACATATTTCTCACATGATTTTCTATAGAAATGTTTTCTGATTTGTTTTGTAAAGACTTCACAATATTAATTACTTAGGCTAGGTTCACGATTGTGTGTGCGTGTAAATGGCACTTGTTCTCGCACCTGCAGGCACAACATGTGCTCTTTAGCAGCGGCATGGGGTTGCTATTAATTCTCAATGACTCCCCAAAGCATCTGAAATAGTAGCACATTTTCAGGTGCGCAAAACAACATGGTGTCGCAGGACCATGCAACTCTGTGCAGGTTCCCAGTGGGAGTGTTTTGGAAAAGGGTTCCGGGACCTTTCCACTGCATTTCCTACAGATACAGCAGTGTACTCAAATAAATGGGCATCTGTGCCCATGCAAATGCAGTACATAGGACCCACAATAGTGTTTACCTAGTGTTGGTACTTGTAAGTTCTTACATGTCACAGCAGATATATTGACTTACTTTTTTTATGTGCATGCTCTTGAGCTGTCATCCTTATCCTTCCTTCACTACAATGGGTAAATGACTCAAATTAATGAGACAA
Organism: Rana muscosa; assembly: GCA_029206835.1. Taxonomy (NCBI): domain Eukaryota; kingdom Metazoa; phylum Chordata; class Amphibia; order Anura; family Ranidae; genus Rana; species Rana muscosa. The sequence continues at coordinate 758,631,265 of CM055122.1, read as the reverse complement.
CCATCACAAGGACAATTCTTAAACTTAAGCCTGGTACACACGATTGGATTTTCCACGGACAAAGCGTAGGACTTTTGTCTGAAGGGCGTTGGCCGTGAACTTGTCTTGCATACAAACGGCAAAGAATGGTCAGCCAACAAACATGAAACTACGTGTTTTTTCAGCTCTTTAGCACCCCCCTTTGGGCAACTTCTGCTAATGTTGTGTTATGTTTAGCATGCGTGTTTGTACTTTGGATTTTTTTTCTGTACACACGATCGGATAATCCGACAACACACATTTGTTGTCGGAAATTTTTAAAGCATGCTATCCAACATCCGACAATAATTGTCCGATGGAGCATACAAACGGTCAGATTTTCCGACAACAGCCTGTCATCACACAATTCCCTTTGGAAAATCCGATCGTGTGTACGAGCCTTAACACTTAAAAAAAACAAGTCAGAAATGGCATCTGCCTAATTTCTGTATTGGCAAGGCTAATAAATGTAGTCCAGTATATTAGATGAAAACATGTAAAGCCTTTAAAAACTAAGCTAAAATTAAAATGATGCTACCTTTACTATAAATTTACCAGGGAATAACTGAAATATTAAAGTGTCTCTGAAATAAGAAATACGTCTGCCATTAGCTATCAAATCAACTTTCAACTGGGAGCAAAAAAAGAAACAGAATGTAGCTGCTTGAGGCTAGAAAGACAGTTGCTCTTTCAGACACTTTCATAAATGAGGGTCATTGTAAATATGCAGAGAGCGTACAATGTACAGGGATACACCATCTTGCACATTAAAGATGTCACAGCCTTACTTATTATTGTTCTGTAGATTTTGCCAATGTTACTTCCAAATCACTCAGCTAACTGGGGGAGTCTGTTCTTATTTCTGCTGTAAAAAGACTGCATTCCCAACATCCCTTTGTGCACTTACTAAAAGAATATTGATAAGGTGAAAATCCTATTTTGGGGATGCTCTGTGTATTCCTCCTCCCAGCAGTGATTTAGGAGCCTTCCAGCTTTCTAATGTTTAATGCATTCTTTCACAGCCAAGGTTTGTCCAGAGGCTGCTTAGGGTTCCTTGAGCAGTGACAGATTGATCAGTGCTTGCATAGTTTCTGCACAAACATCAATCTTCCCCTGTCAAAGCACAGGTAAGTAACTCACTGACACCAATGGTATCCGTAGGGGTGCATTCCTTCTACTGATCACCAATGAAAGGACACCTTTCACTGGATGCTTTTCTTTCCTGACCATTAGTTGTATATGTGTTTCGACTTACTAGCCATGCTCATGTACCATACACTGCGGATATAATATATATATAAAAGGCTTCCATGAGACCTGAAAATGATTTCAGACATTGCCCTATAATTAAAAAAAGCTGAGAAAGTCTGGACTTATGATCAACGTGCTCCACAGTGCCTGCAGCTACAAACATCAGTGAGGGCTTGCTTTGCAGTAGAACTATAGGCAGAACTTTTTATTTTTTCGTGACACGGCTTCTATCTTCACCCAGTCTTCTTTCTGGGTTCTAGGGCTGCAGCCGTTTCAATTGCAGAGCTGCAATGGTGCCACTCCTGATGAGTAACAGCCGTGGCACGGCTCTCTCAGTGGATGGCCCACTTTCCACTGAGAGCACATGTGCCGGTGACATAACGGCTCTCTCTAAATGGTGCAGGTTTAGGAGATATTTACTGTACCTACAGGTAAGCATTATTATTGTGTATCACCCTGCTCCTGTTGACCAGGCGCTCGCATGTAAATTTAGTGGGTTATCTGTTCTGTACATAGTTCAGATTTAATATTATGGCTAAATTTGCTTCTGCTCCAGCATTGGCTGTGTTGCGTGCAATTCCACACTGTCGCCTGTAGGTGTTGTTGTCACCACAGGCCAGTGATGGAAGGGCAACAGGCTAAAGTGTATTGGGTGTCCCTTTCCCCAGAAGCAGCCCAGTGGGAGTGGTCAACCGCTGTGCATTCTGGGAGAGGATACTTAAGGGGCAGACGCCATTTTTCTTTCTCTCACCTCATAGCCCGCCTGGCATAAGGCATGTGACAACTCCTCTTCTGCCTCAGGGCCCTGCTGGCCCAAGGCTACATGACTGCAAGTAGGCCCAGAAGCTGCCTGGGGCCCACTGGTTCAGAGGTGGTCCTGTGCTGTCTGTCCTGCAGGAAGAAGCAGAGCAATTGAAAGGATTCGGGGGAGGACTCATCTTGGAGAGGACTGAGTGAAAGGCTGGTATCTCAAGAGGAGCCTGGTGACTCAAGTGGAGGATGCACCCTAACCAAGCTACCTCACAGTACTGCCGGATGGCTTAAAGGGACTTTAGGTACTGTGTAGCTGTCTTCGCTTGTCTATTGCTGATCATCGAATCCTGTGGCAGAGGATTGTACAAACAGTTATTGCTATCATCAAGTCTGTGGCAGAGACTTTCGTCCATGCATCATTCCGGCTGCTAGGCCAGTGAGAGAGGCCTATCCGGGTGAGCAAGATCCGCTGACAAGGAGTTATATTTGTCTTCTGGATCGCAAGTTCCTCAGTAGTGATCTGCACAAGGTATCTGAACTTTCCCCTAACCCTCCATCCCTCTACTGCTCAAGTTGTTTAATAAAAAGCATTGGAAAAATAACTAAGTGACTGGTGCATACAGCCGTGGGTGCAAGGCCCAGTATAGACTCTAAGTTTCCGACCTGGTGAACTGTGGGTAGGGGTGGCGGCAAAGACCCAAAATAATGACCAGTAGCTCCTGCGAGGGTAGTGCTACAATAGGCTTACCTGTGGGTATAAATTAAGAAAAATACGTTTACTACCACTTTAAAGTGTTACTAAACCCAGTAATATGACAATAGTTCATCTGCTGCCCCCACCACAGCGCCCACAGCTTATAAATCTTCTTTTTACATCAAAATACTGCCACTATATACCTTTTTGGATGATCTGATTACCACGGTTAGTGATAAACTGCACAGTTTCTCCAGTGCAGAGAGTTCAGGAAGGAGGGGATTTCCACTGCAGCCTGTATACACGCCCACGTGTGTGATGTCAATATCATGTGACCTGGCTAGTTCAGCTCAACAAGGAAAAATTCTCTACACTACAGCATGAAAGACAAAACTGAGCAAGTGGTCTACTCTGCCTGTGTTAGCTGGCCTTCCCCAGATAGACAGTGCAGGAGGGAACGATCTGTGCATACAGGATAAATTATTTTTACACAATGCAAAGGATTAACCCCCTAAGTTCCACAGTGAGTATAACAAGCATGCTATGCTGCATATACAGCCTGATTTTACTGTTGTGAGTTTAGTAACACTTTAAGAGTCACAGGCCCACAAATGTGCAACAACTGAAGCCAAATCTTCCGATCTGCATACAAGCTCTGGCTAATCTTCATAAACTATTGAAACCACTGGATCACCACAAATCCAAGCAACTGCTACCTTCAGAAGGAGCAGTCAGTATTGGTTGTCTCCATAGTTTACTTGCCTCCAGGTTTACTTCAAAGCTAATGTATTGTAGTTTTGTGTGTGACTTTAAAATATATTTTCTATTTTAATCAGGTAAATATAGAAAATTTCCTATTTATATTTGTTATTTATTTATTCTAAATACTGCTGTATTCTCTGTGCTCCCCCCCCCCCCCCTTACAGGAACTAATGGATTCTTGAAGCTGGCCACCAACATCAGACATGTTACCCAGTCATTTTCTTCATGTCTATTCACAAGACTCCCCTCAGTCAGGGCTGTCTTAATGCATGGCCCCCCCTAGGAACTGCCCAGGGGCTCCAGGTGCATGGGGGCCCCACAATAGTCTTGCAATAGGCTCTCCCACTACAGGCGGACAGGGGATGTGACAGCAGCATCACTCACTACTCTTGTCAGCAGGGAGGGGAAGCACAGCAGCGCTGCCTAGTTTTGAAAAGTGCGGCCAGACAGGTGAAGGCAACTGCTTTTTTGGGGAGTATTTTAGTATTTGAAAGCTAACTGTCTTTAAAAGAGAAGTATGTTTTTTTTTTTGTCCTAATCATACTTACCTAAGTGGATGCAGCATCAGACCGATGCTGCATCTGTCCCCCGCCATCTCTTCACTGAGAACCGAGCCACCGAACACCGCCGATGGCTTGGTTCTCTCACCTCCCCGAGCGGAGAGCTGCTGCCTGTCAATCAGCATCTCTCATGCTCTGCTCCTCTATGCTCATTGGAGCGCTGAGCTGTGGTGGGGTGGGGAGCAGCAGTCTCAGCCTCTCAGCGGCTCGCTAAGAGACTGAGACTGCCATCAGTCTAGGTAGTTGGCGCATCCAGACTTCCAATGTCGGGATGACGTGGTGCCTGGACTGATCCTGGAGATGTCAGTGGAAAGCAGACTTCAGACCGCTCTCCGCTAAAAACAGGTCACAGGAGTGCAAAACTAATTGCATTCCTGTGACCCATAGGAAAAGCCCAGCCTAAAAAGCTCAGGCTGGACTTCTCCTTTAAACACTGCAAAGCTGGAGCGGGCAGTAATGGGCAGAGCTGTGCACGGGGAAAGCTTCCAGAGTCCCGAATGGCCTTTCCCCCTTTCCATACAGTACTGTGTACACATGCTTCTTACTCAGAAGTGCAAGTGCCAAATGCTGGTCATAAGTAAGTAAGTAAGGTAAGCTGTGGTTTTTTAAAAGGATATGTACTGTATGTATGTATGTACAGTATGTGTGTGAGTTTATGTACAGTGCCTTGAAAAAGTAATCGTACCCCTTGAAATTTTCCACATAAATGTATTTTATTGGGATTTTATGTGATAGACCAACACAAAGTGGCACTTAATTGTGAAGTGGAAGGAAAATGATAAATGGTTTTCAAATTGTTTTACAAATAAATATCTGAAAAGTGTGGCGTGCATTTGTATTCAGCCCCCCTGAGTCAATACTTTGTAGAACCAACTTTTGCTGCAATTACAGCTGCAAGTATTTTTGGGGATGTCTCTACCAGCTTTGCACAGCTAGAGAGTGACGTTTTTGCCCATTCTTCTTTGCAAAATAGCTCAAGCTCTGTCAGATTGGATGGAGAGTGTCTGTGAACAGCAATTCTCAATTGGATTTAGGTCTGGACTTTGACTGGGCCATTCTAACACATGAATATGCTTTGATCTAAACCATTCCATTGTAGCTCTGGCTGTATGTTTAGGGTCGTTATTCTGCTGAAAGGTGAACCTTCGCCCCAGTCTCAAGTCTTTTGCAGACTCCAACAGGTTGTCTTCTAAGATTTCCCTGTATTTGGCTTCATCCATCTTTCAATCAACTCTGACCAGCTTCCCTGTCCCTGCTGATGAAAAGCATCCCCACAACATGATGCTGCCACCACCATGTTTTACGGTGGGAATGATGTGTTCAGGGTGATGTACAGTGTTAGTTTTCCGCCACACATAGCGTTTTGACCAGAGCACCTTCTTCCACATGTTTGCTGTGGGTTTGCAGTTGTGCCATACTCTTTCCATTTTTGGATGATGGATTGAACAGTGCTCTGTGAGATGTTCAAAGCTTGGTTTTTTTTTTATAACCTAACCCTGCTTTAAACTTCTCCACAACTTTATCCCTGACCTGTCTGGTGTGTTCCTTGGCCTTCATAATGCTGTTTGTTCACTAAGATTCTCTAACAAACCTCTGAGGGCTTCACAGAACAGCTGTATTTCTACTGAGATTAAATTACACACAGGTGGACTCTATTTACTAATTGGGTGACTTCTGAAGGCAATTGGTTCCACTAGATTTTAGTTAGGGGTATCAGAGTAAAGGGGGCTGAATACTAGTTATTTATTTGTAACAAATGTTGAAAACCATTTATCATTTTCTTTCCACTTCACAATTATGTGCCAATTTGTGTTGGTCTATCACATAGAATCCTAATAAAAGAAATTTACGTTTTTGGTTGCAACATGACAAAATGTGCAAAATTTCAAGGGGTATGAATACTTTTTCAAGGCACAGTATAAGTGTGTGTGTGTGTGTGTATGCATGTGCATAAGTATATTTACATGCGTGTGTGTGTATGCGTATGTCTGTATGTTACTTTTAGGCCTTGTTCACATACTTTAGCATGGATTGACACATATGGGGGTGAGAGAGGGCTGCACATCCCGATTTGTACACTAGGACACAAAAAGACATTTCCCGTGGGACTTTAAAGCAGCAAAGAGGAATCAATGGTAGATAAAATGTAAATTTTATTGGAAAGATTGCAATGACGCATATAGCATAAAAAGATAAATTCATGAATCTTATGAGCTCCGGTAATTAAAAAACCAACAATGGAACACAGAAATAATACAATTCACATACATATAGTGTACATTTAGGGTAATGTGACATTACAAATTTAATGCATTACGATGTACTGTAGAAGAGACCCCGATGCATTTCGACCTCTCTAGGTCTTCCTCAAGGGGATTAAATTGTTCTATAGGACATCAAAAAGAATAATAGAAGATTATATGTACGAATTAATCATGTTTCCTGCGTTTTCTGTCATAAAGAGTAATTGGGTAGGCAATTTTTTCAAAGTATTAATTTATTGAGAAACGCACAGGGAAAACAGATTGCTAAATTGATCATAGTTGATGAAAAATTGCATATTTACCCTTTGTGTCGAATTGAATGGTGAAACCGGAGACTTTCGTATTAAAAGTGTAATTGCGTATGCACTCCCAGGGTTCCCAATAGGGGTCTGTATTGGCCAAGGCGCCCACCTCCCACTCCATGGCGGATCCGCTCCACGGCTAACTGCGCGCCACTGACTCCCGAGCATGTGCGCTAAGGCTGTCAACACGCGCCCAGCGGTGAACATGGGATGGCGCGGCACTGTTTAAACCCCACTCACATACTTAAGCGTACACACGTGTGAGAGCCATTTGCCCACACAGGCATTGGGATGCACGGTTGTTGCGTGCGTCGCTGTGCAGGCAGTCCCATTCATATCAATTGAGATGCAGCAGCTGCATGGACAGAGCCACTACTCCCAATTTGACATCCTTGTCTGTGCTGGTCCCCAATCACAAACAGTATGGATTCCGGGACCCGCACCCAGGCGGAAGTCAGTTTGGGAGCAGTGGCTATGTCTGTGCAGCTTCTGTGTCCTAAATGACATGAATGGGACTGCCAGCATGAGGATGCACTGAACACCTGTGCATCCTAATGCCCTTGTGGGCAACCATAAACACAAGAACAGGAAGCGCCTCTGGGTGCAGGCTGTATAAAAAGTTTAATCAAATAGAAAGGTTTGTAAAAACACTCACATTTAAGTGGTAAGTTTGTGTATGATAAGGTCCCAAACAACCAGGGTCATCAGTGATATCTGTCTCTATGGAGCTGATGGATGTGCTGTCTCTGCATGTTCTGTTCCCCCTGGATGGCTGTCGTGAGCACGGACTTAACCCTTTCCTCTCTTCATCCCTCCCACACCATATCCCATTTATATTACCATCCAGCAACCTGCACTGCCAATGTGCCTCAATCATTGACTTCTTCACAAAGAGTGGACTTGTTGCCTCTTTGTGCATATAATTGTATGCTCATTCAGTACTTTTTTGTTTGTTCACCATTGGATACTTTTTTTGGTTTTCAGTTTTGCGCCATTTTACTTGTATAAATTTGTGGGCAACCATGGCCCTCGCATGAGTGTATGCTTAAGTATGCCCATGTGAACAAGTCCCAACAGTGACATACATAAATACAGGCCACTGACAGGATGGGAGAGGCATTTAAGACATGGGGCAGTGTATACAGGATGTGGGGGGGGGGGAGTAGTTTTAAAAAAGGAGTTGGAGCAGTGTGTACAGGGGAAAAGGGGGACAGTGTGTCCAAGGGGTACATTTATTTTGGGATAATTCCCTGATGGTGTTCTTTTGTTGTTTATAATCAGACTAAAAAGCCAAGCCCAATATTTAGCCACACCCACCTTTTGCCACGGTGCGCTACTTGTGCCGCAGGTCGCCATCTCCCTTTTAGGGACCCCAGTGCATCACTTTGCCCACTTTGCATAACTTTGCACAAGGCTGTAAGGCAACATTTTTGCATACATTTGCCATTGTGTTCCCTAAAAGAGGCCCAAGACGGGGAACTGGGAGTCATTTCTTTCCTGTTTTTGTAGGTAATAAAACATGCCTGCTCAGGCAATCCAAGCATGCATTTTTAGGCAACAGTCTGTTGTTGGATTGCATTGTATATTAAATGCATTGATTTTCCACATTCAGTTCATCTGTGGCACCTTTAAACCTAAAAAAAGCGGTATTAGAACTCCAATAACCTCTGCAAGTACTCCACTCTACCCTATTGTACTCTAAAGATTTTAACACTTGCCACCTGCCCACAGTACATTTACTCAGGCTCCAGGCTCCACCGCTTATTTCTGGGTTTTCAGGCATGCGCAAACCCCTGGCTGACCTGTTCTGTGATTGGCCACATCACAAGTTTGCCAGCAGGTTACAGCCAATCAGTTTGGCTGTATACCTGTTGATTGGCTGTGGCCAATCGCAACACAGATCTCTGTGTTTGTAAACACAGATTCTGTCTGACAAAAGGGATTTTAACTACTTGCTTACTGGGCACATAAACCCCCTTCCTGCCCAGGCGAAATTTCAGCTTTCGGCACTGTCACGCTTTGAATGACAATTGCGTGGTCGTGCGACGTGGCTCCCAAACAAATTTGACGTCCTTTTTTTCCCACAAATAGAGCTTTCTTTTGGTGGTATTTGATCACCTCTGCAGTTTTTATTTTTTGCGCTATAAACCAAAAAAGAGCGACAATTTTGAAAAAAAACACTATTTTTTGATTTTTGCTATAATAAATATCCCAATTTAAAAAAACAAACAAACGATTTTTTCCTCAGTTTAGGCCAATACGTATTCTTCTTCTACATATTTTTGGTTAAAAAAATCCCAATAAGCGTATATTGATTTGTTTGCGCAAAAGTTATAGCGTCTACAAAATAGGGGATAGAATTCTGTCATTTTTTATTTTTATTTTTTTTACTAGTAATGGCAGCGATCTGCGATTTTTGTCAGGACTGCGATATTGCGGCGGACACATCGGACACTTTTGACACATTTTTGGGACCATTCACATTTATACAGCGATTAGTGCTATAAAACTGCACTGATTACTGTATAAATGTGACTGGCAGGGAAGGGGTTAACACTAGGGGGCGAGGAAGGGGTTAAATGTGTGCCCTCTGAGTGATTGCTACTGTGGGGGGAGGGGACTGACTGGGGGAGGTGACCGATCTGTGTCCCTATGTACAAGGGACACAGCATTGGTTTCCTTTCTCCCTGACAGGACATGGATCTCTGTGTTTACACACAGAGATCCATGTCGTTGTCTGTGTACCGGCCGATCGCGGGTATGTGGCGGACATCGCGGCCGCCAGGCGCGCGCATCAGCATCTAAGTGATGCGCCGGGCGCGCGCCCCCCAGTGGCCGGAGGAGCGGAGGCCGTATAATGACGGCCTCCCGGCATTTTAGAACCACTTTGCGGCCGTCATTTGTCGTATGGCGGGCGCGAAGTGGTTAACATGTACATTTTATAAAATAGATTTTTTAGTTAATTATAAATTGTTAAAAATTGGGGCATGCAATTGCTCCCATATATTTAATTTATAAAAATAACTTTTACACATATAACACACCGATATGCAGATATTTATGCTATTCAAAATGCTTGTTGCTCGACACGTTTTGCTTTTCTGCTTAGACATACAAACAACAACATTATTAGGACAAAAATGTTTTTGCATTTAAATATTTGCATACAGAGATATTACCAAACGATTTTTTTTTAATATATAATATTTTATTATTATATGCTAAATGATAAACAAAGGTTTAATAAACAAACGATCATTGCAATAATCTCAATGAAAGTCTGACCACACTGCAGACGGACACAAGGCCAAGGAACACTTACCATCTGTGTATTCACACAATTCATTCACATGAACATTGCTGCAGATCACTATAGTTGGTATTAGGGGGGGTGGACAAAGGCCACCTCAATCGGCAGTAATAGCCTGTAGGGAGAGCAAATGAAAGCCAGAGATTCTGTGAAATATAAAGGATAAACCTGAGTAAATAAGAACTGAGGCAAACGCGTGGGGGTTATTTACTAAAGGCAAATCCACTTTGCACTTGAAATTGCACTGAAAGTGCATTTGGAAGTGCAGTCGCTGTAGATCCGAAAAAAACAGCATTTTAGCTTGCACATGATTGGATAATAAAATCATCAGAGCTTCCCCTCATTTCAGATCCACAACTCAGATTTACAGCAACTGCACTTCCAAGTGCAATTTCAAGTGCACTTTGCACTTGTAGTGCAAAGTGGATTTGTCTTTCGTAAATAACCCCTAATGTGTCCCAGACAAAACGGATATATCTACCCATGTGTAAAGAATACCTATAAATGCTGTCCAGTAGTTTCTAAATTCACCCTGAGTGATACATATAAGAGAGGACAACATCCAGGGATGATCTTCCAGGTTGGATAAACTAAGTTTTGATCATATGTAAAAAGTTCTCAAAAAGTGAGTATACCATTGAGATCCCTTCCAATCAGATGGCTCCAGTGTCCCATCTAGTGGCAGATCCACACCAAAGAAAATTGACATTAGAAAATAATCCCACAATGGAGGCTTCCCCAACAGGGTTTTTTTTATACCCCTGAATTCCTCACCAGTAAGATAGGGGTGAATACTCGCAGTGTCCCCTGGCTCTGAGCAGGCACTGTGGCAATCGCCAACTGTCCTGCATTATATGCATTCCCCGATCAGCCAGCGTCTGACGTCACTGGTCGATCACAGACATGCTGTAGCCTCCGCGCATGTGCAAACTTACTTCACCAGCCAATGACGTCACATGCATGCGCCGCGGACCCATCATCATTATCTTTGAAAGTCCATTCATAAGGAAGATGGGGAGCTGCCAGTAGTCCCAGAGATGGATCAAGGTGGAAGGAGAAGGGAAGGGCACACTCTCCAATACCAAATCCACATCCCCCGGACCACCACCAAGACACGGGAGGGACCAGCAGCGCAGGTGCGATGGGCACTGGTGCCAACCTCTACAGAGACAGGAGCACACCACTAGGGTGTACCAACCACCCCATGAGGGGAAACGCCCCGCGCGTTAGTACGGCCACTGGTCCCCCAAATTGTCAATGGTTAAAAAAAAAAAAGACCAATGGGCAAATCCTATTGTAAAAAGGTCCCAAAAAAATGGAGCAGTATTCTAAAAGGAGAGAAAAGTGTATATTAAGAACATTCACTGTTTTTATAAATAAGTCTTGTAGCTCATGGCTTCATTCAAGCCAGGATATTTGGTGGCTGATAATTTATAAATCCACCTGGCCTTTATCAATATTTCCTCCCCTTTCATGAAGAGGACGTGATCCAGTGCAAAAAAACATTGGACAGCTCAAATCCATGGTAAAATCCTACAGTATCTCACAAAAAGTGAGTACACCCCTTACATTTTTGTAAATATTTTATTATATCTTTTCATGTGACAACACTGAAGAAATTACACTTTGCTACAATGTAAAGTAGTGAGTGTACAGCTTGTATAACAGTGTAAATTTGCTGTCCCTTCAAAGTAACTCAACACACAGCCATTAATGTCTAAACTTCTGGCAACAAAAGTGAGTACATCCCTAAGTGAAAATGTCCAAATTGGGCCCAATTAACTATTTTCCCTCCCTGGTGTCATGTGACTCGTTAATGTTGCAAGGTCTCAGGTGTGAATGGAGAGCAGATGTGTTACATTTGGTGTTATCGCTCTCACTCTCTCATATTGGTCACTGGAAGTTCAACATGGCACCTCATGTCCAAGAACTTTCTGAGGATCTGAAAAAAAAGAATTGTTGCTCTACATAAAGATGGCTTAGGCTATAAGAAAATTGCCAAGACCCTGAAACTGAGCTGCAGCACAGTGGCCAAAACCATACAGGGGTTTAACAGGACAGGTCCCACTCAGAAGTTCATATCCAGAGGTTGTCTTTGGGAAATAGACGTATAAGTGCTGTCAGCATTGCTGCAGAGGTTGAAGGGGGGGGGGGTCAGCATGTCAGTGCTCAGACCATACGCCACACACTGCATCAAATTGGTCTACATGGGTGTTGTCCCAAAAGGAAGCCTCTTCTAAAGAGGATGCACAAGAAAGCTTGCAAACAGTTTGCTGAAGACAAGCAGACTAAGGACATGGATTACTGGAACCCTGTGGTACTGTGGTCTGATGAGACCAAGATAAACGTATTTGGTTCAGATGGTGTCAAGCGTGTGTGGCAGCAACAAGATGAGGAGTACAAAGACAAGTGTGTCTTGCCTACAGTCAAGCATGGTGGTGGGAGTGTCAGGGTCTGCATCTGCATTAGTGCTGCCGGCACTGGGGAGCTACAGTTCATTGAGGGAACCATGAATGCCAACATGTACTGTGACATACTGAAGCAGAACCTGGTCCCCTCCCTTCAGAGACTGGGCCACAGGGCAGTATTCCAACATAACAACCCCAAACACACCTCCAAGATGACCACTGCCTTGCTAAAGAAGCTGAGGGTAAAGGTGATGGACTGACCATGCATGTCTCCAGACCTAAACCCTATTGAGCATCTGTGGGGCATCCTCAAATGCAAGGTGGAGGAGCGCAAGGTCTCTAACATCCACCAGCTCCGTGATGTCGTCATGGAGGAGTGTATGATGACTCCAGTGGCAACCTGTGAAGCTCTGGTAAACTCCATGCCCAAGAGGGTTAAGGCAGTGCTGGAAAATAATGGTGACCGCACAAAATATTGACACTTTGGGCTCAGCATGCATCACAGAAAATATGATTGGCTGAGAAAATGATGTCTAGCCATAACTTAAAGTGGAAGTAAACCCATCCATAAAACAGTTTCATTTCCGTCACGTGCTGGAAATGTAACACTCCCATTGGTTGTGCTCTCAACCAAACTGTCAAACCATCCAATGGCTGGTGTCATACCTGATCACATGTGCAGCATCATGGCAGTTGTAGATTAAACAGAGGCAAAGATGGCAGCTTCCTTGGCTGAAAATGATAGGGGGTTTACTTACACTTTAAGTATGTTGTAGCTCATCACTCTAATGTCAAAGGCAACAGCACCACCTACTGACAGAAGGGAGAAGACACAATCAAATAGAATTTAAACAGTAGTCATATAATCACTAAACACTACAAATTATCCAGGCTGGCTACCACCCAGCACAACCAAATTTACCTGTTGCCCTATTCTAGGGACAAGAGTACTACACTCTCCCCCTGCCAAGGAGACTAAGTCCTCAGAGTCTGCAAAAAAACATTTGCTCTCAAGCCTGAGAGTGAATGTCTTGGCAAAAAATTGATGGGAATGGGTAAAGGAAAGGTTAAAATTTGAATTACAAATACCAGTGGCATTCCACATGAAAACAGGTTAAAAATGCAATAAAGCAATGACATTACATAATTTACCTTACATCCTAACTATCTATCTAACATACTGTACGATAAGTAGTAGAAAATATTGGCGTTGAACCAATTTAAGGCACTGTCTCTCCTCAGCCGAGGAAGACCCAATGTATGAAAACACAAATATACACTTGACTATTCAGTGTTAGAGAAAATAAGCATTACTGTACAAAATTGAAGGTACTGTCTCTCCTTAGCCAAGGAAGACGCGAAGGGTACAGAAACACCTGGAAAATAGGAGAATAGAAAAGCACGCAATATGGAAATACGACATCCTAGCAACATACTATACTATATCTAACATTATAGTAATATCTATCCTAAAGCAACATATATGTATACATTTGAGATTTTGTCTGTCCTCAGCCGAAGAAGACAAGTATTATCACTAAAGAACACATATCTACATATATTTATTTAGAACATTGTCTGCTCTCAGTCGAGGAAGACAAGAGTGTATAAGGTAAACTCACATTAGTACATTTTTAATATACTCTACAGTTCTAGCAATTAAAGTGGAAGTAAACCCATCGATTTGATAGTTTAAAAAAACAGTTATTTCCGGCATGCCGGATATGCTAGCTGTCACATTGGTTGTGCTCTCAACCAAACTGTCAAACCATCCAATGGCTGGTGTCATAATGGATCACATGTGCAGCATCATGGCAGTTGAAGATTAAACAGAGGCTAAGATGGCAGCTTCCTTGGCTGAAAACGATAGGAGGGTTTACTTCCACTTTAACTGTGCACTGAAATATCAACAGAATGAAGCAGACCCTACTCCCTAGAGAGTAACACCTTCTTCCAAGAAGTATAAACAGGCAGTCCCCGAACTTACAAACGACTCATACTTACGAACAGCCTCAATGCCGGCTGTGGACGGTGTCAGTAGGGCAGAGATTGGTGTCAGTTGGGCAGTGGGCAGTGTCAGTAGATTTTTATTTTTATAATTTTTTTAAAACATTTTTTACAGTATTTTCTATTTACAATTCTTTTAAGAGTTCCACTGGGGGGGGCTTTGGTGAAATATCAGGAGTCTAAACAGGCCCATGATGTCTCACGTTTGCGACAGAGAAAGGGGCAGAGATTCCCCAGCCCCTTTCTCTGCAGTATCAGCTTCACTGGACAGTGAATGAATGGGAAATGCTCTGTACTGTACTGTTTATTCACAAACTGAAGCCTACTAAACACAGTTTACTAGGCTTTAGTTATGAATGAACACAGTGAGTAATCTGTACCACTCACTCACTGTGCTCATCCAGAAAGGGAAGCAGACAGTAAATGACATGGGCAGGAGGAATCTATGCCACACAGGGGTGATTAGGGTGTTCCCAGGGAACCTGCACATGCCTATGTTAGCACGTATTCATTTTAGAAAACACCTTCACCAACTAACACTGCCTCTGGGCAACTGCTCCAATGCAAATCCAGAATCTGACGCCTTTACAAATCACAAATACCTCTCCTTTACATCAAGCAGACAGAAAACACATCTAATGAAGGATCAGAGCAGTAAAAGCTCATATTGCACCATGGGAGGTATGCTTTTTTCCTGATCTTACACATGAGAGGTGTGCTTTTTTCTTGATTTTACACATGGGGGTGTTCTTTTTTCTTGATTTTACACATGGGGGGTGTGCTTTTTTCCTGATCTTACACATGGGGGGTTTGCTTTTTTCCTGATCTTACACATGGGAAGTGTGCTTTTTTCTTGATTTTACACATGGGGGTGTGCTTTTTTCTTGATTTTACACATGGGGGGTGTGCTTTTTTCCTGATCTTACACATGGGGGGTGTGCTTTTTTTCCTGATCTTACACATGAGAGGTGTGCTTTTTTCCTGATCTTACACATGGGAAGTGTGCTTACTCTTTCGTCCATGGACCGACACAGATTCTCTATTGACAAAGTGGGTATTATCCGTTAATTAGGAGTGACTAGGCAGAAAAACTTGTAAAAAGTGTTGCATCACACCTTCTACAGTACCGCCCAGGGGGCAGACCCTCTGGGTATACCCTCTCAGTCTGCACATCGCAGATCAGTTTTTTTCTGTCTAGCAAGGAGTAGGACATGGCTCCCTTCGGGCCCATTGGTCCGGGGAAAAAAGATATATATATATATATATATATATATATATATATATATATATATTTTGCTACATTTGTTGTTTCCTGCGATCTTCGATCAACTGCCGACTGGGTGACAGGCTGGATCCTCGATCCTTGTAGTCTCCCCAGTTTCGGCCATCGAGTGTGTGCCGACCCTAGCTACGCGCTGGGTTTTCCACGACATGCCCGTCGCTCCACGGGTGGCCGGTGAGCCTACGCTCCAGGGCCTGCATCGGACCGCTCAGCTTCGGCTGACCTTACGGCCGAGTCGCAGCAGCCTGGCCGGTGAGCTTACGCTCCAAGGCTTGCATCGGACCGCTCAGCTTCGGCTGACCTTACGGCCGAGTCGCAGCAGCATGTCTGGTGAGCGTCATGCTCCAGGGCATACATATGATCGTCCCTTCTGGGTCCAATCACAGGTATGCCTGGCCAACAGTCACCTTCCGTGCGCGGACGATGATCTATTTGGAATGTCTTCCAGCAGAATACATGCAGGATAGGTAAGTAAAACTCCCCTGCCTCGGCTGGGTGATTTAGCTGGACATTCCTGGAGAGCTCAAGTAAGTGGTTGTGGCCCCTTTCTTTCCTCTCTCCCTGCCTTTCCCTCCTCCCTGGGCTTCTAGCTAAAGGTTGCTGGGTGCTGGGGGTCACCTAGGGGGTCCCACTGGAGCGGGGCTGGCTGTAACTAACATTTAAAAGAAATGTCATTTTTGCTTACCTGTGTTTCTGTGTCTCCATGCTGTCGGCGGCCATTTTGAGGTGGTCCATGCCAAGTTTGGCCTCTTGTAACTGCCTGGCGGCCATCTTCCTGTGGTTCGGCCACACCCACTGGCCCCTATCAGGTGATCGGCGGCCATGTTGGTCCACCCTGTATGCAGATATTGCCGTTCGGCGGCCATCTTTTTGTGGGCTATGGCTGCCTGACCTCTATCTTCTGTCGGCGGCCATTTTCTTAGAGCCCACATTATCTTCCATACAGACGTTTTTGGCAACCATTTCGCGAGAGCCTCCGGCCTCTAGGGTGCATTACACTGGCGCGAAAATTCACACAGGAAGTGCTGATAAAAGAAGCAGACTGACACAGCAGCAAGGGGACAGCATCACAGGCGCAGCATAGCAGTACCTATCCAAGGTGGTGAGTCCTCTGGGTAACCCAGCATCTCTGCAGCGCAGGAGGGTGGCCTATTGATATCTTGCCTGGAGCCCTGTGAGTGTCAGCGTGTGGTCAGCATGGCATCTGAGCCAGATGTCTTCTCCCCTGAAACACCAGATTTAGCAGCTGGTGTCCCTGAGGTGTCTATGGACGCTATGTCGGCAATCCTAGAGGCGTTTGCTGCCAGGGTGGAAGCAGCACACGGGAATACAGGGGGTAATAAACGCCCCCGTCCCCTGCAATCTTCTGGGGATATTTCTGATGCAGAACCAGGTCCAGCTACGGCTCATGGCCCAGATTCTGATGCATCAGAGACTGCAGACCGTGACCGATCGGACAGTGAGGAGGACTCCAAGTCCAGGTCAGTACGCGAGACGGCTTTGGTATCTGACCTTATTACTGCAGTGCGGGATACGCTAAAGTTGGAAAGGACTGAAGAAGTAGCAGATACTCCAGTCCCCTTTGGGTTTCGTAAACCTGCCCGCACTGCTAAGGTGTTCCCTTGTGTGTCTTATTTTGACAAACTCTTATATAAGGAATGGGAGAACCCACTGAGGGTCTTTACAGCCCCAAAGAGGTTTGCAGTACAGTACCCCTTTGAGGAGAGTTTTCTGAAGATATGGACCTCTCCCCCTATAGTGGACCCTTCGGTGTCCAGACTTAATAGAGCCACCACTATTCCAGTAGAAGGGGCTCCTGTTTTCAAGGACCCTGTGGATAAGAAGGCTGAAGCACTCGCTCGCTACCTATACTCAGTGGTAGGCTCGGCAGTACGCCCGGCATTGGCGGGGGCCCTAGTGTCTCAGACACTTACTGAATGGGCAAAATTGCTACTCCAGGGGTTAAAGGAGCGAGATGCTCCTCCTAATGAGATAACTTTGGCCGACCAGTTGGTCCAGGGCCTTAGTTTGTCTGCGAGTCAGACATGGATACTATTCCCCTGCTGTCAAGAGCTTTGGTTTATGCAGTAGCAATACGCCGCCTGATCTGGCTAAAGGGCTGGTCTGCGGACCAGACTTCCAAGAAAGCCCTATTGGATCTGCCTTTTAAGGGCGACAGACTTTTTGGGGCTTCTCTGGATGACATCATCAAGGATGCCACAGGAGGTAAAAGCACTTTGCTTCCCCAAACTAGCAAGGGTAGGGGACCACGCCAAGGGCAAGGGCCCTCCTTTACTGCACGTAAGCGTTTTTTTCGCCCCCTTAAGGCGACAGGGAAAAGACCCCAGGCCGATAAAGCGCCTGCCCAAGGACAAAAGCGTCCTTGGTCCCGCAGACCCAACAAGCCTGCGGACAAATCTGCGTCCACATGAAGGTCCGCCCCCACCCAGCTCTCGGGTGGGGGGACGTCTTCGCAAATTCGCGACTCAGTGGACTGCTCTAGTCTCCGACAGGTGGGTTTGCGAAGTAATCTCCTCAGGCTACAAGATAGAATTTCTCTCTTGTCCACCAGACAGATTCATCACCTCCAATCTCCAGCTACTACCGACCCGTCGGGAGGCCCTGTATGGGGCGGTCCAGGGTCTACTGGAACGCGGGGTAGTTATTCCAGTTCCAGAACAGGAACGGGGTCAGGGTTTTTACTCAAATCTGTTCATTGTGCCAAAGAAAGAGGGGGTTCGTCCAATCTTGGATCTCAGAGCCCTCAATTGCTTTGTGAAGGTACAAAGATTTCGGATGGAGTCGGTTCGATCCGTAGTCACGGCTCTCCATCCGGGGGACTTTCTGGCCTCCTTGGACATCAAGGACGCATACCTGCATGTCCCCATATACTCCAGACACCAGAGGTTTCTGCGATTTGCTATCGGGAAGAACCACTACCAGTTTGTGGCCCTCCCGTTTGGCCTTGCCTCAGCACCCAGGACGTTCACCAAGGTGCTCGCTCCGATTCTGGCACTTCTAAGACAGCGGGGTATCGCTATCACAGGTTACTTGGACAACCTTCTGCTGAAGGCCCCTTCAAGCTCAGAATTAGAGGTAAGCGTGTCCATTACCTGTCAGACTCTTCGAGACTGTGGTTGGATACTAAACACGCAAAAGTCAGTATTGGTGCCCACTCAACGCCTAGTGTACCTGGGGTTGATTCTGGATTCCTCAGAGGCAAAGGTATTCCTCCCTGTGGAGAAGTTGCAGACCCTCCGGGCTGCAGTACGGCAGCTGACTTCCAGGAATTGGTCGTCACTCCGTTTTTGCATGCGAGTGTTGGGCCTCATGGTAGCCTCCTTCGAGGCGGTCCCATATGCTCAATACCACACTCGAGTGTTACAGAAGGAAGTTCTGTCCAGATGGAACAGATGCCCTTCATCTCTGGATTATCAAATCCGAGTGAGCCACCTAGTCAGGAGATCCCTGGTATGGTGGCTGACAGCACCGGCTCTAATGGCCGGGAAGTCATTTCTTCCGGTTTACTGGATAGTGATCACAACGGACGCCGGCCTTACAGGTTGGGGGGGAGTCTGGGGTGTCCAGTCGGCGCAAGGTCGCTGGACCCCAGAGGAAGCCCTCCTGCCGATCAATGTCCTGGAGATCCGGGCGATCAAGCTGTGCCTCTTCAAATGGTCTCAGAGGCTGCAAGGGCGTCCAGTCAGGATCCAGTCAGACAACGCCACAGCAGTGGCATATGTCAATCATCAAGGAGGAACAAGAAGCTCAGCTGCAGCATCGGAGATCGCTCGCATCCTGAAGTGGGCAGAGAGGAGCATACCGGCACTGTCGGCCGTGTACATTCCGGGTGTGGAAAACTGGCAGGCGGACTACCTGAGCCGCCAGATGCTGGACCAGGGAGAATGGTCCTTACACCCGGAGGTGTTCCAACTCCTCTGCCAAAGATGGGGCACACCAGACGCAGATCTTCTGGCTTCCCGACTCAATCGGAAGGTATTGAGGTTTGTGGCCCGGTCAAGAGACCCATGGGCAGACGCAACGGACGCGTTGGTAGCATTGTGGGGTCAGTATCGGCTAATCTATGCCTTCCCTCCCTTAAGGCTTCTTCCTCTTCTGCTCCGCAGAGTGGAGGCAGAGGGAATTCCAATGATCCTAATCGCTCCAGATTGGCCTCAGCGTCCTTGGTACGCCGATCTAGTACGTCTGGTAGCAGACGTCCCCTGGCGCCTACCACTACGGAAGGACCTGCTATCGCAAGGTCCCATATTCCATCCTGCTTTACAGTCATTGGCTTTAACGGCATGGCTGTTGAGAACCAGGTACTGAGAGATCGGGGCCTGTCAGACTCAGTAATCTCTACTATGAGAAGTGCTCGGAAACCGTCCTCTAGGAAGGTCTATCACCGCACTTGGAGGGCCTACATCTCCATGTGTGAGGAAATGAAATGGCATCCGCGTACCTATTTGGTTTCCAGAATCCTGCTGTTTTTACAGCATGGGGTAGACCAAAGGCTTGCCCTAAGTACGATTAAGGGACAGATATCTGCCCTGGCTGTCTTTTTTCAGCGACCCCTGGCGACTCACTCTCTCGTGAGTACATTTGTGCAGGGGGTTCGACATGTGGCCCCTCCGGTCCGCCCCCCGTTACCTCCATGGGACTTGAACCTGGTCCTCTCGGTACTTCAGACGGCACCGTTTGAGAATATTAGAGATATTCCCCTGTTGACACTTTCTCAGAAGGTGGTCTTTTTGGTGGCTTTTACGTCAGTTAGACGAGTCTCTGAGCTGGCAGCCCTGTCCTGCAAGGCTCCCTATTTGATTTTTTTACAAGGATAAGGTGGTGCTGCGGCCGCAGCCTTCCTTTCTTCCGAAAGTCGTTTCGGCTTTTCATCTCAACAAAGACATTGTACTTCCATCCTTGTGTCCTCAGCCGTCGAATCCTAAGGAGTCGGCGTTGCATTCCTTGGACGTTGTCCGAGCTTTGAGAGTATACATATCTGCTACTTCCCTGTTCCGGAAGTCAGACTCACTGTTTGTTTCGGTGGCTGGTCCCGGGAAGGGCCAAGCAGTCTCATCGGCCACCATCTCTAGGTGGATCCGACAGATAGTAATCCAGGCTTACGCCTTAAAGGGTCAGGTGCCCCCCTTTCCTGTCACGGCGCATTCGACCAGGGCAATAGGTGCCTCTTGGGCTTTCCGACATCAAGCGTCTGTTTCCCAACTATGTAAAGCGGCGACTTGGTCGTCCGCTCACACTTTCACAAAATTTGATGTAGGTGCATCTTCGGATGCCTCTTTCGGGCCGCAAGGTTTTGCAGGCGGCTGTTTAGAGTTGCAACTCCTCCGTTGGAGGAGTGCTGTTTTGTGTTTTGGGGTGAAGTTTGTTTTTATGCTGTTACCACCCCTCGTTTTTTCTGTGACACTGCTTTGGGACGTCCCACTTTGTCAATAGAGAAGCTGTGTCGGTCCATGGACGAAAGAGTAAATAGGATTTTTTACTCACCGTAAAATCCTTTTCTCTGAGTCCATGGACCGACACAGCACCCACCCCTCCTTTTAAGTTTGTACTGCTTTTTGACGAACTGATCTGCGATGTGCAGACTGAGAGGGTATACCCAGAGGGTCCGCCCCCTGGGCGGTACTGTAGAAGGTGTGATGAAACACTTTTTACAAGTTTTTCTGCCTAGTCACTCCTAATTAACGGATAATACCCACTTTGTCAATAGAGAAGCTGTGTCGGTCCATGGACTCAGAGAAAAGGATTTTACGGTGAGTAAAAAATCCTATTTTTTTCTTGATTTTACACATGGGGGGTGTGCTTTTTTCTTGATTTTACACATGGGGGGGGGTGCTTTTTTTCCTGATCTTACACATGGGGGGTGTGCTTTTTTCCTGATCTTACACATGGGAAGTGTGCTTTTTTCTTGATTTTACACATGGGGGGTGTGCTTTTTTCCCTAATATTATACATGGGAGGTGTGCTTTTTTCCTGATCTTACACATGGGAGGTGTGCTTTTGTCTTGATCTTACACATGGGGGGGGGGTATGCTTTTTTCCTGATCTTACACATGGAAGGTGTGCTTTTTTCTTGATCTTACACATGGGGGGGGTGCTTTTTTCCTGATCTTACACATGGGAGGTGTGCGTTTTTCCTGATCTTACACATGGGAGGTGTGCGTTTTTCCTGATCTTACACATGGGAGGTGTGCTTTTTCCTGGATCTTACACATGGGAGGTGTGCTTTTTTCCTGATCTTACACATTGGAGGTGTGCGTTTTTCCTGATCTTACACATGGTAGGTGTGCTTTTTTCCTGATCTTACACATGGGAGGTGTGCGTTTTTCCTGATCTTACACATGGGAGGTGTGCTTTTTTTCCTGATCTTACACATGGGAGGTGTGCTTTTTTTCCTGATCTTACACATGGGAGGTGTGCTTTTTTTCCCCTGATCTTACACATGGGAGGTGTGCTTTTTTTCTTGATCTTACACATGGGAGGTATGCTTTTTTTCCTGATCTTATACATGAGAGGTGTGCTTTTTTCCTGATCTTATACATGGGGGGGGGGGGGGGGGGTTCCTGATCTTATGCATGAGAGGTGTGCTTTTTTCCTGATCTTACACATGGGGGGGAGGGGGGTGTGCGCTTTTTTTCCTAATATTATACATGGGAGGTGTGCTTTTTTTCCTGATCTTACACATGGGGGGGGGGGGGGTATGCTTTTTTCCTGATCTTACACATGGAAGGTGTGCTTTTTTCTTGATCTTACACATGGGAGGTGTGCTTTTTTTCCTGATCTTACACATGGGAGGTGTGCTTTTTTTTCCTGATCTTACACATGGGAGGTGTGCTTTTTTTCCTGATCTTACACATGGGAGGTGTGCGTTTTTCCTGATCTTACACATTGGAGGTGTGCTTTTTTTTCCTGATCTTACACATGGGAGGTGTGCTTTTTTTCCTGATCTTACACATGGGAGGTGTGCTTTTTTTCCTGATCTTACACATGGGAGGTGTGCTTTTTTCTGGATCTCACACATTGGAGGTGTGCGTTTTTCCTGATCTTACACATGGGAGGTGTGCTTTTGTCTTGATCTTACACATGGGGGGGTATGCTTTTTTCCTGATCCTACACATGGTAGGTGTGCTTTTTTCCTGATCTTACACATGGGAGGTGTGCGTTTTTCCTGATCTTACACATGGGAGGTGTGCTTTTTTTCCTGATCTTACACATGGGAGGTGTGCTTTTTTTCCTGATCTTACACATGGGAGGTGTGCTTTTTTCCTGATCTTACACATGGGAGGTGTGCTTTTTTCCTGATCTTACACATGGGAGGTGTGCTTTTTTCCTGATCTTACACATGGGAGGTGTGCTTTTTTCCTGATCCTACACATGGGAGGTGTGCTTTTTTCCTGATCTTACACATGGGAGGTGTGCTTTTTTCCTGATCCTACACATGGGAGGTGTGCTTTTTTCCTGATCTTACACATGGGAGGTGTGCTTTTTTTCTTGATCTTACACATGGGAGGTATGCTTTTTTTCCTGATCTTATACATGAGAGGTGTGCTTTTTTCCTGATCTTATACATGGGGGGGGGGGGTTCCTGATCTTATACATGAGAGGTGTGCTTTTTTCCTGATCTTACACATGGGGGGTGTGCTTTTTTCTTAATATTATACATGGGAGGTGTGCTTTTTTTCCTGATCTTACACATGGGAGGTGTGCTTTTTTTTCCTGATCTTACACATGGGAGGTGTGCTTTTTTTCCTGATCTTACACATGGGAGGTGTGCGTTTTTCCTGATCTTACACATGGGAGGTGTGCTTTTTTCTGGATCTTACACATGGGAGGTGTGCTTTTTTCTGGATCTTACACATGGGAGGTGTGCTTTTTTCCTGATCTTACACATTGGAGGTGTGCGTTTTTCCTGATCTTACACATGGGAGGTGTGCTTTTGTCTTGATCTTACACATGGGGGGGTATGCTTTTTTCCTGATCCTACACATGGTAGGTGTGCTTTTTTCCTGATCTTACACATGGGAGGTGTGCGTTTTTCCTGATCTTACACATGGGAGGTGTGCGTTTTTCCTGATCTTACACATGGGAGGTGTGCTTTTTTTCCTGATCTTACACATGGGAGGTGTGCGTTTTTCCTGATCTTACACATGGGAGGTGTGCTTTTTTTCCTGATCTTACACATGGGAGGTGTGCTTTTTTCCTGATCTTACACATGGGAGGTGTGCTTTTTTCCTGATCTTACACATGGGAGGTGTGCGTTTTTCCTGATCTTACACATGGGAGGTGTGCTTTTTTCCTGATCTTACACATGGGAGGTGTGCTTTTTTCCTGATCTTACACATGGGAGGTGTGCTTTTTTCCTGATCTTACACATGGGAGGTGTGCGTTTTTCCTGATCTTACACATGGGAGGTGTGCTTTTTTCCTGATCTTACACATGGGAGGTGTGCTTTTTTCCTGATCTTATACATGGGAGGTGTGCTTTTTTCCTGATCCTACACATGGGAGGTGTGCTTTTTTTCTTGATCTTACACATGGGAGGTATGCTTTTTTTCCTGATCTTATACATGAGAGGTGTGCTTTTTTCCTGATCTTACACATGGGGGGGTGTGCTTTTTTTCCTGATCTTACACATGGGAGGTGT
This sequence comes from Rana muscosa, assembly GCA_029206835.1. NCBI lineage: Eukaryota > Metazoa > Chordata > Amphibia > Anura > Ranidae > Rana > Rana muscosa. Next base: position 758,606,993 of record CM055122.1, on the reverse strand, counting down.
GCTTTTTTTTCCTGATCTTACACATGGGAGGTGTGCTTTTTTTCCTGATCTTACACATGGGAGGTGTGCGTTTTTCCTGATCTTACACATGGGAGGTGTGCTTTTGTCTTGATCTTACACATGGGGGGGTATGCTTTTTTCCTGATCCTACACATGGTAGGTGTGCTTTTTTCCTGATCTTACACATGGGAGGTGTGCTTTTTTTCCTGATCTTACACATGGGAGGTGTGCTTTTTTTCCTGATCTTACACATGGGAGGTGTGCTTTTTTTCCTGATCTTACACATGGGAGGTGTGCTTTTTTTCCTGATCTTACACATGGGAGGTGTGCTTTTTTTCCTGATCTTACACATGGGAGGTGTGCTTTTTTTCCTGATCTTACACATGGGGGGTGTGCTTTTTTCCTGATCTTACACATGGGAGGTGTGCTTTTTTCCTGATCCTACACATGGGAGGTGTGCTTTTTTCCTGATCCTACACATGGGAGGTGTGCTTTTTTTCTTGATCTTACACATGGGAGGTGTGCTTTTTTTCTTGATCTTACACATGGGAGGTATGCTTTTTTTCCTGATCTTATACATGAGAGGTGTGCTTTTTTCCTGATCTTATACATGGGGGGGGGGGGTTCCTGATCTCATACATGGGGGGGGGGGGGGTTCCTGATCTTATACATGAGAGGTGTGCTTTTTTCCTGATCTTACACATGGGGGGTGTGTGCTTTTTTCCTGATCTTATACATAGGAGGTGTGCTTTTTTTCCTGATCTTATACGTGGGGGGGTTCCTGATCTTATACATGAGACGTGTGCTTTTTTCCTGATCTTACACATGGGGGGTGTGCTTTTTTCCTGATCTTACACATGGGGGGTGTGTGCTTTTTTCCTGATCTTATACATAGGAGGTGTGCTTTTTTTCCTGATCTTATACGTGGGGGGGGGGGGGTTCCTGATCTTATACATGAGACGTGTGTTTTTTTCCTGATCTTACACATGGGGGGGTGTGCTTTTTTTCCTGATCTTACACATGGGTGGTGTGCTTTTTTCCTGATCTTATACATAGGAGGTGTGCTTTTTTCCTGATCTTATACGTGGGGGGGGGGGGGGTTCCTGATCTTACACATGGGAGATGTGCTTTTTTCTTGAATTTTTCACATAAGGGGTGTGCTTTTTTTCCCTGATCTTACACATGGGAGGTGTGCTTTTTTTTCCTGATCTTACACATGGGAGGTGTGCTTTTTTCCTGATCTTACACATGGGAGGTGTGCTTTTTTTCTCCTGATCTTACACATGGGAGGTGTGCTTTTCCCCCCCCTGATCTTACACATGGGAGGTGTGCTTTTTTCTCCTGATCTTACACATGGGGGGGTGTGCTTTCCCCCCCCCCCCTGATCTTACACATGGGAGGTGTGCTTTTTTTTCCTGATCTTACACATGGGAGGTGTGCTTTTTTCCTGATCTTACACATGGGAGGTGTGCTTTTTTCCTGATCTTACACATGGGAGGTGTGCTTTTTTTCTCCTGATCTTACACATGGGAGGTGTGCTTTTCCCCCCCTGATCTTACACATGGGAGGTGTGCTTTTTTCTCCTGATCTTACACATGGGGGGGTGTGCTTTCCCCCCCCCCCCTGATCTTACACATGGGGGGTGTGCTTTTTTCCTGATCTTATACAAGCACAGCTATGAAAACCATACTGAGCTGGAAAGGTCACATAGAGGAACCTGTATTATGGTGAATTCTGTAAATCTTTTACCTAAATGAACGTCAACATGCTATTGCTGCCCAGAGAAGCCATTATGAAGACAGATTGCTCTAGCTGGCATATCAGTTATTTGTCCTGTTATGGCAATAGTTACTAAATTGAGTTCTTTGCTAGAAAATGATAAATTCTAATTAAACTTGCTAGTAGGAAATGTGAGACCAATACAGTGTTACTGGTCATAAGATGGGCTCCGTGGGTGACATCTATTCCCCTAAAATTGGAAATGCTGGCAGGACCTTGCTGAAGAGTCGCACATAACCTAAATGTGTCTCAGTCCCTCAATGTCATGCATGGTGTAGGAAATTGTTAGAAACAGCAGGAGCACGGATTATGTTTTTTTTTTTTTTTCCCCCTTAGCACGTTGTATACCATCTGATAACTAGTAATCACTTGGCATATCTATACAAGCCTGCACGGCTGTGTATCACAATTACTACTGCGCCTCTCCTAGAAATAAATGATTACAATTGCCAGTGAAAGGAGACTGGGAGAATACATTATTATCCGTGTGTCAAAGCTCTCCAGCAGACTGTGACTTGCATAAATGGCTTGGAATTGAATGAGGAGCAGAACCGTGAAGGGGATCAGGAGGTGTCTGCAGACACATGCACAACGACTCAGGATGGAATCAGCACCATGAGCCATGGACAGCAGCCCCGGCAATCAGGACAAGCACAGGACAAGCACCAGGCAAGCACAGGCACAGGCAAGCACTGCCACCGACTCACTGCATTGCCTTCCAAAGCTCCCCACCAATGCTAATCGCTTCCAAATTCCATCTCTACCATTAGGAGCCCCCCCCCCCCAACTCTCTATAACCTAGTGGATCTCATTACCATATGACCTCTGGGATGTTACCTGATTGTGGAACTTTCATCTGGAAGACAAAGAATTGCATTTGACAATACTCTTCATTTTGCTTCATATCAGAGGAATCCAAATCGTGCATGCTTGGCAGAACCTATTCTCACCCGGATTATGACAACAGGCACCATCACCAGCCTTGCCAGTGTGTCGGAGTGTCTCCTGTATACTTTCAATGGAAATGTTATTCTGTGTATCTGATGATAACTTTATGGCAAGAAGACTCCAAAGATTTGTTTAACTGGAGGGATCAGTCATTTGGAATTTTCGGGATTAGCACTGGGCAATAGCAATAGAAATAAGACCCCCAAAATGGTAAGTTAATAGCAATATACATGTCTTTTTGTTCAAAGGAATGTCACGTCTTTATGATATATCAACAGGCATAATGTACACAGTATGGGCACGTTATTGTAGCAGATTTATTAGGGGAAGCATGGTGACATATTTTACATTGTAGCTCTTTTAATGAATTAATATTAGGGTCAGTATACTCAGCAATGATATCTTGGTTTTGGATGGATGGTGATAAGTGGGATCAGCTCCCTTTGACTCTGATGTTGACATCTTGGTATCAGCATTTCCATTCCATTTTCTTGCCTTATCCTTTGCTGAGAGGGCTAATTCTGCATAATAAAGCTACATTTTATTTTATAATAAGGAGACTGCAGAAAGACAAGGAGGATGGGATATCACATTCCTTAGGAGCTACTATGGGATGATGTAGGTGCTAGAGCAGCCAAGAGAGCTGGTCCAGCCTACCATTGTTTATTCCTGATCAAAAAAAAGAAGACAGTTTTGGTAGTACTTAAGCTTAGATGTCAAGACCAAATTCAGCAGTATTGGAATGTGTCAGTCAACTTGACAATAACCCTTTGACTAAAGTATCCATATGACAGCAGTCAGACAAGTAGGATTGTGCACAAGTGCACATTCCTACTGCTTTGCTACAGTGCTAATTTACTTTCTCACAACATGGGGCATGGGTAAGGACCTAAAAAGGTGTATTGTGGTCAGGAAGTCTTTAACCAAGCAGGATAATTGTGCAGTGTAGGATATGATTTGCTATGTTCTTAGAAATCATATGTAGCATGATTCTTGTACTTGTAGGTCCATATGCAGAATTTTTTCTAAGACATACCTGCTGATAGGGAAAAGAAGCATGAAAACGCTGTTTTACATGTTTTATCAATAAAGAAATACAATTTTTTGGATGTCATCCTGAGTGGCAGCCATCCCTTTCCTTACTCTGATACATGCTGATAATTTACGGTTGAATTAAAGTAAAATTTATAGTATCTTAAAGAACCTTTGAATGATGAATATGAACAAGTAAATGACAAAAACAGCTATGAGGTATAGATTCTCAACACAAGATCTTTTCCTTGAAGGCTTTTGCCTCTAATGGGAACATTTTGTCAGATGCAGAAAAACATTAGCATTATTGTTAAGTGACCTCAAATCGTATACATCTATGCAACAAAGAGCAATATTCTTTTAGGATCATAAAATATATGACACTATACCTCTGTATAAGAATACACTGTTTGAAACTTTTATTCAAGCCGTTGGAAGGTATTGTACTAGAGCAAACACGCACAATGCATTCCTAACTTACAGTGTATGTGCCTTGCACCTCTGTGCATGTACAGGCTTGGGAAACATCAACTTTGTCAAATTTAAAAGTTGTACACATTCCCAGCTTTCATGTCCTGAAACAATATTTTAAGATTCCCCGTTGGGAACAATGGATACCCCAGGAATCAGTACAGACAACGAATACAATTTTTTTCCCCATATCGTTTTAAGATGATTATATTTGGGTCAAAATACAAATGGAGGCACTAGATCTACTATTATTGGTATCAGATGTTTTGAAAGACTATTGTATTTATCAAGATACCATTACCTTGCTTTGGTTAGGCTGCTTGCAAATACCAGACAAAAACTGCAAAAAGAGGGGCTTCAAAACAATGTTTTATAAAATGATTAGTAGAAAACAACCAACGTGCTTTGGGGACTTAGACACTTCCCCTTCATCAGGGCTTGTGTTATGTTTAATATCCAAATGTGACTGGACTTGATTGAAAAGTAGCAATAGTTACTGTATATGGTACGTAACAAGCATGTAACAAATTCCTGCTACTGGTATCCTGTGCAGTGTAGGTCTGTGGAAACTAAAGGAGCACCATTATTTAATGAAAATAATGTACAAAACGTGTTGGCTTTCCACTGATTGAGTAAGAAAACATAATTTTGGACTCTCAGACCCTTTGGTGTGGTAGTTCTTCTGTTTCCAGTATATATGGGTCACGCGAGTAAATATAATCTGTGTGCAGTGTGAACACTTATTGAGTGGGTTAGAATTTTCTATCTGATGTTCATTAGCATAGATGAACAGACACAACCCTGAGCTCCACAATGCGTCATATTCCCCAACATGTTTCATCCAAGTCTATGATAGTCTCTACATAACCAAATCCTTCTGTGAATGGCCAGCTGAACTATATCAGACTTTACTAAAAGCCATAGTATCATTTTAAGCTTATGCCTTGTGCACAGCTAAACACACCTAAACATGAGTACTTTAGGTGCGTATTTTATGCAGGATCTTCTGCTAGCTCTGGCAGCAAGAACTTGCACTCCATGCAAAAATACACATATGCCTATGTGAATGAGCCCTGGCGGGATGTACAGGAATCGGCAACAATTTGCGAAAAGAGATATCGCATCCACAAACCCTGAACTACTAGGTCATGGGCAAAGAGGCCTCTCAGTGACTGCCTGAAAGACAGAGTTGAAACCTTTAAAGTGGTTATAAACCCTTACAAACCACTTTTAACTACAGGTAAGCCTATAATAAGGCTTACCTGTAGCTACCTCAGATATCTCCTAAACCTGCACGGTTTAGGAGATATCCCCTGTATTAGCATGTGCCATCGTCATCAGCACATGTGCACTGAAGCAATGGCATGTTCGTGCCGTTGCTTCAGCCAGTGTGCCGTTACCAGTGTCATTGCGGCTCCGGCCATTCACAGCGCCAGATCCCGCCATTCCCAGAAGTAACTCCGGGAACAATGTCGCCCACCCGAGCTGTGTACTGGGACCACTGCAGGGGCTTCGATCTAAGGTGAGTATTTCATAATGAGCTAGTATGCTATGCATGCTAGCTCATTATGCCTTTGTCTTACAGGTTTCTTTTTGTTGTTGTCTTTTTGTGGTTTTACAACCACTTTAAGGAGCAGGCCCTGGTGTTCTGTTGTAAAGGCAGTATGTGAGTGCATGTACATGGGAACCTAAACCATCTTTAGGATCTCAGCTCTGGCATCTATGTCCCTCATTCGGTGTGTTCCACTGAGGGTGCTGGTCAGGCTAGGAGTCCTTGCGGAAATTAAGGGATCTCAATATACCAGATGACTGTGTCCTAGTGGGGGTGGAGGTTGAGTCACTATACTCCTCCATCCCTCACAAAGTGGGTGTACATACTGTATCCCAATGACTTGAATTACGTCACCCCCTGGCAGGACCACACAACGAGTTTCTGGTGGAGCTTTTGGAGATGGTCCTGAACAATCACTTCTTTATGTTTAACAGCAAGTTTTACTGTCAAGTAAGGGGGGTTGCCATGGGAGACGCATTTGCCCCTTCTTATGCATGTCTGCATTTAGGATGGTGGGAGAGGGAAGATGTATACACCCATCCTTCCTTTGACCAACACGTGATTCTTTGGGTCCGCTATATTGATGATGTGCTGTTGGTGTGGAGAGGCTCTTCGGGATAAAAACAAAAACATTTAAAAACCCACAGTGGGCAATAACCTTCTCCACGCCCCCAGCCACCATCCATGGTCCCTGATTAGAAGTATCCCGACAGGTCAGTTCTTGAGGACTCGCAGGAACTGCTCTAATATTAGGGATTTCCATCAGGAAAGCCAAGAACTGAGGTACAGATTTAGGGCACGCGGATACCCTAATTCTGTAATTAAAGAAGAAAGCATTGTATAAAAGTAGAGAACAGACACTTGGACTTGAACAAATCACCAAAGACACATACCTGAATCAAAACGTGAAAGAATAGGAGTTGTAACTACATATGGGACACATTGGAATCATTTAAGAACAATCTTGAACATACATTGGCACATTTTCCTTCTTGACCATAGACTTAGAGAAATTCTGGGTCCTGTACCCAATTTGATTGCAAAACGAGCACCAACTATAGGAGATGTCCTAGTTCAAATTGAATATAGGACTAAAAAACAGACTGATGAATCTATATGGGGGGCAGGCCCTCTAAATTACATTTATGTGGGCACTGCAGTATAAGTAAGTTTGTAGACAAAAGAAAGTCCTTCACTGACTCAGGAGGCAAAAGGACATATCAAATTAGATCCTTCATGAACTGCTCCTCCAGTTTCGTGGTATATCCAATATCATGCCCTTGTGGCCTCTATAGACGGATTTAATCGTGCAGTAATATATAAACTTGTACTGTCCAAAAGGAGGGGAGATGAAGACAAAATAGTGCTGCAAAAGGAGGCCAAATGGATTTTTCTCCTGGACTCAATGTCGCCCAGGGGTCTTAACAACAATCTCTCATTGCATAGCTTTCTGTTAGAGCAGGGGTCTCCAAACTGCGGCCCTTTGCTAGCCTTCACCCGGCCCTTGGGGCAGTATTGCTCCCAACAATATGAGGCACTATTCCTCCCAATGACACCAACAATGGGGCACTATTTCTTCCACTAATAGCAATGATGAAGCACTATTCCTCCTCCTACTGCCCACCAGCACTGGGGCCGTGTTTATTCTCACTTATGCTCGGCCCTGGGGCATTTTCTACCCCCACTGGTCAGAATACGGCCCCCCTGAAGTCTGAAAGACAGTAAACTGGCCCTTTGCTTGAAAAGTATGGAGACCCCTGTGTTAGAGATATGTCATTGCCTCTGCTATCATGGCTGACTGACCCCATGCGTGTCTCTTCAGTGGAAATAATTATGTTCTATGTGGTACCCTGATAACATATAACTGATGCTAGATTCGCTTTTTAACTTCTCAGGTGATATAGGTATATTTTTATAGAAAGTATAGTAAGAGTATCTTTGACGTTATAAGCCATGGGTGTATAGAGTGTAATAAGGTGGTGCCCTTGGTACACATTGATGTTTTTTTAGGTGATATACAATTCTTTTTTTTTTTTTTTATGAATTATTTGTGTATTAATAGAGTGGTGGAAATCCCCTAGTGACAGTATATAAGTTAAAACAGGGCCCACAAAGTTACTGTTGCTTTAAGAAAGGTACCCAGAAGGTGAAGCTCAGATGTTTTATATATCAGCAACAGGAAGAGCGCCCATATGTCCTGACAAAGTTCTGGGGGCAGAACGAAACATGTAGATAGACCAGACATAGGAACGGACCCCTCTTATCCCCTGTTGCACCGCATGCCTTGGCTAATTACAGCCATTCACAGAGACTTAACACAGACTCTCAACCAATCGTCCTAATGGAACTTTTGAACATGGGACTTTTTTTACATCATTGGCGCACTGCTAGTCTGTAGCTCACACTTATTCTCCTGTTATGGCTGCATGGCTGGATGATTCCTCTCTTCAAATGGGAGTTTGATTCAACATTGGAACTGTGTGTATGTGGCACCTATAGAGGAATCAGCTGCACTGTATCATCTGCCTAACACACAGCACTGCGGATTTCCCTACACCCAGTCAGTGGCTACTTAGATCTTGGAACCAGAGGACTTTAATTTACATCGAGCCCACATTTGAGGAAGCGGGACAGTGAGTACTTTAAGTTATTAAAGACCGATCATATCGACAGTCACATCGGGGGACCTGGAGTGCTGGGACCTAGCTTTTTACTGGCCGGGTCGGATGTAATCCACTTTGTTTGCATTTACATGTGTACTGCCCGCTGCGTTAATAAGCCTCAGCTCCCTATTAACTTTGTGATCTGAAGTGCCACAGGTGTGGAATCATCAGCGGTTCCATCAGCCAACAGTGTGGGTCATTATACCCAAATCAGTAGTGTAATGGACATCTGAGCTATCATATGACGGCTTTCAATAAGGTATACAGGCATTTACATATACCCATACAGTTGGGACAAGGACTCATGTTTTACCATATGGGAAACATATTAGTAGGATAATGTGCGTTGTGGGATAGATTCCCAGGTATACCTGGAACAGAGGTGCTCAATACATTCGCCCATTGAGACTTTAAGGTGTAGAGCTCTCTGGGCAGGGTTCTGAGGGATCATCCCATCTGTCCCCCCCTATTGACTGGTAGGTTGTAGGCGCACTTTCAGGGGTACCATCTGAGGAGATTGTCCGTGTTAGTGGTCACAGCTGTGCTGTCCCAGCTTCCATAGGAAGCTCTAGATAGCATACTATTAGGGGTCAGGGGATTAGTGGTTGTGGGTTGTCTAGGGGGTTTTTTATGGGAGGGTTTGGTTATGGATTTTAGAGGGTGACATGGGATTTTTAGGGGGGGGGGGAGTGCACTCTGGAAAAGAGAAGGCAACTGTGTTCTCCACATGTTTACCCTGTGATGCTGTTTCATACAATAAATAAAGATTTGGGAGGTAGCCTTTGGGTGTTTCATGTTTCTTTTTGTTTATTTTGTAAGGACAGGCTAAGAGTCTGCATTGACTCCATGTAATCCGCAGAACAAGTAGAGAAAAATCTCAGCCACCATATACCGTACAAGCCTAGCGTGTAATAGACGATAGCAGCCTCAGCTTAACTGCATCCAGGCCACACCCCCAACATGTTTCACCCTACCCATGGGACTTAGTCATGGAGATTAGCCTTACACACATTTTTATCTCTGTTTAGAGAAGTGAAGGCCTTTGGGTTCAGTACAATCAATGGAGTTGACAGTTGGAGTGAAAGATCAGTGTATAAACAGCTTTCACCCCAAATTTCATCTTACCTTTGGAATGTTTCAAGAAAAAGCAGCAGTTAATTTATGTGAATTATTATACAACAGATTTCATGATGTAGGTACATCCATGTCTATTTTTGCCAATCTAAAAGTTCTATGTATTTTCTTCCAGTATGGATTCATTAACACCTGCTTGAAGTCATTGGTGATTGAGAAATATGGTGAAGAAACGTGGGACTTATTAAGGTGATTATATGTGAACAATGTACTGTACACTGCACATTATATGACCATAACTGACTGAATGCAAAGGGTTACCATAGCAAACAATCATTATCTCCTTTCCACTGATCAGACTTCAAGAAACTGAACTCTGAATGGTTGGTATATGATACTAGCTAAATGCACAATCCTACAGTTCATTGTTCATTGTATTGCCTTTTTAAATATTGCCTTTTTAAATAACAAGCTTATAAACGAATAATTACATTAATAAATCTTCAGGTTAAACATTTTTAATTTTAAATGGCATGGGGAAAGATTCACGCGTATGTCAGGTTTTTATTGCTGTCTGTGTCTCTATTATGGGGATTTCCCATCACTTCTGTCCTGGTGGCTGTCAGAGCATTGCAGTAACCCGAGCATCCTTTTTTTCCTTCTGGAGTGCATTATCTATATATTTTTATGGATGATCCACTACAGACCAAGTTAGTCTTTCAAAGAGAAAAAGGGGATTGGGTCCTCTGCTCACTAAATAAGAAAACACTGTGCTGTTAATATGTCAAACGCACAGTGTAGCATTAAAGGCGGACTCACCCATAAAGGTGCGGTCTCTGTGGCTAAAACAGCAGATAAGAAAAAGCCCACCAGGGAGAGAGTAAAAGAAAAATAGACTCCCCCAGGATAAAGACGCCACAGGTGGACCATGCCGCTTGTATAAATGCTTTTAATAGTACAAAATATGAAAAGTTTACAAAATTAATTAATGCTCAAAAAATATCTTCCACCAACACCAGGGTTATACTTAAAAAATGAGGCTTGATGTTGTTGCTTGGACCAGAGGTCCGCTCACCCAGCCTGGTTGTTGAAGGGAGTCAGCCTATACATCAGAAGCTCTCCTATTCGAAGTCATAGGAAGTGTGCAGGATAGGCAGTATAGCCATAGATAGCATGTGTACCCCATGCAGGGATTGCAGTTCCTGTTTTTCCTTCCTGTGGGAGGGGTATAGGTACCCTTAGTAAGTCCTCCAGGCTGGGGTCAGCTGAGATATTGATCCAGAATCAGGGCCAGATATGGAGCTGGAAAGTCTGCTGGTATTCCCGCTGCTGTGGCCATTCAAATCGGCGTATCAGGAGGCTGCTTAGGGGCTGCTTAGAGAGACAGAGATCCAATTAGGTCCATCAGAAGCGTGGAGCACTTGTGAGTGACGATAGGGCATCACTACAACATGTGACCCGACATGTTTCAGCCAATGAGAGTGGCTTTCATCAAGGGAATCCAGCTGCCTGTCATTTTGTATGGACCTGCTTCATCTACTGCCGTCCTGCTGCTTTATATATGCTGTGCTGTGCTTTGCATTAATTGCCTGCTCTTTTGCTGCTTTATATCAAGTTAGTCTTTCACCTGTTTCTCTGGATTCTTCAGAAGAACGTATGTAGAATATATACTCCAGAGACGTAATAGTGAGATTCAGCTCATTGCTCTTCCAATGCAAGTCTTTAGGTTGAATCTGACCTAACTGACTGTCACAGTCTATATAAAGGAAAATAAAACTGCCCCTACCCCCTCCTAACACCTTTGCTTACTAACCTGAGAAAGAAAGATGCATATACCTACCTATTTTCGGGTCGTTGGGGCTGGTCATGTGATCCAGCTCCCCTGTGTCAGCCAGCACTGAAATGGATGGGCAATTGAGGTCTTTTGGTGACATTGGACTTGTAGGCATTTGCCAGCTGTTGTCAGAGTGCCCTCTCTCTCTCCCCTGCAGTCAGAGCTAGCTGACACAGAGCCTCTCGTACACACGGTCTGATTGTTGGACGACTGAGCATCTGATTTTTGTCAAAAGGGCGTGTGCCAGGATCTTGTCTTGCATACTAAGGTTACACAAATTGTGGTGCCACAAACACGAACGCAGTGACGTACTATGAGGAATTTCAGCTCTTGAGCGCCACCCTTTGGGCCCCTTCTGCTAATTTCATGTTTGGTGAGCATTGATTCCGAGCATGCGTGTTTGTACTTTCGACTTTTGTGTGACGGAAAATCTGACGTGGAGCTGTCGTGTGACAAAAATTTACTAGCCTGTCATTCAACATTTGTTGTTGGAAAATTGGAAAACAATTGTGAAAAGGAGTGTACTAACGGTAAGAATTTCGGACAACAGTCTATAAACAGACAATCCCCTTCCAAAAATCGAACCGTGTGTACAAGGCTTAAAACAGGTTAGTAAGCATAGGTTTTAGATGCAGGGAGGGGACCGTTTTAGAAGAGGTTAGCGTTATCCTGGAATTTCGCTTTAACTAAACAGTCCCTGGACTGGACTGTTACTTCTACATAACACTACAATTCTAATTATATCTAGCTATTAGATTTAACGGTACTGTTTACACTTCAACGTAAGCATTGCCGTACAGAAAAGCTATAGTGAACAGAGTAGATTATCTAAAAATTACTTGAAGGTGACCTTGCAAGAATGCATTCCACCCTGATGACCACACAACGAACACCACAAATGCCTTTACACCTTTGTACTCTCATGTGGTTAGAGTATTTGCAAAGCACATATCATTAAAGTGTAACTTTAGTCAGAAAGTTAAGTCCTGCTAGATCACTTCAGGAAACTGGAGCAATGCTGGAGGCAATTTACAGAGCACACTCATTTTGGTAACATAATTATTAGGTGGAATGTATGTTCATTGCTAAATAACATTATTTTTTATCAAGTAGTTATTGGTAAGGTTCCACTTTAAACTGTGTGACAAAAGGTCTTGGCCCTTCCCGTACCAGTCCTTGCATTAGTGTGAACAGGGCCCAAACCAATGTTTGGGCAAAATGTTCAAGTTTTCATTATGTCAATTATATCAAAAGCATACAAACAGTGTATTCTGGAAACCATATCTATGAACAATCTGCGGAGTTTCAAATCAGCCCCTATATGTGTCAGCATATATATCTAGTGCAGTGCTATCAGCTTCAGAGAGGACAAAACTCATAACAAATAAACTACACACAAAAAAATCCTACTCGGCTAGAGATTTCTTATAATGCTATTCCCAGACAAAAAGGTAAAAAACTAGTTATTATGATTACAAAATGCTAACAAGAAAATTTCTTTCCTTTTATGAAAGAAAGGTCTCATATATTATCCAAAAAATGTGCAAATACTGTATATCAGATTTTCACCGCAGCTCAACTTTACATTGTTCGAATAGAACAATTCCTCCTAGCATCTTTGTTTATTATATATGCTTCCTCCACACATGGGTGAATAACGTATGCTGCAGATGTTTTAATAAAGTTGATCACAAAGGTCATTGGAAAATTGTACATTGGTATATTGAACCATAAACTTTGGACCAGATCAGTTTTGGAATATTGTACCATAAATATACCAATGCTGTATATTTGGCACATTGTGGACATCTAGTGACTTGTAGGTCATTATGAGGAGTGATTTGTCACATTGAGGTTGATTTACTAAAACTGGGCAGTGCAAAATCTGGTGCAACTGTGCATAGTAGCCAATCAGCTTCTACACACAGTACACACGGTCGGAATTTCCGACAACAAATGTTCGATGTGAGCTTTTGGTCGGAAATTCCGACCGTATGTAGGCTCCATCGGACATTTGCTGTCGCAATTTCCGACAACAAATGATCGAGAGCTGGGTCTCAATTTTTCCGACAACAAAAGTTCTTGTCGGAAATTCCGACCGTTTGTATCCAATTCTGATGCATAAAAGTGCTGCGCATGCTCGGCATCTATTCGACTCATGCTCAGAATCCTTTTACTTAATTTTTCTCGGCTCGTCGTAGTGTTGTACGTCTCCGCGTTCATGACGATCGGAATTTCCGAGCAACATTTGTGCAACCGTGTGTATGCAAGACAAGTTTGAGCCAACATCCGTCGGAAAAAAAAACACGGTTTTGCTGTCGGAAATTTCGTGTGTACGCAGCAGCTTGTTCAAGTAAGTTTTGACGAACCTAGAAGCTGATTGGTTTCCATGCAGAGCTGCACCAGATTTTGCACTCTCTAGTTTTAGTAAATCAACCCCAATGTGACTCCAATGAACCCACAGTTTGAACTTGTACATAGATACTTTAGTATTCCACTAGGGACATTTTTTGGTATACAAATACAATCCTTGCTTTCCTTGTGATCACCTTGATTAAATACATTCACTGATTTAAGAGTTTTTCATTTCTTTCCCCTTTTTTGTCTTTTTGTAGTCATAATAAAATGTTGTTATATGTTTTAAACGATGTGTCCAAGAATAGAGAGATCATTATTATAGGATATGTTAAGCAGGATAATTAATAATTCTTGTGTACATATCTATGAACAAACATATGGAAGTTTTGCAGCAAATAAATGACTCATGATCAGTGAGCTGTGAAATGATTGCATTGATGTGGAAATAGAACTCATTAATGAATGAATATTGAGCATTTGTACATATTATGTGTGTTTTATTGTCCAAGCAGAGTGTGCATAGCAGCAGCAGACAGAGGATTCTATGCCAGCATTTTGTAACTAATTAAACGTATTCCCAAAGTAGCCATGCACAAAACAGGCTTTATTGCAATGCTATTTAGAAACATTAATATTGTAACATATAACAGTTATTTAAAAATGTGTGGAAATTGTAATACTGTTCTCTAGTTTGTGTATCTGTTTTACCTTAGAGTTTTATAAAGGCATGTGAGCTGTGCTCTTACTTATCTAATCTGTGAACTTTACCAACTGTGAATGTTTGTGGGTGTGGTGCTTACAGAGTGGCACACCCTTAACCCATTAAATTATGCTATTTATTTATAAAAAGTTTGCATAGTAATTCGACCAGTGAAAGTGCATGTACATTCATTCTATGTGAACGGACAAAACAATAAATGTTATTAGGCTATTTCCTTTGCCGGTTAAATGTTTTTCATTGGTTTACTCTTTTACTGCCACTGCTTTAAGTCTTTACTGCAGCCGCCGGGAGTGTGTGTGTGTACACTCCATAAGTACAGATGGGCTCAGGCATGTTCGGGTTCCTAGTCCCAATCCACCTGCCTGATCCCGCCAGGAAGCCGACACTGCACACAGCCAATCACAAGCATTTAGACATTTCCCGAACTGTGCAGCTGCAGACCCGGGAAATGTCTCACTGCCTGTGATTAGTGGTGCGCAGTGTCGGCTTCCTGGCGGGATCGGGCAGGTGGGTTCAGACTAGGATCCTGAACACGCCTAAGCCCATCTCTATCCACAAGCCAACTGCACAGCCACCCAATCATTTTCTGTGACCCCTTGAGAGAGCTTGGCTCCATTAGCTTCAATGGAAGGCAGGTGATATTAAAAAGAACCTATCACAAAGAAATAATATCACATAGGAGATTTTTTTTTATACCCTATGTGATATAAATAAAGTTTTAGTGAAAGAAAAAAAATAAAGTTACACCCAAGCACCTAAAAGCCCTCCCAAAAAATGTTTACCTCATCCTGCCACCACATCGGGCACATATAAACATAAATGCAACTATCAAGGATGCCTACTGATTAAAATGTTACTTTTGATACAAACATAAAATATCACAACGCACAATGAACTGTATGGGCTTTTAAAAACTCACCTATGGAAAATATACTGAAGTTTGATAGCATTTTATGGAAGTTTACAAATTTAAGGCTTGACATGTTGGGTATCTGTTTACTCTGCGCAACCCAATATTTTATATTTAAGAAAAAATGGTTAATATATTGGTTTAATTTATCTTTATTTGTGTGGCCTCAAATTACCGTAATGCCCTGTACACACGATCGGATTTCCGATTGGAATAAAATCTGATGGATTTTTCCATCGGAAATCCGATGAAGCTGACTTCCATCAGTCTTGCTTACACACCATCAGTCAAAAATCTAACCGTCCCAAACGCCGTGACGTAAAACACTCCGAAGAGCCGAGAAAAATGAAGTTCAATGCTTCTGAGCATGCGTCGACTTGATTCTGAGCATGCGTGGGTTTTTTCTCCGATGGAGTTCCCCACAGACGATCGGAATTTGCTATCGGTTTTTTTTTCATCGGTAAAACTTAAAACATGTTCTATTTTTTTATACCGATGGGGCCCACACACGATCGGTTTGTCCGATGAAAAAAGTCAGTCGGACTTTTTTCATCAGAAAAACCGATCGTGTGTACGTGGCATTAGTGTATTTTTACAAACATTTTGCAGTTGATAAACTTTTAAGGAATATTGCGTGACATGAAAAATTTAAACTACTATCATTTTATTTTACATGTTATTCTGTCTGCTTTCAGAAAATATTTAATGTTTGGGGGTTTTACCTAATCTTCAGGACTAAGGTCCCATGTACACGGGACGCTGCTAAACGTACGCTCAGAGGCAGTTGGACGCTTTTTTCAACTGCCCCTGAACTTATTCAATGTTGTCCTATATGACCATGTACACAGTCTCGTTTATTGCTGTTTTTAGGCAGTTGCGTTTAACAGCGTTTCTTTGAAAGCAAAAAAATGGGCTCAGACGCAGAAGATTTCCACGTTTCAGACGTAAAACGCGACTAAATGTGGCTAAACGCGGTAACTCGCGTTTAGCAGAGTTTCGTTTATAGGCATTTTTCGTTTTTGCCCATTTAAAAAAACGCTAAACAGACGTTTTAAACGTGGGTTACTTATCTGTCAAGTTTAATCATTTAGGAGCAGTTGTAAAAACGTCCCGTGTACATGGAGCCCTAAATGATTTTGTGCAAAAAAGAAAAAAAAACACCTGCATTGGGCCACTAGAAGGTGCTAAGTTTAGGAATTATTACATAGTTACATAGTTAGTCAGGTTGAAAAACAAGTCCATCTAGTTCAACCATTAAAATAAAAAAATAAATAAAAAATATCATACAATCCCATATACTCAATCCTATACCCAAAGTTGATCCAGAGGAAGGCAAAAAAAAACAGAAAAGCATGATTCAATTTGCTACAGCAGGGGAAAAAATTCCTTCCTGATCCCCTGAGAGGCAATTGGATTTTCCCTGGACCAACTTTACCTATAAATGTTAGTACCAAATTATATTATGTACATTTAGGAAAGAATCCACGCCTTTCTTAAAGCAATCTACTGAGCTAGCCAGAACCACCTCTTACTGTGAAGAAACCTTTCCGTATTTGGAGATGAAATCTCTTTTTTCGTCCATGACTCTTATCAGTTTGGTTGCCCTTCTCTGCATTTTCTTCAGTTCCCGATATCCTTTTTGAGAACTGGGGCCAAAACTGAACTGCATGTTCCAGAGGAGGTCTTACTAATTTTTGTACAGGGGCAAAATGATATCTCTCTCTCTGGAGTCCATACCTCTCTTAATACAAGAAAGGACTTTTCTCAGGTTGGAAACTGCAGCTTGGCATTGCATGCCATTATTGAGCTTATGATCTACCAAAACCCCCAGATCCTTCTCCACCGTTGTATTTATGATGCATGCATATTCTTAGCCCCCAAGTGCATAACTTTACATTGATCAACATTAAACCTCATTTGCCACATAGTCCCCCAATTAGACAGTGCATTGAGGTCTTCCTGTAAGGACGTTATTCCACTGATAGCTTCAGAGGCGGCTCTAGGATTTGTGAGGCCTTAGGCAAAACTAAGACATGAGGCCCCACTCACACCCATAATAGGAAAAATAATGAAAGCGATTGATAAAAATAAACTGTATTAGTAGGGTACAGTATAGGGGGAGGGTAGGTGGACAGTACACGGGTCAGGAGGGTACAGTACAGGAGGGTAAGTGGACACAGTACAGGGGGCAGGAGGATACAGTACAGGGGGAGCAGGAGGGCACAGTACAGGAGGTAGGAAAGTGGACACTGTATAGGGGCAGTAACAAATGTTACAGATATGGTCTCCTCAAGCAGAGCTGCACAGGGAAGCTGCTCTCACAGATCCCACCTATTCTGTCAGGCTGTCACTGGGCTAAATCTACACTAGAATGACAACTCCCTCCAGAGTTTTTTGCTCTCTTGCGGCACTTTGCAAGGGTTAAGGAAGGACCCTGAGGTGGAACATCTTATTACTGCTGCTGCTTGTGTGGGTGGGATGTGTACTGCACCAATCACATGGGATGAATAGGAAAGGAGGGTCAGCAGGGATTGGTGCAGCACACATCCCTCCCACACAAGCAGCAGCAATAGTAAGATACTCTGCCTCTGGGTTCTTTCTTAGCCCCTGAAAAATGTGAGTGGGGGATGGGGCTGGGAACCATGGGGTAGGGGAGTAGGAGAAGGGTTGAAAAAGGGGGAAGTGGGTAGGAGATGGGGGTTGGGTAAAGGAGAACTGGAGTGGTCAGGGGAGAGAAAGAAAGATGGAAGGAAGGAAAGAAAGGAAAAATAAATAGAAAGAAATACAAAAAATAGAAAGAAAGAGAGAAAGAAAGAGAGAAAGAGCGAAAGATGGATAAAGGGAGAGCGAAAGAAAGAAAGAAATATAGATAGACAGACAGATAAAAAGAGAAAGATAGACAGATAAATAAATAAAGGGAGAGAGAAATAAATAAAGATAGATAGATAGAAATATAGATAGATATATAGAAATAAAGACAGATAGATAGATAAAGGGAGAAAGAAAAAGATAGATAGATAGATAGAAATATAGATAGATAAATAGATAAAGGGTGAGAGAAAGAAAGATAGATAGATAGAGAGAGAAAGAACAAAATCTAGATAGACAGATAGATAAAGGGAGAAAGAAAAAAAGATAGATAGATAGATAAAGGGAGAGAGAAAGATATATAGATCGATAGAAATAAAGACAGATAGATAGATAAAGGAAGAGAGAAATAAATAAATATAGATAGATAGACAGATGGATAAAGGGAGAAAGAAAAAAAAGATAGATAGATATAAAGACAGATAGATAGAGGGAGAAAGAAAAAAAGAAAGATAGATAGGAATAAAGACAGATAGATAAAGGGAGAAAGATAGATAGATAGATAGATAGATAGATAGATAGATAGATAGATAAAAGGGAGAGAGAAAGAAAGATAGACAGATAAAGGGAGAAAGAAGAAAAGATATAGATAAAAGGGAGAGAGAAAGATAGATAGACAGATAGATAGATAGAAATAAAGACAGATAGATAGATAGATAAAGGGAGAGAGAAAGAAAGAAAGATAGATAGATAGAGGGAGAGAGAAAGATAGATAGAGGGAGAGAGAAAGATAGATAGATAGATAGACAGATAGATAGATAGAAATAAAGACAGATAGATAGATAGAGGGAGAAAGAAAAAAAGATAGATAGATAGATAAAAGAGAGAAAGATAGATAGATAGAAATAAAGACAGATAGATAGATAGAGGGAGAAAGAAAAAAGAAAGATAGTGTGACAGCAGGAAGGTAAAGTCACCTGGTTGCATCCAGGGGGGTAGGTATATTTCTCCCAGATTCAGGCTTTATGCCGACTTATACAACTAGGGAGAGAGTTGATGAAGCCCAGCTGAGGCTAGTGGGCTCATGGATGATTCATACCTCTAGGGAGAGGGCTGGGCGTCGTGCAGGCAGGGAGTTGATGAGACCAGCTGAAGCTTGTCAGCTCGTTTAAGGCCTCTATAAAAACTCCCAGCTTCATTAGGTGTTTGCTCATGCCTGGAACCAGACCTGTGTGGACTGTCTAGGGAGAGTGAACCCCTGTGCGGTGAGACAAAGCCTGTGTGGCTATTTGTTTGGACATTTACTAAACCAGGGACTTAGGGACTAGGACAGCACCAGGCTGATCCCAGTTGTTAGTTAGGGAAACCTGCATGTTTAGTCAGAGGTCAAGCTGACCAGGATTTATTTTGTTTATGTTTCTTTTTGCTTTGCTGTGTTTTTGTCACTGTAAATAGAGAAATAAACCGCACCTTTTGATCTTGAAAACCACAACCTCCGTCTGCTGGGCCTGTTTTTGTGTGGGGAGCCCATCCAGGGGGTCACACACACCCGCTACCGAGTTAACCCCCTCACAGTTGGTGGAGAACCAGTGGCAGTTTTTTTTAAGCCAGCATGGAGGAGATACTGAAACAGCTGGCTCTAGCAAATGCCAATCAACAGCAGACAAATGCAGGTTTGCAAAAGAGCTTCGCAGCCCAGCAACAAGCCCAGCAGCAATCTGAGGCCCGCTTCATAGACCTGTTGCAGAAGCAAGAGCAGAGACTACAACAACAGATGGAAGCAGTAATGCAGCAACGTCCGCAGACCAGTGAGGAAAGCCGTCCCACTAATACCGCGTCCTTTGGGGTGAGTCGTTTATTGACAAAAATTACTGGAGAGGATGATCCAGAGGTATTTTTGACCACATTTGAAAGGACTGCTGAAAGAGAAAAGTGGCCTGAGGAGCAGTGGGCTGGACTGGTGGCTCCTCTGTTAACTGGTGAATCGCAGAAAGCTTACTATGACCTAGAGCCTGACCAAGCAAAAGACTATGGGATGCTAAAAGCTGAAATATTGGCAAGGCTGGGTGTCACCCTGGCTGTCCGGGCTCAGCGTGTGCATAACTGGACTTTCCAGCTTGGAAAACCCCCCAGGTCTCAAATGTATGATCTCATTCACCTGAGCAGGAAGTGGCTACAGCCAGAGACTTTGTCCGCACCGGAGATTGTGGAACGTGTTGTGATGGATCGTTTCTTGAGAGCTCTTCCTACCGCCATTCAAAAGTGGGTAAGCCATGGAGACCCAGAAACGGCCGGTAAACTTGTGGATCGTGTAGAGAGATACTTGGCTGCAGAGAACCTGACGGCCTCTTCCAGAGACTCTCGGACTTTCCACCCTAAGACCAGACCATCCCCAGGGGCGGATAAGATGATTCCAAGGGGTGAGGGTGGAGAGAGTGAGAGGGTGGGAGCTCTGCCCAGGGTTTGGCGAGAACAGCCTGGGAAGTCGGGGGCTCAAGAGGCAGCCAAAAGGATTGTTTGCTACCGCTGCCGGCAAACGGGACATATTGCAGCAAATTGCCCGGTTGTGGAGGAACCCATGCAATGTGACTTTCTGACGGACAGACGTCAGTCGCTGTGTGCGACAGTCGCATGCACTGCCATTCGGGGAACTGAGAAACATTTATGCAAAATGTGTATTAATGGTAGAAATGTTGTGGTATTACTGGATTCAGGTAGCCTTGTGACCCTGATAAAGGCTGAATTAGTTAAAACAGAGGTCTCTGGGAATAGCAAGGTAGCTGTTATTTGTGTGCATGGGGACACCCGAGAGTATCCAGTGACTACAGTGTGTTTCAAGACCCCCAAAGGTACCCTCTCTCATCCAGTGGGGTTAGTATCTCAATTACCGCATGATGCCATTGTGGGAAGGGATTTTCCGAAGTTCTGGGAACTGTGGGATGATCCTGAGCCCCCCACTGGTGCCCCTATGTACCAGGAAGGTGATGGCCAGAACTCCTCTGAGAGTGGTGAGGACTCTCCAGAATTTCCCTTGTCAGTATTGGCAGGCGAGACTCAAGAAACTGGAGAGGAGCCCACCTCCTCAGACGAAAACCTACCGTCTGTGGAGTTTTCTGATCTTGAGGTTCACAGGGAAAATTTTGCCACAGAACAGTTAAAAGACCCCGCCCTAATAAAGGCACGGGAAAACGTAGTGGAAATAGATGGCGAGTTAGTGAACCCAGATAATACCTGCACTTACCCATACTTCAGCGTAGAGAAGGACCTACTGTATCGGGTGGCAAAAAGGGCAGAAGAAACCGTTGAGCAGCTTGTGGTGCCCAAACCTTACAGGAAGTTGGTGTTGGAGTTGGCCCATGGGCACATTCTTGGAGGTCATCTGGGGACAGAGAAAACCCGAGAGAGGGTATTACAGAGATTCTATTGGCCTGGGGTGATGAAGGACATAGAAAATTATTGTTCCTCCTGCCCTGTGTGTCAGAGGTCGGCCCCGATGCCACATTTCCGTAGCCCGCTGGTCCCTCTACCCATCATTGAGGTCCCGTTTGAGAGGATCGCAATGGATTTGGTAGGTCCTATAATCAAGTCCGCTAGGGGGCACCAGTACATATTAGTTATAATGGACTATGCCACCCGTTATCCAGAAGCGATCCCTCTCCGAAATACCTCGGCCAAAACCATAGCCAAAGAGCTATCTCTTGTTTTTAGCCGGGTGGGTATTTGTAAAGAACTGCTTACGGACCAAGGTACACCCTTTATGTCCCGGGTTATGAAAGAGCTGTGTAAATTGTTCAAAGTGACGCAATTGCGTACGTCTGTGTATCACCCCCAAACCGATGGGCTGGTTGAAAGATTCAACAAAACCCTAAAACAAATGTTGAAGAAAGTGGTGGATAGAGATGGAAAGGATTGGGACTGTCTACTTCCTTATTTGATGTTTGCTATTAGGGAGGTGCCCCAATCCTCTACGGGATTCTCCCCCTTTGAGTTACTGTATGGGAGACACCCAAGAGGGCTGTTGGATATTGCCAAGGAAACTTGGGAAAGTGAGAGTTCTCCCCACAGGAGTGTGATTGAGCATGTCGCCCTGATGCAAGATCGAATTGCACAGGTAATGCCCATCGTGAAGGAACATTTGGCCCAAGCGCAGTTGGCACAGCAGAGAGTGTACAACCGTGGAGCCAAGACCCGTACCTTTTCCCCGGGGGATAGGATATTGGTACTTGTCCCTACGGTTGAAAGTAAATTCCTTGCCAAATGGCAAGGCCCCTACGAGATAATGGAAAAAGTGAGCGAAGTGAATTACAAGGTCAGACAACCAGGAAGGCGAAAGCCCGAACAGATCTATCACATTAATCTGTTGAAAGCCTGGAGGGATAGAGAGTCCCTAGTCGCAGAAACTTGGTCACCAGCTCAAACTGGTTGCGTGATTCCTGAGGTTGGAATAGCAGCCACCTTGTCACAACCCCAACAACAGGAGGTTAAGGAGTTTGTGCTTCGCAACAAGGAGGTGTTCTCTGAGCTGCCGGGACAAACATCTGGGGTAGAGCATGATATTATTACCCCGCCCGGTGAAAGGGTGAAGTTAAAACCCTATCGGATCCCAGAGGCCCGACGGGAGGCAATACGGGAGGAAGTACAGAAAATGCTGAACTTAGGGGTGATAGAGGAGTCCCAAAGTGATTGGTCTAGTCCCATTGTGTTGGTGCCTAAACCGGATGGGAGCTGGCGATTTTGTAACGATTTTCGTTAGTTGAACAAAGTTACAAAATTTGACACCTACCCCATGCCACGTATAGATGAGTTGATCGACCGGCTGGGAACAGCCCGATACATGACGACTCTTGACCTCACAAAAGGGTATTGGCAAATTCCCCTGGCCAAGTCGGCCAAAGAGAAAACCGCATTTGTAACCCCAGACGGGGCGTTCCAATATAAGAGAATGCCGTTCGGGTTACAGAATGCGCCGGCCACATTCCAGCGGAAAATGGACCAGATACTGAGGCCCCATCGGAAGTATGCTGCGGCTTACCTGGATGACGTAATTGTCCATAGCACAGATTGGGCCTCACATCTGCCAAAAGTGCAAGCAGTCCTAGACTCTATCCGGGAAGCGGGGTTTACGGCTAACCCCAAGAAGTGTACCATTGGGCAGGAGGAGGCCAAATATCTTGGGTACACCATTGGCAGGGGAGTAATAAAACCCCAACTCAACAAAGTCGAGGCCATCCAGAGTTGGCCACGTCCCAACAGCAAGAAGCAGGTACGAGCCTTTCTGGGAATCGCGGGTTATTATCGGCGCTTCATTCCCCACTTTGCTTCTAAGGCTGTGCCGCTAACCAACCTGACGAAAAGGAAAGGGTCGGTCATGATTAAATGGACCCCCGAGGCTGAGGCAGCATTCCAATTCTTGAAACAAGCCTTATGTAGCCAGCCAGTGTTGTACTCACCCGACTTCTCTAAAGACTTTGTCGTACAAAGTGATGCGTCAGATGTGGGGTTAGGAGCAGTATTGTCCCAGGTCTGGAACGGGGAAGAGCACCCAGTCATTTACCTCAGCAGGAAGTTGAAGTCCCATGAGGTAAATTACGCCACGGTTGAAAAGGAGTGTTTAGCGGTGAAGTGGGCTCTAGATTCCCTTCGGTACTATCTGCTAGGTAGGCACTTTGACATGGTTACGGATCACGCTCCGTTAAAGTGGATGGCTCAAAACAAGGAGACAAATAGAAGAGTAAATAGGTGGTTCCTGGCCCTACAGGAATTCAACTTCACAGTAAAGCATCGCCCTGGCGTTCAAATGGGGAATGTGGATGCTTTGTCTCGAGTACATGAATGCCTGATTGCTGGTGTTCCAACCCCAAGGTTAAAACAAGAGGGGGGGGTATGTGACAGCAGGAAGGTAAAGTCACCTGGTTGCATCCAGGGGGGTAGGTATATTTCTCCCAGATTCAGGCTTTATGCCGACTTATACAACTAGGGAGAGAGTTGATGAAGCCCAGCTGAGGCTAGTGGGCTCATGGATGATTCATACCTCTAGGGAGAGGGCTGGGCGTCGTGCAGGCAGGGAGTTGATGAGACCAGCTGAAGCTTGTCAGCTCGTTTAAGGCCTCTATAAAAACTCCCAGCTTCATTAGGTGTTTGCTCATGCCTGGAACGAGACCTGTGTGGACTGTCTAGGGAGAGTGAACCCCTGTGCGGTGAGACAAAGCCTGTGTGGCTATTTGTTTGGACATTTACTAAACCAGGGACTTAGGGACTAGGACAGCACCAGGCTGATCCCAGTTGTTAGTTAGGGAAACCTGCATGTTTAGTCAGAGGTCAAGCTGACCAGGATTTATTTTGTTTGTTTCTTTTTGCTTTGCTGTGTTTTTGTCACTGTAAATAGAGAAATAAACCGCACCTTTTGATCTTGAAAACCACAACCTCCGTCTGCTGGGCCTGTTTTTGTGTGGGGAGCCCATCCAGGGGGTCACACACACCCGCTACCGAGTTAACCCCCTCACAATAGATAGATAGATAGAAATAAAGACAGATAGCTAAAGGGAGAAATAGATAGATAGATAGATAGATAGATAGATAGATAAAAGGGAGAGAGAAAGAAAAATGGACAGATAGATAAAGGGAGAAAGAAAAAAAAGATAGATAGATAGATAAAGGGAGAGAGAAAGAAATAAAGATAGATAGATAGATAGATAAAGGGAGAAATAAAGATAGATAGATAGATAGATAGATAAAAGGGAGAGAGAAAGAAAGATAGATAGATAGATAAAGGGAGAGAGAAAGAAAGAAAGATCGATAGACAGATAGATAGATAGAAATAAAGACAGATAGACAAAGGGAGATAGAAAGAAAGAGAGAAAGATAGATAGATAGACAGATAGATAGATAGAAATAAAGACAGATAGATAGATAGAGGGAGAAAGAAAAAAGAAAGATAGATAGATAGAAATAAAGACAGATAGATAGATAGATAGATAAAGGGAGAGAGAAAGAAAGAAATATAGATAGATAGACAGATAGATAAAGGGAGAAAAAAAAGATAGATAGATAGATAGATAGATAGATAGATAGATAGATAAAGGGAGTAAGGAAAAAAAGATAGATAGATAGATAGATAGATAGAAAGATAGAAATATAGATAGATAGATAAAGGGAGAGAGAAATAGATAGAGGGAGAAATAAAGAAAGATAGATAGAAAGAAGGGTGAAGAAAGTAAGAGAGAGAGAAGCGAAGGAAGGGCACCCCTACATCAGTGTACAGTGTGTACTCACTTGGAGGCAGGAGGGACTGGATGGATGGATGAGACAGACTCCATCTTTCCTTTCTGTTTGCTGGGCTTTAGCTTCAATCTTCCCGCCCACATCCCTATTAGGCAGCAGAACAGTGTCTGTCGGGGAGAGTGGGCGGGACAGACACAGGAAGAGCGGACGGGAGGAGGGGAGGAGTAGAAGCAGCTCCTCTCCTCTTATTGGCTGTACGGGCAGCAGGGGGAGGGGAGAAGTGTCAGAGCTGGCTGTGATACGCCCAGCTCATCTCTCTATCTGGACGGAGCTCTCAGTGAGCTCCGATCCCCGTGCTGATCTGTCAAGCTCGCAGCCAGTTTTCTATGTGTCTCTAGGACACTTGGCACTGCGCTGGTGGCGGGGATGTCTGCTACTAGAAGAGGCGACTCTGTTATAAGGTAAACTAGGCGACCGCAAGGCCTCTCTGATATGAAGAGGAAAAAATAAAAAATATGGACAGCCGCACTCCAAAAAACCTTTGACGGTCGCCTTTATTTTAAAAAAGTTGGAAAAATTACACCAAAATTCATCACAGCATAGCCAGGGTAACTGCTTACACGTTTCACACTGAAGGTCAGTGCTTAATCATAGGCGACCGTCAAAGGTTTTTTGGAGTGCGGCTGTCCATATTTTTTATTTTTTCCTCTTCATATGCTACATGCATTGCTGGCACCCACGGTAGTCCTGTCATTACGGATTGTTGGAGTGTATCCACCTGGAGCGGTAAAAATCTCTCAAGGCCTAACTGATAGCGCGGGGCCTAAGGCGATCGCCTAATTTGCCTAATTAGAGAGCCGCCTCTGGATAGCTTAGTGTCATCTGCAAAGACTGAAATGGTACTTTTAATCCCAGACCCAATATCATTTATAAAGACATTAAAAAGTAATAACACTGAACCTTGGGGTACATCCCTGATAACCTTAGACCATTCAGAGTAAGAATCATTAACCACTACTCTCTGAATTATGTCCTTTAGCCAGTTTTCTATCCATTTACAAACTGATCTTTCCAAGCCTGTAGACTTTACCTTACACATGAACCGTGTGTGGGGAACTGTATTGAACGCTTTTACAAAATCCAAGTATACCACATCCACAGCCACCCCTCTGTCCAAGGTTTTACTTACCTCCTCATAAAAATAAATCAGATTTGTTTGACAACTTCTGTCTTTCATGAATCCATGCTGTCTGTTGCTTAAATAGTTTATTTCCAGCAAGAACTCATCTATGTGGTCTTTTATTAAACTCTCCAGTATCTTCCCAACTATAGAAGTTAAACTAACAGGTCTATAGTTACTTGGTAGAGACGTTGTTCCCTTTTTAAATATTGGCACCACATTGGCCCACACCAATCCAGTGGTACTATTCCTGTCATTAATGAGTCCCTAAAAATTTGAGACAATGGCTTTGAAATGAAAGCGCTCAATTCTTTTACGATCCGTGGGTGGATACGATCTGGTCCAGGTGCTTTATCACCTTTATTCTGTCTAAATATTTCTGAACCATAAAACTTTTGAGCCATTGTGGATCATTTGGGGCTGTGTCAATACCACCCCCATTATGGACATGAGCTCCCCCATGCTCCTTTGTATACACAGAACTGAAGAATGTATTTAATAAATTTGCCTTCTTTTTGTCCCCAGTCACCCACTCTAGATTATTATGTAAAGGGCCTACATGCTTAGACCTGACCTTTTTACTAATATATTTGAAGAATTTATTGGGGTTTGTCCTACTATCTTTTGCAATCTGTCGTTCGTTTTGAATTTTTGCGTCCTTGATTTTCTTTTTACATATTCTGTTATATTCTTTGTGACATTTAAATGACAATAGTGTTCCTTAATTTTTATATTTTCTAAAGCTCTTTTCTTATTGTTTATAGCTTTTTTAACTTTGGCTGTGAGCCACATAGGTTTTATTTTTAGCCTTTTAAACTTATTGCCCATGGGAATATACTTTGCAGTGAGTTCACAAACAGTCTTTTTGAAGAATTCCCATTTCTGTTCTGTGTCCATTGATGCCAATATTCCCTTCCAGTCTAAATCCTGCAGAGCAGCCCTCATCCTTGGAAATTTTCTCTCTTAAAGTTAAGTGATTTTATCTGTCCCGTATATGTTTGTTGCTTACAGCTAACATCAAATGAAATCATGTTATGGTCACTGCTACCCAGATGTTCCTTTATCTGAACATTAGTAATAAGCTCTGCATGGTTAGAAATGACCAGGTCCAGCAGAGCATCATTCCTAGTTGGGGCCTCAATAAACTGGACCATAAAATTATCCTGTAATAGGTTTATACATTTTTGCCCTTTAGCTGTCCCAGCAGTGCCATTACTGCAGTCAATTTCCGGGTAGTTAAAATCCCCCATTATTATCACCGTCCCAGCCCTTGCAGCCCTTTTCATCTGTGCAAGGAGCTGACTGAAGCCGTGTGCACACGATCGTTTTTACCGATGAAAACAGTCTGATGGACTGTTTTCATCGGATGAACCGATCGTGTATGGGCCCCATCTGTCTTTTTTCCATCGTGTGATAAAATAGAACATGTTTTAAATTTATCCGATGGGAAAAAAAACGATAGCAAAATCCGATCGTCTGTGTGGAAATCCATCAGGTAAAAAACCCACGCATGCTCAGAATCAAGTCGACACATGCTCAGAAGCATTGAACTTAATTTTTCTCGGCTCATCGGAGTGTTTTATGTCACCGCGTTTGAAACGGTCCGTTTTTTGACTGATGGTGTGTGGGCAAGACTGATGGAAGACAGTTTTATCGGATTTCCGATGGAAAAAACCATCGAATTAGAATCCATAGGATATCCGATCGTGTGTACAGGGCTTGAGTCTCCACCTCCTCATTAACATTGGGTGGTCTATAACAAACTCCAATGATTAACTTTGAACGCACATCTAAATTCAGTTCCACCCATAATGCTTCAGACTCATCACACTCTCCATCAATTAGGTCCTCATTCACACTCGCTTTGAGATCACTTCTCACATAGAGACAGACCTGTCTCTCCGAAAGAGTGCGTAGCCAGGAATATTAATAGCCCAGTCATGTGAGGAATGAAGCCAAGATTCAGCAATGCCAATTACATCATAGCTCTCCTCGTGCACCAGAGCTTCCAACTCACCTATTTTGCTTGGCAGAATTCTGGCATTGGTTAACAAACACTTTAATGCAATATTACATTTTGCTCTGGTGTTTTGCATATCTTTTTTAGTAGTATAAATAGCACTATAATTTCCAATGGTTGTTTTCAACATGGGAACCCTCTTATCACCTGCCATAACCCTCCCCACATCTATCCCCATTCCACCCTCCATTAAGCCCCGGAAGAGTTTACCCCCTTCCTGACCAGAGCATTTTTTGCGATTCGGCACTGCATCGCTTTAGCTGACAATTGCGCGGTCGCGCGACTTTGTACCCAAACAAAATTGACGTCCTTTTTTTCCCACAAATAGAGCTTTCTTTTGGTGGTATTTGATCCCCTCTGCGGTTTTTATTTTTTGCGCTATGAACAAAAAAAGAGCAAAAATTTGGAAAAAAAAGCTAGATTTTTTACTTTGCTATAATAAATATCCCCAAAAAATATATAAAATTTTTTTTTTTTCCTCAGTTTAGGCCGATATGTATTCTTCTACATATTTTTGTTAAAAAAATCACAATAAGCGTATATTGATTGGTTTGCACAAAAGTTATAGCGTCTACAAAATAGGGGATAGATTTATGGCACTTTTCTTATTCTTTTTTTTTTTTACTAGTACTGCAGCGATCTGCGATTTTTACCGGGACTGCAACATTATGGCGGACACTTTTGACACTATTTTGGGACCATTGTCATTTATACACCGATCAGTGCTATAAATAGCCACTGTTTACTGTATAAATGACACTGGCAGGGAAGGGGTTAAACTCTAGGGGGCGATAAAGGGGTTAAGTGTGTCCTAAGGAGTGATTATAACTGTGGGGGGGATGGGCTACCACTGACATGACAGCGATCACTGCTCCTGATGACAAGGAGCAGTAGATCTCTGTCATGTCACTAGGCAGAACAGGGAAATGCCTTGTTTACATTTTGCCTCTTGGTCTCACGATTGCGGGCCGCCGGCGAACATCGAGTTTGCGGGCTACGCGGGCACGCTCCAAATTCAAAGGGACGTACAGGTACGCCTATTTGCCTGTACGATCCCTTCTGCCAACGTACATCTGTGTGCGCTGGTCGGCAAGCGGTTAATGTCTGACCCCTAACTGACCTGTCTGCCCGATTGAATTCTAGTTCACCCTCCCCCTCAATTCTAGTTTGAATTCTCCTCCAACCTTTCCATAAACTTCTCCCCCAGCACAGCAGACCCCTTTCCATTCAGGTGCAAGCCATCTTTAGCATATACAGTAGGTTGCACCCCGATGAAAGGTCAGCCCAGTGCTCTGGAAACCCAAACCCTTCCTTCTAACACCAGATCTTTAGCCATAAATTCAGCTCTCTGATTATGATACTTAGCCTCATCCAGTGGCCAAATGCAGTATGTTCCCCTACAGAGTTATGGGCATTTCTGCAATTGTCCAGGCCAAAGCTCAACTCCCAGTGACGTGATGCATGCTAGGACTAGCTGAATAAGAATTGTATAAAATAGGATCGTACATGTAGGCAATGGTAAAAAGAACTGCCTGAAAACATATATACATTTTTGCCTGGAGTGGAATTTTTAGCGGACAGGTAAATACGAACCTGATTTCCTGGTTTAGCTTTAGGTCTACAAGGTGTGTATCAATACTTACCCCTCAGTGTGTTAGGAGCTGTGCACCCACAGAGATGTCACATTGGGAGCAGAGGCTGTGTCCATGCAGTCACTGTGTCCCAATTGACATCAATAGGACTGCCTGCACAGGAATGCATGGAATACCTGTTCATCTCTATGTGGGTAAACACGGCCAAGGGACGTACAGGGGGGGTATAGGCAGTTCTCCTGTACTGGAGGTCCCATTGGGTCATTAGGGGGCCTGGTGGGGGCTGCCTGTTGCTCTATCCTCTTTCCGGAATTCATGCTGTTCCATGTGCTTAGTTCAGAAAATTTCAGAAGCCAGGGGGCACTCAGCAGCATCTCCACTGCTGCCAAAGGTGGTGGGTGGGGTGGACGTGTGGCCACCTCCTTCACTTCTCTCACAGCTGTTGCTTATACTGGCTGATCCAGTAGCTGAAGATGTGGTAGAAGGAGGGGCAGAGATGGCAGCCCGGGAACTCTTCCATATCCAGCCGCGATAAGAGGCTGTTAAGAAGAGGCTTCCCCAGCAGGAATTCTGTCCATCTGTCCCACTTCATGGCCCTTTGCCCTGCCATTTAACTACATACTACTCTATCCTGGCACTATGTACTGTACACTGACTGCCCTGCCCCTATATAGCGCTCATTAACTGCCCTGCCGCTACATTTCACTCACTGATTGCCCTGCTGCTACATACTGCTCACTGACGGCCCATACTGCTCTGTCCTGTCACTATGTACTGCACACTGACTGCTCTGCTGCTACATACAGCTCACTGACTGCCCTGCCAATATGTACTGCTCACGGACTGCCCTGCCAATATGTACTGCTCACTGACTGCCCTGCTGCTACATACTGTTCACTGGCTGCTCTGCTGCTACATATTGCTCACTGACTGCCCTGTCACTACATACCACTCACTGACTGCTCAACTGCTACATAATGCTCACTGACTACCCTGCTGCTACATATTGCTCACTGACTGCTCTGCCGCTACATACTGCTCACTGACTGCTCTGCTGGTACACACCACTCTCTGACTGAACTGCTGTTACATACCACTCACTGACTGCCCTGCCACTACATAGTGCTCACTGACTGCCCTGCCGCTACATATTGCTCAATGACTGCTCTGCCACTACATACTGCTCACTGGCTGCCCTACTACTACATACTGTTTACTGAGTGCCCTGCTGCTACATACTGATTATTGACTGCCCTGCCACTGCATATTGCTCATTGACTGCCCTTCTGCTGCATACCGCTCACTGACTGCTGTGCCGCCACATACTGGCCTACCCTATCGCTGTGTACTGCTCACTGACTGCTCTCCCACTACATACTGCTCACTGACTGCCCTGCTGCTACATATAGCTCACTGACTGCCCTGCCGCTATATACCGCTGTGAGGGGGTTAACTCGGTAGCGGGTGTGTGTGACCCCCTGGTTGGGCTCCCCACACAAAAACAGGGCCAGCAGACGGAGGTTGTGGTTTTCAAAATCAAAAGGTGCGGTTTATTTCTCTATGTACAGTGACAAAAACACAGCAAAGCCAAAAAGAAACATAAACAAAATAAATCCTGGTCAGTTTGACCTCTGACTAAACATGCAGGTTTCCTAAACTAACAACTGGGATCAGCCTGGTGCTGTCCTAGTCCCTAAGTCCCTGGTTTAGTAAAAGTCCAAACAAATAGCCACACAGGCTTTGCCTCACCGCACAGGGGTTCACTCTCCCTAGACAGTCCACACAGGTCTGGTTCCAGGCATGAGCTAACATCTAATGAAGCTGGGAGTTTTTATAGAGGCCTTAAACGAACTGACAGGCTTCAGCTGGTCTCATCAACTCCCTGCCTGCACGACGCCCAGCCCTCTCCCTAGAGGTATGAGTCATCCATGAGCCCACTAGCCTCAGCTGGGCTTCATCAACTCCCTCCCTAGTTGTATAAGTCAGCATAAAGCCTGAATCTGGGAGAAATATATCTACCCCCCTGGATGCAACCAGGTGACTTTACCTTCCTGCTGTCACATACCCCCCCCTCTTGTTTTAACCTTGGGGTTGGAACACCAGCAATCAGGCATTCATGTACTCGAGACAAAGCATCCACATTCCCCATTTGAACGCCAGGGCGATGCTTTACTGTGAAGTTGAATTCCTGTAGGGCCAGGAACCACCTATTCACTCTTCTATTTGTCTCCTTGTTTTGAGCCATCCACTTTAACGGAGCGTGATCCGTAACCATGTCAAAGTGCCTACCTAGCAGATAGTACCGAAGGGAATCTAGAGCCCACTTCACCGCTAAACACTCCTTTTCAACCGTGGCGTAATTTACCTCATGGGACTTCAACTTCCTGCTGAGGTAAATGACTGGGTGCTCTTCCCCGTTCCAGACCTGGGACAATACTGCTCCTAACCCCACATCTGACGCATCACTTTGTACGACAAAGTCTTTAGAGAAGTCGGGTGAGTACAACACTGGCTGGCTACATAAGGCTTGTTTCAAGAATTGTAATGCTGCCTCAGCCTCGGGGGTCCATTTAATCATGACCGACCCTTTCCCTTTCGTCAGGTTGGTTAGGGGCACAGCCTTAGAAGCAAAGTGGGGAATGAAGCGCCGATAATAACCCGCGATTCCCAGAAAGGCCCGTACCTGCTTCTTGCTGTTGGGACGTGGCCAACTCTGGATGGCCTCGACTTTGTTGAGTTGGGGTTTTATCACTCCCCTGCCAATGGTGTACCCAAGATATTTGGCCTCCTCCTGCCCAATGGTACACTTCTTGGGGTTAGCCGTAAACCCCGCTTCCCGGATAGAGTCTAGGACTGCTTGCACTTTTGGCAGATGTGAGGCCCAATCTGTGCTATGGACAATTACGTCATCCAGGTAAGCCGCAGCATACTTCCGATGGGGCCTCAGTATCTGGTCCATTTTCCGCTGGAATGTGGCCGGCGCATTCTGTAACCCGAACGGCATTCTCTTATATTGGAACGCCCCGTCTGGGGATACAAATGCGGTTTTCTCTTTGGCCGACTTGGCCAGGGGAATTTGCCAATACCCTTTTGTGAGGTCAAGATTCGTCATGTATCGGGCTGTTCCCAGCCGGTCGATCAACTCATCTATACGTGGCATGGGGTAGGTGTCAAATTTTGTAACTTTGTTCAACTGACGAAAATCGTTACAAAATCGCCAGCTCCCATCCGGTTTAGGCACCAACACAATGGGACTAGACCAATCACTTTGGGACTCCTCTATCACCCCTAAGTTCAGCATTTTCTGTACTTCCTCCCGTATTGCCTCCCGTCGGGCCTCTGGGATCCGATAGGGTTTTAACTTCACCCTTTCACCGGGCGGGGTAATAATATCATGCTCTACCCCAGATGTTTGTCCCGGCAGCTCAGAGAACACCTCCTTGTTGCGAAGCACAAACTCCTTAACCTCCTGTTGTTGGGGTTGTGACAAGGTGGCTGCTATTCCAACCTCCGGAATCACGCAACCAGTTTGAGCTGGTGACCAAGTTTCTGCGACTAGGGACTCTCTATCCCTCCAGGCTTTCAACAGATTAACGTGATATATCTGTTCGGGCTTTCGCCTTCCTGGTTGTCTGACCTTGTAATTCACTTCGCTCACTTTTTCCATTATCTCGTAGGGGCCTTGCCATTTGGCAAGGAATTTACTTTCAACCGTAGGGACAAGTACCAATATCCTATCCCCCGGGGAAAAGGTACGGGTCTTTGCTCCACGGTTGTACACTCTCTGCTGTGCCAACTGCGCTTGGGCCAAATGTTCCTTCACGATGGGCATTACCTGTGCAATTCGATCTTGCATCAGGGCGACATGCTCAATCACACTCCTGTGGGGAGAACTCTCACTTTCCCAAGTTTCCTTGGCAATATCCAACAGCCCTCTTGGGTGTCTCCCATACAGTAACTCAAAGGGGGAGAATCCCGTAGAGGATTGGGGCACCTCCCTAATAGCAAACATCAAATAAGAAAGTAGACAGTCCCAATCCTTTCCATCTCTATCCACCACTTTCTTCAACATTTGTTTTAGGGTTTTGTTGAATCTTTCAACCAGCCCATCGGTTTGGGGGTGATACACAGATGTACGCAATTGCGTCACTTTGAACAATTTACACAGCTCTTTCATAACCCGGGACATAAAGGGTGTACCTTGGTCCGTAAGCAGTTCTTTACAAATACCCACCCGGCTAAAAACAAGAGATAGCTCTTTGGCTATGGTTTTGGCCGAGGTATTTCTGAGAGGGATCGCTTCTGGATAACGGGTGGCATAGTCCATTATAACCAATATGTACTGGTGCCCCCTAGCGGACTTGATTATAGGACCTACCAAATCCATTGCGATTCTCTCAAACGGGACCTCAATGATGGGTAGAGGGACCAGCGGGCTACGGAAATGTGGCATCGGGGCCGACCTCTGACACACAGGGCAGGAGGAACAATAATTTTCTATGTCCTTCATCACCCCAGGCCAATAGAATCTCTGTAATACCCTCTCTCGGGTTTTCTCTGTCCCCAGATGACCTCCAAGAATGTGCCCATGGGCCAACTCCAACACCAACTTCCTGTAAGGTTTGGGCACCACAAGCTGCTCAACGGTTTCTTCTGCCCTTTTTGCCACCCGATACAGTAGGTCCTTCTCTACGCTGAAGTATGGGTAAGTGCAGGTATTATCTGGGTTCACTAACTCGCCATCTATTTCCACTACGTTTTCCCGTGCCTTTATTAGGGCGGGGTCTTTTAACTGTTCTGTGGCAAAATTTTCCCTGTGAACCTCCAGATCAGAAAACTCCACAGACGGTAGGTTTTCGTCTGAGGAGGTGGGCTCCTCTCCAGTTTCTTGAGTCTCCCCTGCCAATACTGACAAGGGAAATTCTGGAGAGTCCTCACCACTCTCAGAGGAGTTCTGGCTATCACATTCCTGGTACATAGGGGCACCAGTGGGGGGCTCAGGATCATCCCACAGTTCCCAGAACTTCGGAAAATCCCTTCCCACAATGGCATCATGCGGTAATTGAGATACTAACCCCACTGGATGAGAGAGGGTACCTTTGGGGGTCTCGAAACACACTGTAGTCACTGGATACTCTCGGGTGTCCCCATGCACACAAATAACAGCTACCTTGCTATTCCCAGAGACCTCTGTTTTAACTAATTCAGCCTTTATCAGGGTCACAAGGCTACCTGAATCCAGTAATACCACAACATTTCTACCATTAATACACATTTTGCATAAATGTTTCTCAGTTCCCCGAATGGCAGTGCATGCGACTGTCGCACACAGCGACTGACGTCTGTCCATCAGAAAGTCACATTGCATGGGTTCCTCCACAACCGGGCAATTTGCTGCAATATGTCCCGCTTGCCGGCAGCGGTAGCAAACAATCCATTTGGCTGCCTCTTGAGCCCCTGACTTCCCAGGCTGTTCTCGCCAAACTTTGGGTAGAGCTCCCACCCTCTCACTCTCTCCACCCTCACCCCTTGGAATCCTCTTATCCGCCCCTGGGGATGGTCTGGTCTTAGGGTGGAAAGTCCGAGAGTCTCTGGAAGAGGCCGTCAGGTTCTCTGTAGCCAAGTATCTCTCTACACGATCCACAAGTTTACCGGCCGTTTCTGGGTCTCCATGGCTTACCCACTTTTGAATGGCGGTAGGAAGAGCTCTCAAGAAACGATCCATCACAACACGTTCCACAATCTCCGGTGCGGACAAAGTCTCTGGCTGTAGCCACTTCCTGCTCAGGTGAATGAGATCATACATTTGAGACCTGGGGGGTTTTCCAAGCTGGAAAGTCCAGTTATGCACACGCTGAGCCCGGACAGCCAGGGTGACACCCAGCCTTGCCAATATTTCAGCTTTTAGCATCACATAGTCTTTTGCTTGGTCAGGCTCTATGTCATAGTAAGCCTTCTGCGATTCACCAGTTAACAGAGGAGCCACCAGTCCAGCCCACTGCTCCTCAGGCCACTTTTCTCTTTCAGCAGTCCTTTCAAATGTGGTCAAAAATACCTCTGGATCATCCTCTCCAGTCATTTTTGTCAATAAACGACTCACCCCAAAGGACGCGGTATTAGTGGGACGGCTTTCCTCACTGGTCTGCGGACGTTGCTGCATTACTGCTTCCATTTGTTGTAGTCTCTGCTCTTGCTTCTGTAACAGGTCTATGAAGCGGGCCTCAGATTGCTGCTGGGCTTGTTGATGAGCTTGCTGCTGGGCTGCAAGGCTCCTTTGCAAACCTGCATTTGTCTGCTGTTGATTGGCATTTGCTAGAGCCAGCTGTTTCAGTATCTCCTCCATGCTGGCTTAAAAAAAACTGCCACTGGTTCTCCACCAACTGTGAGGGGGTTAACTCGGTAGCGGGTGTGTGTGACCCCCTGGTTGGGCTCCCCACACAAAAACAGGGCCAGCAGACGGAGGTTGTGGTTTTCAAAATCAAAAGGTGCGGTTTATTTCTCTATGTACAGTGACAAAAACACAGCAAAGCCAAAAAGAAACATAAACAAAATAAATCCTGGTCAGTTTGACCTCTGACTAAACATGCAGGTTTCCTAAACTAACAACTGGGATCAGCCTGGTGCTGTCCTAGTCCCTAAGTCCCTGGTTTAGTAAAAGTCCAAACAAATAGCCACACAGGCTTTGCCTCACCGCACAGGGGTTCACTCTCCCTAGACAGTCCACACAGGTCTGGTTCCAGGCATGAGCTAACATCTAATGAAGCTGGGAGTTTTTATAGAGGCCTTAAACGAACTGACAGGCTTCAGCTGGTCTCATCAACTCCCTGCCTGCACGACGCCCAGCCCTCTCCCTAGAGGTATGAGTCATCCATGAGCCCACTAGCCTCAGCTGGGCTTCATCAACTCCCTCCCTAGTTGTATAAGTCAGCATAAAGCCTGAATCTGGGAGAAATATATCTACCCCCCTGGATGCAACCAGGTGACTTTACCTTCCTGCTGTCACATACCCCCCCCTCTTGTTTTAACCTTGGGGTTGGAACACCAACAATCAGGCATTCATGTACTCGAGACAAAGCATCCACATTCCCCATTTGAACGCCAGGGCGATGCTTTACTGTGAAGTTGAATTCCTGTAGGGCCAGGAACCACCTATTCACTCTTCTATTTGTCTCCTTGTTTTGAGCCATCCACTTTAACGGAGCGTGATCCGTAACCATGTCAAAGTGCCTACCTAGCAGATAGTACCGAAGGGAATCTAGAGCCCACTTCACCGCTAAACACTCCTTTTCAACCGTGGCGTAATTTACCTCATGGGACTTCAACTTCCTGCTGAGGTAAATGACTGGGTGCTCTTCCCCGTTCCAGACCTGGGACAATACTGCTCCTAACCCCACATCTGACGCATCACTTTGTACGACAAAGTCTTTAGAGAAGTCGGGTGAGTACAACACTGGCTGGCTACATAAGGCTTGTTTCAAGAATTGGAATGCTGCCTCAGCCTCGGGGGTCCATTTAATCATGACCGACCCTTTCCCTTTCGTCAGGTTGGTTAGGGGCACAGCCTTAGAAGCAAAGTGGGGAATGAAGCGCCGATAATAACCCGCGATTCCCAGAAAGGCCCGTACCTGCTTCTTGCTGTTGGGACGTGGCCAACTCTGGATGGCCTCGACTTTGTTGAGTTGGGGTTTTATCACTCCCCTGCCAATGGTGTACCCAAGATATTTGGCCTCCTCCTGCCCAATGGTACACTTCTTGGGGTTAGCCGTAAACCCCGCTTCCCGGATAGAGTCTAGGACTGCTTGCACTTTTGGCAGATGTGAGGCCCAATCTGTGCTATGGACAATTACGTCATCCAGGTAAGCCGCAGCATACTTCCGATGGGGCCTCAGTATCTGGTCCATTTTCCGCTGGAATGTGGCCGGCGCATTCTGTAACCCGAACGGCATTCTCTTATATTGGAACGCCCCGTCTGGGGATACAAATGCGGTTTTCTCTTTGGCCGACTTGGCCAGGGGAATTTGCCAATACCCTTTTGTGAGGTCAAGAGTCGTCATGTATCGGGCTGTTCCCAGCCGGTCGATCAACTCATCTATACGTGGCATGGGGTAGGTGTCAAATTTTGTAACTTTGTTCAACTGACGAAAATCGTTACAAAATCGCCAGCTCCCATCCGGTTTAGGCACCAACACAATGGGACTAGACCAATCACTTTGGGACTCCTCTATCACCCCTAAGTTCAGCATTTTCTGTACTTCCTCCCGTATTGCCTCCCGTCGGGCCTCTGGGATCCGATAGGGTTTTAACTTCACCCTTTCACCGGGCGGGGTAATAATATCATGCTCTACCCCAGATGTTTGTCCCGGCAGCTCAGAGAACACCTCCTTGTTGCGAAGCACAAACTCCTTAACCTCCTGTTGTTGGGGTTGTGACAAGGTGGCTGCTATTCCAACCTCCGGAATCACGCAACCAGTTTGAGCTGGTGACCAAGTTTCTGCGACTAGGGACTCTCTATCCCTCCAGGCTTTCAACAGATTAACGTGATATATCTGTTCGGGCTTTCGCCTTCCTGGTTGTCTGACCTTGTAATTCACTTCGCTCACTTTTTCCATTATCTCGTAGGGGCCTTGCCATTTGGCAAGGAATTTACTTTCAACCGTAGGGACAAGTACCAATATCCTATCCCCCGGGGAAAAGGTACGGGTCTTTGCTCCACGGTTGTACACTCTCTGCTGTGCCAACTGCGCTTGGGCCAAATGTTCCTTCACGATGGGCATTACCTGTGCAATTCGATCTTGCATCAGGGCGACATGCTCAATCACACTCCTGTGGGGAGAACTCTCACTTTCCCAAGTTTCCTTGGCAATATCCAACAGCCCTCTTGGGTGTCTCCCATACAGTAACTCAAAGGGGGAGAATCCCGTAGAGGATTGGGGCACCTCCCTAATAGCAAACATCAAATAAGAAAGTAGACAGTCCCAATCCTTTCCATCTCTATCCACCACTTTCTTCAACATTTGTTTTAGGGTTTTGTTGAATCTTTCAACCAGCCCATCGGTTTGGGGGTGATACACAGATGTACGCAATTGCGTCACTTTGAACAATTTACACAGCTCTTTCATAACCCGGGACATAAAGGGTGTACCTTGGTCCGTAAGCAGTTCTTTACAAATACCCACCCGGCTAAAAACAAGAGATAGCTCTTTGGCTATGGTTTTGGCCGAGGTATTTCTGAGAGGGATCGCTTCTGGATAACGGGTGGCATAGTCCATTATAACCAATATGTACTGGTGCCCCCTAGCGGACTTGATTATAGGACCTACCAAATCCATTGCGATTCTCTCAAACGGGACCTCAATGATGGGTAGAGGGACCAGCGGGCTACGGAAATGTGGCATCGGGGCCGACCTCTGACACACAGGGCAGGAGAAACAATAATTTTCTATGTCCTTCATCACCCCAGGCCAATAGAATCTCTGTAATACCCTCTCTCGGGTTTTCTCTGTCCCCAGATGACCTCCAAGAATGTGCCCATGGGCCAACTCCAACACCAACTTCCTGTAAGGTTTGGGCACCACAAGCTGCTCAACGGTTTCTTCTGCCCTTTTTGCCACCCGATACAGTAGGTCCTTCTCTACGCTGAAGTATGGGTAAGTGCAGGTATTATCTGGGTTCACTAACTCGCCATCTATTTCCACTACGTTTTCCCGTGCCTTTATTAGGGCGGGGTCTTTTAACTGTTCTGTGGCAAAATTTTCCCTGTGAACCTCCAGATCAGAAAACTCCACAGACGGTAGGTTTTCGTCTGAGGAGGTGGGCTCCTCTCCAGTTTCTTGAGTCTCCCCTGCCAATACTGACAAGGGAAATTCTGGAGAGTCCTCACCACTCTCAGAGGAGTTCTGGCTATCACATTCCTGGTACATAGGGGCACCAGTGGGGGGCTCAGGATCATCCCACAGTTCCCAGAACTTCGGAAAATCCCTTCCCACAATGGCATCATGCGGTAATTGAGATACTAACCCCACTGGATGAGAGAGGGTACCTTTGGGGGTCTCGAAACACACTGTAGTCACTGGATACTCTCGGGTGTCCCCATGCACACAAATAACAGCTACCTTGCTATTCCCAGAGACCTCTGTTTTAACTAATTCAGCCTTTATCAGGGTCACAAGGCTACCTGAATCCAGTAATACCACAACATTTCTACCATTAATACACATTTTGCATAAATGTTTCTCAGTTCCCCGAATGGCAGTGCATGCGACTGTCGCACACAGCGACTGACGTCTGTCCATCAGAAAGTCACATTGCATGGGTTCCTCCACAACCGGGCAATTTGCTGCAATATGTCCCGCTTGCCGGCAGCGGTAGCAAACAATCCATTTGGCTGCCTCTTGAGCCCCTGACTTCCCAGGCTGTTCTCGCCAAACTTTGGGTAGAGCTCCCACCCTCTCACTCTCTCCACCCTCACCCCTTGGAATCCTCTTATCCGCCCCTGGGGATGGTCTGGTCTTAGGGTGGAAAGTCCGAGAGTCTCTGGAAGAGGCCGTCAGGTTCTCTGTAGCCAAGTATCTCTCTACACGATCCACAAGTTTACCGGCCGTTTCTGGGTCTCCATGGCTTACCCACTTTTGAATGGCGGTAGGAAGAGCTCTCAAGAAACGATCCATCACAACACGTTCCACAATCTCCGGTGCGGACAAAGTCTCTGGCTGTAGCCACTTCCTGCTCAGGTGAATGAGATCATACATTTGAGACCTGGGGGGTTTTCCAAGCTGGAAAGTCCAGTTATGCACACGCTGAGCCCGGACAGCCAGGGTGACACCCAGCCTTGCCAATATTTCAGCTTTTAGCATCACATAGTCTTTTGCTTGGTCAGGCTCTATGTCATAGTAAGCCTTCTGCGATTCACCAGTTAACAGAGGAGCCACCAGTCCAGCCCACTGCTCCTCAGGCCACTTTTCTCTTTCAGCAGTCCTTTCAAATGTGGTCAAAAATACCTCTGGATCATCCTCTCCAGTCATTTTTGTCAATAAACGACTCACCCCAAAGGACGCGGTATTAGTGGGACGGCTTTCCTCACTGGTCTGCGGACGTTGCTGCATTACTGCTTCCATTTGTTGTAGTCTCTGCTCTTGCTTCTGTAACAGGTCTATGAAGCGGGCCTCAGATTGCTGCTGGGCTTGTTGATGAGCTTGCTGCTGGGCTGCAAGGCTCCTTTGCAAACCTGCATTTGTCTGCTGTTGATTGGCATTTGCTAGAGCCAGCTGTTTCAGTATCTCCTCCATGCTGGCTTAAAAAAAACTGCCACTGGTTCTCCACCAACTGTGAGGGGGTTAACTCGGTAGCGGGTGTGTGTGACCCCCTGGTTGGGCTCCCCACACAAAAACAGGGCCAGCAGACGGAGGTTGTGGTTTTCAAAATCAAAAGGTGCGGTTTATTTCTCTATGTACAGTGACAAAAACACAGCAAAGCCAAAAAGAAACATAAACAAAATAAATCCTGGTCAGTTTGACCTCTGACTAAACATGCAGGTTTCCTAAACTAACAACTGGGATCAGCCTGGTGCTGTCCTAGTCCCTAAGTCCCTGGTTTAGTAAAAGTCCAAACAAATAGCCACACAGGCTTTGCCTCACCGCACAGGGGTTCACTCTCCCTAGACAGTCCACACAGGTCTGGTTCCAGGCATGAGCTAACATCTAATGAAGCTGGGAGTTTTTATAGAGGCCTTAAACGAACTGACAGGCTTCAGCTGGTCTCATCAACTCCCTGCCTGCACGACGCCCAGCCCTCTCCCTAGAGGTATGAGTCATCCATGAGCCCACTAGCCTCAGCTGGGCTTCATCAACTCCCTCCCTAGTTGTATAAGTCAGCATAAAGCCTGAATCTGGGAGAAATATATCTACCCCCCTGGATGCAACCAGGTGACTTTACCTTCCTGCTGTCACACCGCTCACTGACTGTCCTGCCACTACATACTGCTCGCTGACTGTCCAGTGTAAATTAGGTCTTGCATCTTCCTGCTACATTATCCAACACTCGTTTTTTTGGAGCATATTAAGGCATTTTTGATCCCTTTAAACATAAATTGAAACACCTGTAAATATGCACATATTTACACCTGAAGAACTCCTCTCCTCCTACAGAACTGCTCTCTTCACCTTGCCTAGCCCAGGAAACAAATGCCTAAAGCGTGATACATGTAAAAAAAAAATGCTTGTAATATACCTGTAAAAAAACGCCTCAAAATCACCAAAAATATGCTGTGCTTACACACTGCTCAGTAGTGAATGCTAGCTTAGAGGTGACACAGGAAGTTGTAAAGCTGCCTCAGAAAAATAGAGTGTGTGCTAGTGGGAAGCTCTGCAGTGTTCAAGAATAGGCAAAAGTGACATAGAGATCACACAAATACAGAATGCGGGGCTCTGGAATATTGATTCTCCTGGTTTTGTAATGGAACCACAGACATCAGGCCAACCTGCAAACATGCATAAATTATCAAGAAAAACACACCACACATAATGAATAGATCAAAAATAGGGCGTATTTATAACCTCATAAACTCATAAAATTTAATTAAAATAACTTTATCAACCAAAATTAATCCAGAATTCACCAAAGCTCAACCTAAGACTCGGGCTGACCATCATCTCCTTTTAAACATATTTTTTTAAACCAGCCCTCCTGTCACCATCACCCCAAACCGCGGCCGCCTCAATGCATGTTTGCAGGTGGGGAATAAAAATGTCCAATCCTACGTCCGATAAATGAATGCCATCAAAGCGGAACAAACCTTGAACCTTCCAGGTCAATATGGCAAAATTAAATCCCTAAATCTGGAACCACAAATTTTTCTAACGCTCGGTTTACTCTCTTGCAAACTTTCTCTAGGGGCTTGAATGTAACTGAATCTAACCATCTTAACCTGGGAATTATTTCGGAAAATACAAAAAATGTGTTTGGAGAAACTAGCTTAAAGAACCTAAAAGTATCTTTCATCTTCCCAATATCGTTCCCTCCCAGGTGAATTATAAGAATATCTGGAGAAGGGGAAATAGCATAAAGTCTACCTAATTCAAATACTAAATCACTCCAAACCATGCCCCTCCGACCATACCAATTAATACAAAAGGAATGTGGCTCCAGACCCAAATTCTCTGAGTAAACTCTAGTAGCTGCTCTCTTCTGTGCCCAGAAGATGAAGGAATGGCCCAAGACCCAAACCATACGACGATTACATAAAACAGAATAATTAATTAATATGGGCGAATGTACAATTTATAAGCGTCTGAACTCCATCTTCCAATTTTTTTAATACTTTAAGCTTCCAGACCAACCCTACCAGCTTCTGTCACTGCACCAATTCTAAATGATTGTGATGTAATATGTAAATAACTCAAATT
The DNA here is from genome assembly GCA_029206835.1 of Rana muscosa. Classification (NCBI taxonomy): domain Eukaryota; kingdom Metazoa; phylum Chordata; class Amphibia; order Anura; family Ranidae; genus Rana; species Rana muscosa. Next base: position 758,563,430 of record CM055122.1, on the reverse strand, counting down.
TAAATGTGACAAACATCTCTTCAATACTACTTTAAAATGATAGACCGTGAACCATCACAGTGAATGAACAACAACTCAGACAACCCTGTACTGATGTTAATATAAGATTTTAATGTTTTTACAGGACAGATACTTTCCTCTTGGCACCTGTTTAAGGAAATCCAAGAGCCAAGGCCCAAGGAATCAGTTTTACTATATTTCAAATATATTCTTTAACTGTCATTAAACAATAAAACGTTAGATAAAATACCTGACCTCCCAGCCTTTGATGGAGATAACAGTTCCGAAATCCTGAATGCTGCAAAAAATGCTAATGAAAAAAAACGCATTAAACATAATAACTTATTTTTGCTTGAGCAAACTAAAGTTGAGAAACTACATAATTTGGACAATATCTCAGGTGTAATGGGGGATCTGGTGTAATTTGCCAGATTCCTCTTTTTATAATCTTTCATGGCCTTTTTCACTGGAAAGAAACTTTGACAGGCAGGAAGGTTATGAAGGCGCAGAAAAAAGGAAACTCCAGATAGCGTTTTATTAATGTGAGACCATGATTTTTTTTTTTTTTCACGAGGAAATGGAGAAATAGCAACACTACATTTTCCGAATATCCAGAAATATTCGTTTGTAATGAAGATAAAAAAGACAATCTCAATAACCAAGCAGAAGAATAATTCTTCCAAGTTGAATTGGCCAAAGAATGCTGAATGTTCGCCAAAATTAAATCTGATCCCACAAATGGGCGGGCAAAAAGCCCTGACTAGGTCCGCTTCCGGCATCAGGGAGAAAAATCGGTCCACCTGCAGGCGAGAAAGAGCGTCAGCTATAATGGTAATATTACCTGGTATGTATTTAGCCTTCAATTAGATGTTTCATCTCAAACAAAGAAAAAAACAAATAACGCAAAATAGTAACTATCTGTGGAGATTTGGAGAAAAGACAATTGACAGCAAAACACACACCTTTATTATCTGAACTGATTAATATTCTCTTATTGGCAAACTGAGGACCCCATAGTTCCAAGGAAACAACCACGGGGAATAATTCTAGCAGAACTATGTTTTTTCAAAAGCCATTTGCAATCCTCCTATTGGGCCAAGTGGACGCACACCAATGTCTCCTCCAGATAGACCCAAACCCAACCGAGCCAGCCGCATCTGTTGCTAAGCTGAAATCGGTATCGCAAATAAATTCCTGCTGCCATAGAGCTTTCCCATTAAAATGCTCTAAAAATTTTAACCAGACCAGCAGGTTTTCTTTTATGTCCGATGTCAGTCTGATATGCGCCAATGGATTTTTTAGGCCCGAAATACTACTGTACAACTTTCTGGAAAATACGCTACCCATTGGAAGGACCCTGGACGCAAATGCCAATTTACCCAATAGTGACAGCATTTCTTTTAAAGTTATTTTTTTTCCTTTTAAACGATAAAAGCAGTTGTGTAAGCTTGTATAACTTATCACTGGGAAGACAAAACTCACCTGCTACTGTGTCCAAGGTAATACCTAAATTCTATTGTGGTAGTTGGAAAAACAGTTTTATCTTCCACCAACGCAAAACCCAAAATGATCACAGACTGAAAAGAATCTATGTAGTAAATGAAGACACTCATTCAACGCTTCGGAACCCATAAATAAAAAATCATCTAAGTAAAGGATCGCAAATTGGGAATTAGCCACCTCATTTACTACCCATTCAATGAAGGATGAAAAAGATTCAAAATAAAAACAAGATCCCGAATAACCAATCGGCAAACATTTGTCAAAATAAAAATTATTCTGAAAACAAATTCCCAACGAGTTAAAACATTTCGCATTTAAAGGGAGGAGCCTAAAAGCTGACTTTATGTCTGCCTTTGCCAACAAAGCATTCTTACCTAATACCTTCAGCTTCTGCAAAGCTGATTCAAATGATGAATACATTACCGAGATTAAGCTTGGATCTGTCTGATCATTCAATGAATTGCCAAAAGTAAATGAAAGGCAGTGAATGATACAAAATTCATTTGGTTCTTTCTTGGGGACTACCCCCAAAGGAGACACCCACAAGTTCTGAAACGGAGGATATTCAAATGGACCTTCCATTATTCCCTCTTCCACTTCCTTAACCTCCCTGGCGGTAATCCCGAGTCGGGCTCGGGGTGAGATTTCAGTACCAGAAGCGGTAACCCCGAGCCAGACTCTGGCTGCATTGCAGGATACAGGGAGAGTTACCTTGTACCCTGGATCCTGCGATGTCTCCCCGCAGTGTGTGCGAGCCGTGTCTCGCTCCATTCACACTGCTGAGTGCCGAGCTCCGTTCCCTGCGACGTTGCGGCGCACAGGGGCGGAGATCCGCGCCAAATTCAAAAAAGTAAAAACACAATACACATACAGTATACTGTAATCTTACAGATTACAGTACTTTATAAAATAATTACACATCCCCTTTGTCCCTAGTGGTCTGTCCAGTGTCCTGCATGCAGTTTTATATTCTAAAAACTGTTCTTTCTGCCTGGAAACTGGAGATTGTCCATAGCAACCAAAAAGTGTCCCTTTATGTCAAAAGTGGTTTTAGACCAGCTAGAAAACAGTGATAATAAATTAGAATCATTTGCAGAATTGAGCGATAGCAATTTGTGGGGAAATTCGTCATCAAACACTGAAAGTAATGACAGCGACAATTATGCAACTGAGCAAATTTCTGTGTTTTTAATTTGATTACATTATTGAATAATTTTTATTATAATTACATTACTATTTGTTATAACTATTTATAGTTTTTTATTATATTATAATTTATGATTTTGTGTTTCAAACTTTATCATACCCGGGATGTCTACTAGACTCTTGTTTGGACAGATTTAAGTAATTACTAAGAATTGCAGGCCTACAATACATAACACCAAATTTCCATGCAAAATAATTGTACCGCTTTTGGTACAAAATTCCAGACAGAATCATACCGCCAGCGAGGTTAAGCAATTTCTGCCTAACCACATTAGGAAACTCCCTAACTGATTTTTAATTCCTAACTAAAGTACATCCTTCTCCTTCAAAAGATGGTAAATCAAAACCTGCTTCTGTGGTAGAAATTAATTTAGCCAAAGGCTAACATCCTTTGAATCACACTGAAGTGAAGGTTGAATTGCTAACTTCTGGCGAAAAGCTTCATCATAGGATAGCCATGAAAGCCCACTAAAGCTCCTATATGCTTTAAAGCAGAGTTCCACCCTAAAAATGAACTTTCTATTAAAATCTTGCCTTTAATGTAAAAAGAAAAATGAAAAAAAAAATATTCACTCACTTCTATCTGGCTGTTACTAGGCAGATTTTGTAATCTGCCTAGTTCCTAGTCCTATTTGGTTCAACTTCCTGTCCTAAGACCCCATTGCCTCCTGGGAAATGATGACACTAATTTCTCAGGAGTCTCTGGGCATTACTGTGCCTAAAAATCACCCAGCATGCACCTCTCCCTGAAAACCAGGAACAAAAAGGAACTGGGCTTCACATGCCCACACATATGATGGATACGGCCACAACATGAGCTGGAGGATATAAGGCAAGTGTTTGCAATGATTTCTGGAACGATTGGGGAGCTATTAATATGTTTTAGGGACTATTTAATGTGATTAATTTTAGCTTGCAAAAAAAAAAAATTATGCCCGGAACCCCGCTTTAATTATATCAATGTGCTGGAATAGGGCTGAACTCTTATCTGGACATTTTTCACAGATTGCGCTTGCGTATATGCAGAATGGTTGTAACCAACTATAAAATGACTTTAACACTGGTTTTCGTTTTTCTTTATCCAACTTATCCTCTTTCTTGTCATATCTTTGAGAAAAATCCCTCGCTGGAGGAATAACCAATGCTAAATCTATGTAGTCACCTTTCCATATTTTTTCTTTTAGATCAGATGAAAGGTGAAAACCAAGTGGGGAAAGGACCATAGGCGTGCGCACAGGGTGTTCCAGGTGTGACCCCTGCTATTTCACCAAAGCCCCCTAACAGGGCTCCTAAAAACAATTGTAAAAAATAAATAAAAATAAAATACAAATAAAAACTAGTGACACCGTCCACTGCCCTACTGACATCAATCTCTGCCCTACTGATACCATCAGTATATATACACACGTATATGTGTTTGAACTTTGGGGTGCACACCCTAATGCAATAGGCTGTGCACACCTATGGAAAGGACACAAGGCATACATTCCTTGTCCCTCATTTTCTCTTGTGACTAGAGTTGAGCGGGTAGCTGGATATTCGGGTCCGGCGGGTTCGGCCGAACTTCGGAAAAAAGTTCGGATTCGGGACCGAACTTTAACCCGAACCCGGACCCGGACCCGGACCCCATTGAAGTCAATGGGGACCCGGACTTCTGACGACTAAAAAGGCTCTAAAAAAGTAATGGAAAGGGCTAGAGGGCTGCAAATGGCAGCAAAATGTTGTTAAGAACATGGCAAGTGCTCTGCAAACAAATGTGGATAGGAAATAACGTAAAAGAACATAAAAAAATTAAAAAATTAAAAAATATGCTGGAGGCCCCCTTTTCAGCAGAAGAGGTACAGGAAGTCATTAAGAACCTCAGAAACTCAACGGCACGATGCCACACATATGGTGGGAATGCCCCAGAATACGCCCTTTCTGGAATAAATTATTTAATTTAATGGATAAGCTAGTGGGAAAATAAAATACTTTGAAATAAAAATGTAGCGGGGTGCTAAATTTAAGGAAAGTGTTTGAGTGGTAAATAGGCTCAAATACCCTAATTCTGTAGGATTCATGGACCATTTTGTCCTCGGGGGACAGTATTGGTGTGCAGTCCCCTGCGGCCTACAGGTGGCGCCTTTTGTGTCCCCTCTTGGCAGTAGTACAGCGGGGCGGGGAACCTGCTGTGCATGCCGGGAGAGCATATAAAAGGGGCAGACCTTTGGCCTGGGGGCTGATGTCCAGTGGGGTCCGCGCCCAGGTGCCTTCGGCCTGGGTGCATGTGTTCCTGTTCCATCTCGGGCACCTTTAGCCCGGGGTGAGGTACTATCCTGGAGTTCTTGCTGCCCTGGGTATGGAGGCCTAGGGGCGGGAGTAAAGCCTGGAGTCCAGAGCCGCCTCGTGTAGGGGACCCTGTTCCAGGGAAGGGAGGATCATTCTGATGGACCGATGCGGGAGTCACGGTGAAGGAATGGTCTGTTGACTCCCTGGAGAGATGTCTTCCCCTTGATATGGGCTAGGTTCGTAGAAGGAGAAGCTCAAGGTCACCTTGACTGTATCAGAGGCCTTATTCAACCGGCCCGTGGCAGGGGCCTTATACACCCTGGTCTGTGGCTGAGACCAAAGTTCTCCAGGCCCGTGGCAGGGGCCTTGTACACCCGGTCTGTGGCAGAGACCAACCTCAATGTCTGTGGCAGAGACCGTGCGCCAAAAACTGTTTGAGAAACCTAAGCAGTGAAGTGAATGTGCTATGTTTGTGCCTGGACCTCCTCCACACCTTAAGCTGTCCTGTTTCTTTGCTCTAACCTTTTCTATCTGAGTACAGTTTATTTTGCCATGAGAGAATAAGAGTTGGAGTTTCAGCTGGTGTGGACATTGACTTTACTGGCAATTAAAGGACTTGCCTCTATCTACAGTAGAGGTGAGAATCATCCTCTGGAGGAGTTTTGACTCCGGCTGTGGACACGGCCCGTCAAGTACACCGCTCAACCTCTTTATATAGGAGGATACGGGCTGGTAGTGCGGTGTGCCTTTCTCCCTCCTGCGAAGAGCCAACAACATAAAGGCAGGTAAGGGGGAAAGGATCTGTGCGCTACAAAAAAATAAAATAAAAATTTTAATCTTGGCCTAGCAGGACGAGGTCCATATGGAGTAGGAGGTTGAGGTGGCGGTGGATGTGGCTGTGTAGGTGGAAGCGGCGGTGGAGGAGGACGAGGTAGCCAACACTGGTTCAAAAATACAACAATGGCTGGGTAAGGCCGGTGATGTGTCGAATTCTGTCCCCTGTCGAATAGTGTCCGCCCTGTACTGCGCTTGCTGAGTATGTAGGACAAGGGGATTTCAAAAATCTCCCAAGACTAACGGCGCCTGCGTGTTGAGTTCAGGTGAAGGCCACACCATCCGTGGTTCAAGCCGAGCCAAGCAAGGCCGCGATCGAAGCGAGCCCGTGAGGGGCCCTGTTACTATGTGCTACCGTATGTCCTCTTGGATGGTGGGGCTTGAACCTGCACTCACAGCGCAGGCGCCGTTCATCTTCGGAGATTTTGTGAATCTCCTTGTCCTCTGTACTGCGCAAGCGCTGCGCCTGCGCAGTACGGGCCGGGCACAATCCGATGGCCGGACAGTTTTTGTCACAACACCGGTATACATGTCTATTCTGCACAAGGTACGGACAAGTCCTGTGGGATCCATGCCTGGTTCATTTTAATGAACGTGAGCTTGTCCACATTGGCTCTGGACAGGCGGCTGCGCTTGTCTGTGATAACGCCCCCTGCCGTGCTAAATACACGTTCAGATAATACACTGGCTGCAGGGCAGGCCAGCACCTCCAAGGCATAAACGGCAAGCTCAGGCCATGTGCCCAATTTGGAGACCCAGAAGTTAAAGGGGGCAGACCCGTCATCCAGTACGTGTAGGCCTGTGGACACATACTGCTCAACCATGTTGGTGAAATGCTGCCTCCTGCTAAGACGTTCCATCTCAGCTGGTGGTGCTGGTTGTTGTTGCGTGCTGACAAAGCTTTTCCACATTTCGGCCATGCTAACCCTGCCTTCTGAGGTGCTGCCGGTGCCCCGGCTGCGTTGGCGACCTCTTCCTCCTCCTCTGCCTTCGCCTTGTGCTTCCACCGTACGCCCGCTGTCAGGTGGGAATGCCACCAGCAGCACGTCTACCAGCGTGCGCTTGTACTCGCGCATCTTACGATCCCGCTCCAGTGAGGGAATTAAGGACGGTACGTTGTCCTTGTAACGGGGATCCAGCAGGGTGGCCACCCAGTAATCAGCACCAGTTAAAATGTGGGCAACTCGGCTGTCGTTGCGGAAACACTGCAGCATGTAATCGCTCATGTGTGCCAGGCTGCCCAGAGGCAAAGAAAAGCTGTCCTCTGTGGGAGGTGTATCGTCTGTGTCCTCTGTATCCCCCCAGCCACGCACCAGTAATGGCCACGAGCTGGTCTGAGTGCCACCCTGCTGTGAACATGGCTCCTCCTCCTCCTCCTCCTCCTCCATCTCCTCCTCCACCTCGTCATCCTCCAGAACTGTGCCCTTTCTGCCGGACAATTGTGTACCTGGCGTTTGTTGGTGCAGGAACCCACCCTCGTAGCCACTTGTGAAAGACTGCCCTGAAAGCCTTTGAAATGATCCCGCTTCCTCCTCCTCCTCCTCATCCTCCTGTGCCACATCCTCTTCCATCATCGCACAAAGCGTTTTTTCAAGGAGGCATAGAACTGGGATAGTAACACTGAGAACGGCGTCATTGGCACTGGCCATGTTGGTGGAGTACTCGAAACAGCGCAACAAGGCACACAGGTCTCGCATGGAGGCCCAGTTATTGGTGGTGAAGTGGTGCTGTTCCGCAGAGCGACTCACGCGTGATTGCTGCAGCTGAAACTCCACTATTGCCTGCTGCTGCTCGCACAGTCTGGCCAGCATGTGCAAGGTGGAGTTCCACCTTGTGGGCACGTCACATATGAGGCGGTGAGCGGGAAGGCCGAAGTTACGCTGCAGCGCTGACAGGCGAGCAGCAGCAGGGTGAGAACGCCGAAAGTGCGCACAGACAGCCCGCACTTTCTGCAGCAGCTCTGGCATATTGGGGTAATTTTTAAGGAACCTCTGGACCACCAAGTTCAGCACATGCGCCAGGCAAGGGATGTGCGTCAAACCGGCTAGACCCAGAGCTGCTACGAGATTTCGCCCATTATCGCACACCACCAGGCCGGGCTTGAGGCTCACTGACAGCAACCACTCATCGGTCTGTTGTTCCATGTCCCTCCACAACTCCTGCGCGGTGTGGGGATTTTCCCCCAAACAGGAAAGTTTTAAAACTGCCTGCTGTCGTTTACCCCTGGCTGTGCTGAAGTTGGTGGTGAAGGTGTTACGCTGAATGGATGAGGAGGCGGTAGAGGATGAGGAAGCGGAGAAGGAGGAGTTAGCAACAGGAGGCAAACTGAAGCGCCCTGCAATCCTCGGTGGTGGAAGGACATGCGCCAAACCGCTATCTGCCTCAGGCCCAGCCGCCACTGCATTTACCCAGTGTGCTGTTAGGGAGATATAACGTCTCTGACCGTGCTTACTGGTCCACGCATCCGTAGTTAGGTGGACCTTGCCACAGATGGCGTTGCGCAGTGCACACCTGATTTTGTCCCCCACCTGGTTGTGCAGGGAAGGGATGGCTCGCCTGGAAAAGTAGTGGCGGCTGGGCACGACGTACTGCGGGACAGCCAATGCCATCAGGCTTTTAAAACTCTGCGTCTCCACCAGACGGAATGACAGCATTTCAAAGGCCAGGAATTTTGAAATGCTGGCATTCAGGGCCAGGGATCGCGGGTGGCTAGGGGGGTACTTCCTCTTCCGCTCCAATGTTTGGGAGATAGAGAGCTGAACGCTTCCATGGGACATTGTGGAGATGGTTGGTGACCCAGGTGGTAGTGTTGCTGGCAGATCCTCTGTTTGCGGGGTGACAGGTGCCACTGTCACTACAGAGGTGGATGAAGAGGCCGAGACTGCAGCAGAAGAGGAAGCAGGAGGAGCCAGAGACCTTTCTTGGTTTTTGAGGTGTCTACTCCACTGCAGCTCGTGCTTTGCACTTAGATGCCTGGTCATGCAGCTTGTGCTCAGGTTGAGAACGTTTATGCCTCGCTTCAGGCTCTGATTGCACAGCGTGCAAACCACTCGTGTCTTGTCATCAACACACTGTGTGAAGAACTGCCACGCTAGGGAAGTCCTTGGACCTGGCTTTGGTGTGCTCGGTCCCTTGCTGCGTTGGGCAGTAGCAGATGTACTGTCTAGGGGACGAATGCTCCGTTTTTGCACCCTGCTCCCTCTTCTGCTGTGCTGGTGGCTCTGTGCGACCACCGCCTCTTCCTCCGAACTACACTGGTCACCTGCATAACGTTGATTCCATGTGGGGTCGAGGACCTCATCGTCCTCCACATCATCTTCCACCCAGTCTTCACCCCTGCCCTCCATGTCTGTCTGCACAATTGCGAAAGCAGCAGCAGTTGGCACCTGTGTTTCGTCATCATCCGAGACGTGCTGCGATGGTCCTCCCATGTACCCATCATGAAACATAAGTGGTTGGGCATCGGTGCACTCAATCTCTTCCACTTCTGGGGCAGGGCTAGGTGGATGGCCCTGGGAAACCCTGCTAACAGAGTCATCGAAAAGCAGAAGAGACTGCTGCATGATTTGGGGCTCAGACTGCTTGGCTGATTTGCAAGGGGGTGAGGTGAAAGACTGATGGACATTGGCTTCAGGTGCCAACTCTGATCTTTCATCAGAAGAGTGGGTGGGAGACAATGTGAAGGAACCCGAGGCACTGTCAGCAACCCAATCTACTATCGCCTGTACTTGTCCTGGCCTAAACATTGGTACAGCCTCATTAGGCGCGACAAAATACCGCCGCAGGCTCGGTCGCCTACTCGCACCTGAGGAAGGTGTTTCACTTGTGCGTGTAGCTGGCACAGATCCACCACGTCCTCTCCCTGCAACAGGAGCTCCACCAGCAGCACCACGACCGGGGCCACCACGTCCCTTTGACCTTCCCCTCATATTTTCCAAATTTAGGATCTTGCCCTAAATGGCGTTTTTTGGAAGACCACAACACACCCACAGTACGTAATGGCTGAAACGCACAGCTACAGAACTGCAGAAAATGCTATTCAAAAAAAAAAGGTTGTTTTTTTTAGTATAGCACAGTACAAGGAAAATATATAGAAATTGTTTATTTCACACACCTCCAGATGTGTATTTCACACTGCAAAATATTTTCTGTGGCCCTAAATGGCGTTTTTTGCCAGACCACAACACACCCACAGCACGTAACCGCTGAATCGCACAGCTACAGAAAATGCTATTCAAAAAAAAGGTTGTTTTTATTAGTATAGCACTGTACAAGAAGAATATATAGAAATTGTTTATTTTACACACCTCCAGATGTGTATTTCACACTGCAAAATATTTTCTGTGGCCCTAAATGGCGTTTTTTGCCAGACCACAACACACCCACAGCACGTAACCGCTGAATCGCACAGCTACAGAAAATGCTATTCAAAAAAAAAGGTTTTTTTTTTTTAGTATAGCACTGTACAAGAAGAATATATAGAAATTGTTTATTTTACACACCTCCAGATGTGTATTTCACACTGCAAAATATTTTCTGTGGCCCTAAATGGCGTTTTTTGGAAGAGCACAACACACCCACAGTATTTAACCACTGAATCGCACAGCTATAGAAGTGCAGAGAATGCTATTCAAAAAAAATGTTTTTTTTTTTAGTATAGCACTGTACAATATATAGAAATTGTTTATTTTACACACCTCCACATGTGTATTTCACACTGCAATTTATTTTCTGTGGCCCTAAATGGCGTTTTTTGCAAGAGCACAACAACCCCAACAGTATATAACCGCTGAATCGCACAGCTGCAGAGGCCAGAGAATGCTATTCAAAAATAATGTTGTTTTTTCACACACCTCCAGATGTGTATTTCACACTGCAAAATATTTTCTGTGGCCCTAAATGGCGTTTTTTGCAAGAGCACAACAACCCCAACAGTATATAACCGCTGAATCGCACAGCTGCAGAGGCCAGAGAATGCTTTTTAAAAATAATGTTGTTTTTTCACACACCTCCAGATGTGTATTTCACACTGCAAAATATTTTCTGTGGCCCTAAATGGCGTTTTTTGGAAGAGCACAACACAACCACAGTATTTAACCACTGAATCGCACAGCTATAGAAGTGCAGAGAATGCTATTCAAAAAAAAGTTTTTTTTTTTAGTATAGCACTGTACAATATATAGAAATTGTTTATTTTACACACCTCCACATGTGTATTTCACACTGCAATTTATTTTCTGTGGCCCTAAATGGCGTTTTTTGGAAGAGCACAACAACCCCAACAGTATATAACCGCTGAATCGCACAGCTGCAGAGGCCAGAGAATGCTATTCAAAAATAATGTTGTTTTTTCACACACCTCCAGATGTGTATTTCACACTGCAAAATATTTTCTGTGGCCCTAAATGGCGTTTTTTGCAAGAGCACAACAACCCCAACAGTATATAACCGCTGAATCGCACAGCTGTAAAGGCCAGAGAATGCTATTAAAAAATAATGTTTTTTCACACACCTCCACATGTGTATTTCACACTGCAAAATATTTTCTGTGGCCCTAAATGGCGTTTTTTGCAAGAGCACAACAACCCCAACAGTATATAACCGCTGAATCGCACAGCTGCAGAGGCCAGAGAATGCTTTTTAAAAATAATGTTGTTTTTTCACACACCTCCAGATGTGTATTTCACACTGGAAAATATTTTCTGTGGCCCTAAATGGCGTTTTTTGGAAGAGCACAACACAACCACAGTATTTAACCACTGAATCGCACAGCTATAGAAGTGCAGAGAATGCTATTAAAAAAAAATGTTTTTTTTTTAGTATAGCACTGTACAATATATAGAAATTGTTTATTTTACACACCTCCACATGTGTATTTCGCACTGCAATTTATTTTCTGTGGCCCTAAATGGCGTTTTTTGCAAGAGCACAACAACCCCAACAGTATATAACCGCTGAATCGCACAGCTGCAGAGGCCAGAGAATGCTATTCAAAAATAATGTTGTTTTTTCACACACCTCCAGATGTGTATTTCACACTGCAAAATATTTTCTGTGGCCCTAAATGGCGTTTTTTGCAAGAGCACAACAACCCCAACAGTATATAACCGCTGAATCGCACAGCTGCAGAGGCCAGAGAATGCTTTTTAAAAATAATGTTGTTTTTTCACACACCTCCAGATGTGTATTTCACACTGCAAAATATTTTCTGTGCCCCTAAATGGCGTTTTTTGGAAGAGCACAACACAACCACAGTATTTAACCACTGAATCGCACAGCTATAGAAGTGCAGAGAATGCTATTCAAAAAAAATGTGTTTTTTTTTAGTATAGCACTGTACAATATATAGAAATTGTTTATTTTACACACCTCCACATGTGTATTTCACACTGCAATTTATTTTCTGTGGCCCTAAATGGCGTTTTTTGGAAGAGCACAACAACCCCAACAGTATATAACCGCTGAATCGCACAGCTGCAGAGGCCAGAGAATGCTATTCAAAAATAATGTTGTTTTTTCACACACCTCCAGATGTGTATTTCACACTGCAAAATATTTTCTGTGGCCCTAAATGGCGTTTTTTTGAAGAGCACAACAACCCCAACAGTATATATAGTTACATAGTTAGTCAGGTTGAAAAAAGACAAAGTCCATCCAGTTCAACCATAAAAAAAATAACTAAAATAAAATAAAAAAAAATATCGTGCACTCCCATATACCCAATTCTATACCCAGAGTTGATCCAGAGGAAGGCAAAAAACCCCAGCAGATCATGATCCAATTTGCTACAGCAGGGGAAAAAATTCCTTCCTGATCCCCCGAGAGGCAATCGGATTTACCCTGGATCAACTTTACCAAGAACTGTTAGTACTCAGTTATATTATGTACATTTAGGAAAGTATCCAGGCCTTTCTTAAAGCAATCTACTGAGCTGGCCAGAACCACCTCTGCAGGGAGTCTGTTCCACATTTTCACAGCTCTTACTGTGAAGAAACCTTTCCGCATTTGGAGATGAAATCTTTTTTCTTCTAGACGTAAAGAGTGCCCCCTTGTTCTCTGTGTTGACCGTAAAGTGAATAACTCATCACCAAGTTCACTATATGGACCCCTTATATATTTGTACATGTTAATCATATCCCCCCTTATTCTCCTCTTCTCAAGAGTGAATAAATTCAGTTCCTCTAATCTTTCTTCATAGCTGAGCTCCTCTATGCCTCTTATCAGTTTGGTTGCCCTTCTCTGCACTTTCTCCAGTTCCCCGATATGCTTTTTGAGAACTGGTGCCCAAAACTGAACTGCGTATTCCAGATGAGGCCTTACTAATGATTTGTACAGGGGCAAAATGATGTCTCTCTCTCTGGAGTCCATACCTCTCTTAATACAAGAAAGGACTTTGCTCGCCTTGGAAACCACAGCTTGGCATTGCATGCCATTATTGAGCTTATGATCTACCAAAACCCCCAGATCCTTCTCCACTACGGATCCCCCCAGTTGTATTCCCCCTAATATGTATGATGCATTCATATTCTTAGCCCCCAAGTGCATAACTTTACATTTATCAACATTAAACCTCATCTGCCACATAGTCGCCCAATTAGACAGGGCATCGAGGTCGGCTTGTAAATTGGAGACATCTTGTAAGGACGTTATTCCACTGCATAGCTTGGTGTCATCTGCAAAGACAGAAATGTTACTTTTGATCTCAGACCCAATATCATTTATAAAGATAATAAAAAGTAAGGGTCCCAGCACTGAACCTTGGGGTACACCACTGATAACCTTAGACCATTCAGAGTAAGAATCATTAACTACTACTCTCTGAATTCTGTCTTTTAGCCAGTTTTCTATCCATTTACAAACTGATATTTCCAATCCTGTAGACTTTACCTTACACATGAGCCGTGTGTGGAGAACTGTATCAAACGCTTTTGCAAAATCCAAGTATACCACGTCCACAGCCACACCTCTGTCCAAGGTTTTACTTACCTCTTCATAAAAAGAAATCAGGTTTGTCTGACAACTTCTGTCTTTCATGAATCCATGCTGTCTGTTGCTTAAATAGTTTTTTTCCAGCAAGAACTCATCTATGTGGTCTTTTATTAATCTCTCCAGTATCTTCCCAACTATGGAAGTTAAACTAACAGGTCTATAGTTACTTGGTAAAGACTTTGTTCCCTTTTTAAATATAGGCACCACATTGGCCCTGCGCCAATCCAGTGGTACTATTCCTGTCATTAATGAGTCCCTAAAAATTAGATACAATGGCTTTGAAATAACCGCTGAATCGCACAGCTGCAGAGGCCAGAGAATGCTATTCAAAAATAATGTTGTTTTTTCACACACCTCCAGATGTGTATTTCACACTGCAAAATATTTTCTGTGGCCCTAAATGGCGTTTTTTGGAAGAGCACAACACACCCACAGTATATAACCGCTGAATCGCACAGCTGCAGAGAATGCTATTCAAAAAAAAGGTTGTTTTTTTTTTTTAGTATAGCATAGTACAAGAAAAATATATAGAAATTGGTTATTTCACACAACTAGAGATATACACTGCAAAATATTTTTTTTGCCCAAAAATAGGTCTTTTTTGCGCACAACAAAGTGCCTTTTTTTTTTTTTTTGCAACAGCACAATAAAGTGCCTTTTTTTTTTTGGGGCCCAAAAATGGGTCTTTTTAGCAAAAGCACAATAAAGTGCCTTTTTTTTTTTTTTTTCTGCCCGAAATGGGTCTTTTAGCAAGAGCACAATACAGCCACAGTATGGAATAGGTGTATCACTCAACGTAATGCAGTGCTGGTGCACTGAGCTTGCAACACAAACAGATAAACCTATGCAGATCGCTGAGCTATTATATCTCTCAATCTGGACTCCTATCTAAATCTCTCTCCCTGAAAGCACAAACAGGATCCTGCCCCTACACTACACTGTCTCTCTATCTTTTCTATCAGTAGATTGCAGAATCAGGACTAACTCCTATCATATAATTCTCTCCCTCACAGCAACAGCAGCCAGGATCCTTTCCCTACACTGTCTAAAAGCAGAGTGACGATCTGTGCTGTGTGCCTCTTGCTTATATAGAAGCTGGTCACATGCTGGGTCACATGTTGCACTGACCAATCACAGCCATGCCATTAGTAGGCATGGCTATGATGGCTTCTAAGGGCACACCAGCTAATCAAATGGTGATTGGCTGGCCCCTGAAGCATTTCTAACTGCGCCATTAAATTCCCGAATCCGGACCCGAACCCGGACTTTAGCGCAAAATCCGGGTCCGGGGTCGGGAAAACGCCAAAATTCGGTACGGACCCGAACTTTACAGTTCGGGTCCGCTCAACACTACTTGTGACTATTTTTTGCGCTGAGAGTAGAGGGGCTGCCCAGCCACCGCAGGACTCTAAAGCATAGACCTCTCATCTGACAAAACTGGCGACCATACCCCTGCTGCTGCGCTGTCACTCTCTCCCACACCCAACCTAATATCAGATTGGGAGCGCATAATCTGAATTAATTGTTCTAAAGATGAAGATATTAAAGAGAGATTATTCAGAGACGCACACTCACCATTATTCATGGTCGTGCTTGCTTTTGCTACAGGGATTGGTACAGGAGATGCACACCGCACAGGAATGGGACTGCCGGCTTGCACTTCCCCTACTGTTAAGGCTTCATGCTCAGACCTCCAGGCTGCTCCTTCTTCAGATGCCCGCAACCCTGGCTGGAAACTCACTGCTCTTTGTTGCCCTGGAGACGATACTCTGCCTGGTGAAGAAGCGATCCGGCTCCGCCCACCTCTTCTCCCTTCTGACGCCTCCGCTCCTGTGCGCCGACTACCTGACGATGAGGCCTGCCTCTTCCTGATGCTGAATGGAACTGCAGGCGGGGTTGGGCTGAAGCTCCTCCTCTGTTGATACAGCCTTTTGTTCGCCCTCCGACTTTCCTCTTCCTCTCGCTGGATGACACCTTCCTGCCTCACAACCCCCAGAACTACTTCTGTCGGGTCTTCTATCTCCTCTATTCGGCCTGGACAATGCAGCTTTCCAGCTCCGTCATTCTGCGCTGTCGCCTCTATTCCTTCGCTGTTCCCGCCATCGGCTCTTTCAGCCTCTTGACCCACAAGTAAGGTGAGACACCGCCGTATCCAGTCATCTCCACCCGCTGCCTCAACAGTGTCTTCATGCCACCAGAGGAAGTCTCTCAAAGCCAGCGGTGTTGCAGCCCTTTTGACTAAGCTCTTACGATGACTCCTCTCTGGCTATTGGCAAAAATTCCTGTCAGAGGACTCCTTAAATAGCCCCCCAACAGACCTTCCAGAATGTTCGAAGGTCACCTGACCTTAACTGCCCAATCCCCATTCAACCTCTTAACCTTCTGGAAGCTTCTCTGTCATGTGACCTTAGCCCACCTATTAGAATAAGCCCCATTTTAAAACCTATAATATTAATAATTTAGCTGACGCAGCAGCCCCATGAGGTAAGGGGGGCTTAAATAGGCTACCCCCTTTTAACTCGCATTCCTGGATTGTGTTCTGTATTTCAGAGACTTCAAAGAGCTTTAGGAGGGAAGAAGTCTCCAACCCGGTGTACAGGTATTACTGGGGGCCTGCAGGTTGTGTGTGCAGGTACATACAGCCTTTACAATCACAGGCTTGGGCATAGTTCAGAACTCCAGTCAGGAAATAGGTGTGCTCCACTCAGGAGTCAGGAGGTTTACTGCCTGAGGCCGGTGAAAAGCTGAGAAAGCTGTAAAATGTACAGGTGTTGTACAAATGCCCAGGGGGGCTGTGAGGTGGTCTGAGGGACCATACGAGAAGCCTAAACTTAATGCCTGCAAAAGCAAGCCAGGAAGCTTAAAGCGGTTGTAAGGCAAAGGCATAATATGCTAGTATGCATCGCTTACTAGCACATTATGTGAAACTTACCTGAAAACGAAGCTTTCCAGCGATGCAATGTCATCGCTGGAGATAGCGTCCATCTATACCCGGTCTTCCTTCCGGGTTCGCGACTCCAGCTCTGTGACTGTCCGGAGCCGCGATGATGTCACACCCATGCGCGAGACCTGCCGGCCACGGTACAGAGCTCTGGAGAAACAGCATGGGCGGCCGTTCCTTCAGAGCACATGCGCCAGTGACGTAACTGGCTGCTAGGACAGTAAATATCTCCTAAACGGTGCATGTTTAGGAGATATTTACACTACCTATAGGTAAGCCTTAATATAGGCTTACCTATAGGTAAAATTTAAAGATAGAAGTTTACTTCCCCTTTAAGGATGTTTTCTTTTGCATATTTGAACTGATGGTGGACCCCTGTGAGGGGAACTGTTTATGTGGGCTGTCAAGCCTTGAAAGCATAGTACTGTACGTGACTGTCAGGGACTCAGTAGAAAGCTCTACACCAATTGAGCAATATCACAGGTGTCATTACTTGGGTGTACTTTGAGGCCAAGGTGTATAAAACACACCAAGGAAACAGTTTACATATACAGTTAGTAGTAATCACATTCAACTGAACTTGTTCAAAAATCCCAGTAGTGACAAATTATTACTAGCCATTCCATGACCAGGATAAATGAGAACGTTCATAGACCCTTTTCACATATATGCAGTGTGTATTTACCTACAGTATTTCTCCCATTTTTAAGCCCCTCAAAAATAGAGGTATGTGAGGTATGCATTCATGTGACATACAAGGAAGACACGACACACATATTACCTTTTGAGGTAATATGTACCACAGGAGTGTGGACAGAAGGATGAAGTGAAATTTGCTGAGCTTATTGGTTAGCCAGCCGATTTCCTCTGGCTGCTCAGGAAATGAAGACAGCAATGTATCTGTACATATGAAAAATCGGTTTAATTATCAGCAGACTGTGCAATATAGCTGTAGCACGGCTGGAGGTTCACATTATGAGCTGATACTAAGGCTGTTTACTGACAGGATTTATGTGTGTCCCTTACACAGAATAAAAACTGGAGTTCAGGACACCTTCATGACGTACGAGGTTTACAAGGACGACATAACATTGCAGTTGGTGGAAAAAGCCTGCCAGATACTGGGTAAGTGTATATACAAAACACAATTTATTCACGCTATTTTCTATTAAATGGAGGTAATAGTTAAACAGTCTGACTGAATGACATTGGATGAAAGGGATGCCTTGATTAAGATGTAGCTCAGAGAAGCATATGATTATCTGCTTTGACAATATTTCAATCATGTATATACACAGTATGAATAAATATACACTTAATCAGGGAACATGAGGGTGCCAAAACACTGCTGTGTTTAATTATTTTTTTAAATATATCTAGAAGAATGGAACAAAATGTAAATGTGTTAGCAATTTAATTTTAGAGACATACGGCATTAAACCATTTTAATGTCTAAACTAGGTAAAGCACTAGGACATTAACAGACATCTCTTTACACGTGATCTCTCCTTTTAAAGGCTAAGTTCACCTTTTCCACAAAATAGCCCCACGTGACTCAAGCAGCCATCTTGGGTCAAGCAGAGCCTTTTTAAGGCCCTGGCTCCCGGGTTTTGGCACGCTTTGGCGAGTGGACATAGCAGGGACAGGTACCCTGTCTGTGAGGGACAGTAATAGTGCTTGGGAACGGTTCCTGATGAGGAGGGTAAGAGCAGGGCCTCATCTCTTCTCCACATTCTCCTGATTGTGAACCAGACGGCCAGGCCACATTGAGTCCCCGCTCAACTGACACTGCCATTCTGGCTGGAATCTTCTCTTTTCACGCTACTGAACTGTGAGTGTGCCTGGCTGGGTGGCTTTTCCACTGGGTTTGTTGTGAACTGTTGCTGCATTTTTTTCAATACAAGTTTAATGCACCTGCATGTGTGAATTATTGACTCCGCACCACACTGCAACCCATGCACACATTGTAAAATCCTA
Organism: Rana muscosa; assembly: GCA_029206835.1. Taxonomy (NCBI): domain Eukaryota; kingdom Metazoa; phylum Chordata; class Amphibia; order Anura; family Ranidae; genus Rana; species Rana muscosa. Next base: position 758,544,712 of record CM055122.1, on the reverse strand, counting down.
GATTTCCCAGAGTTGTCTATTTAATGGCACCATACCATGTCATGTGTGTGCACTTGGCCCACCTGCATAATGGAAACATATGACACTAATCCAGGCCGGGAGGATTGAATTTCACATCCGTCCAGACCTGCCCCTACTTCCGCCCTCTGACATTTTGCTGCTGCTGTACTAATTAAAAGGTAGGACACTGATTTTAGGGGGCTCTGGAACCTTGATGTGGGGGGGAGGGAGACTCTGAGGATTCTGGTGTGTTGGAAGGCTCTGAGGCCACTGATTTGAGGGGCTCCAGGGACACTGATGTGGCTCTGAGGACAGTGAATTGGAGGGGCTCTGAAGACCCTGGTGTGAGGCGGCTCTGAGGACTCTGATGTGAGAAAACTCTGAGGACACTGTTGTGGGGGGGGGACTCTGAGCACACTGATGTAAAGGGGCTCTGAGGACTCCGGTGTGTGGAGGCTGTGAGGACACTGATGTGGGGGTCTCTGAGGATTTCAGTTTGGGGGAGCTCTGAGGACTTTGATGTAAAGGAGGCTCTAAGGGGGCTCTGAGTATACGGATGTGAAAGGACTCTGGAGTGAGTGGGCTTTGAGGACTCTGATGTGAGGGGGCTCTAAAAACATGGGTGTGAGGAGGCTCTGAGGACTCTGGTGTGAGGGGGCTCTGAGCACATGGGTGTGAGAAGGCTCTGAGTACAGTGATGTGAAAGGACTCTGAGGACTCCTGGTATGAGGGAGCTCTGAGGACACTGATGTGAAGGTGGTACACCCTTTAAAGGTCGAAAGGTGTATAGCAGTGTGCAGAAGGTTTTTTTTTTATCAGATTTTTTGGTATGCATGTGGTCACCCCCCCCCCCCCCCCCTTTAGCACCTGATGGGATATGTAAAGCTATTTGGATTTGAGAACATGCAGTATGTGTCATTATCTATCCATTATTGCATGCTATAGGTAGGGATGAGCTTCGAGTTCAAATCGAACTCATGTTCGACTCGAACATTGCCTGTTCGCACGTTTGCCGAACAGCGAACAATTTGGGGTGTTTGTGGCAAATTCAAAAAGCCGCGGAACACCCTGTAAAAGTCTATGGGAGAAATCTAAAGTGCTAATTATAAAGCCTAATATGCAAGTTATTGTCATAAAAAGTGTTTGGGGACCCGGGTCCTGCCCCAGGGGACATGTATCAATGCAAAAAAAAGTTTTAAAAACTGCAGTTTTTTCGGGAGCAGTGATTTTAATAATGCTTAAAGTGAAACAATAAAAGTGAAATATTCCTTTCAATTTTATACCTGGGGGGTGTATAGTATGCCTGTAAAGCAGCGCTTGTTTCCCTTGCTTAGAACTGTCCCTGCACAAAGTGTCATTTCTGAAGGAAAAAAAGTAATTTAAAAGCACTTGCGGCTATAATGAATTGTCGGCTCCCGGCAATACAGAGAAAAGTCATTGATTTAAAAAAAAAAAATGCGTGGGGGTCCCCCCAAATCCAATTACCAGGCCCTTCAGGTCTGGTATGGATATTAAGGGGAACCCTGCGTCAAATTTAAAAAAAAAATGACATGGGGTTCCCCCCAAATATTCATACCAGACCCTTAAGGTCTGGTATGGATTTTAAGGGGAACTCCACGCTAAAAATAAAAATAAAAATGGCATTGGCTGAGCGGACCTGATGGGGAACTTCCTCCGCAGTGTAAAAATTAATAGACCCGCCCCTTCTCACGTTCCCCATCAGGTCCGCTCAGCCTTACACCTACGTCATTGGCTGAGCGGACCTGATGGGGAACGTGAGAAGGGGCAGTTTTATTCATTTTTTACACTGCAGAGGAAGTTCCCTATCAGGTCCACTCAGCCAATGACGTAGGCGGGGTCTGAGATACGAGGGTGCCCCCTCGTACCTCAGACCCCGCCTACGTCATTGGCTGAGCGGTGTAGGTCCGCTCAGCCAATGACGTTTCGTGTGGAGTGGAGACTGCAGCGCTGGACATCGGATCACCGCGGGACACTGGATTACATCGCTGGAATGGGTTTTTTATTTTTTATATTTTTATTTTTAATAAAGGACTTTTCCCAACGGTGTCTGTGTGTTTTTTTTACATTTTTTTTACACTTTCTTTGTGAAATGGTAGGGGTACAATGTACCCCTTACCAATTCACATAGGGGGGGCCGGGATCTGGGGGTACCCTTTGTTATAGGGGTCTTCCAGATTCCGATAAGCCCTCTGCCCGCAGACCCCCACAACCACCGGGCAAGGGTTGTGGGGATGAGGCCCTTGTCCCCAAAAGCATCTTCCCCATGTTGAGGGCATGTGGCCTGGTACGGTTCAGGAGGGGGGGCCGCTCTCTCAACCCCCTTCTTTTCCTGCGGCCTGCCAGGTTGCATGCTCGGATAAAGGGTCTGGTATGGATTTTTGGGGGGAACTCCACGCCATTTTTTTTTAAAATTTGGGGTGGAGTTCCCCTTAAAATCCATACCAGACCTGAAGGGTCTAGTATGGATATTTGGGGGGAACCCCACGTCATTTTTTTTTTAAATTTGACGCAGAGTTTCCCTTAATATCCATACCAGACCTGAAGGGGCCTGGTAATTGAATTTGGGGGGGACCCCCACGCATTTTTTATTTTTTTTTTCATCAATAACTTTTCTCTGTATTGCCGGGAGCCGACAATTCATTATAGCCGCGAGTGAGTTTTAAATGACTTTTTTTCCTTTAGAAATGACACTTTGTGCAGGGACAGTTCTAAGCACGGGAAACAAGCGCGACTTTACAGGCATACTATACACACACCCCAGGTATGAAATTTAAAGGTATATTTCACTTTTATTGTTTCACTTTAAGCATTATTAAAATAACTGCTCCCGAAAAAACTGACGTTTTTAAAACTTTTTTTTGCATTGATACATGTCCCCTGGGGCAGGACCCGGGTCCCCAAACACTTTTTAGGACAATAACTTGCATATTAGCCTTGATAATTAGCACTTTTGATTTTGAACGTTTGAGTCCATTGTATTTAATAGGGTTCTAAAGTTCGTGCAAACTTTAGGTCTGTTCGCAGGTTCTGGTGCGAACCGAACAGGGGGGTGTTCGGCTCATCCCTAGCTATAGGCAAGTAAGTCATTTACATTTTCCAGAGTAGAGTAGGGTTTAGCCAGGATGGGATTATTTTGATGCAGTTGGTGCATTATTTCTGATGTAAGAGAAGCTCTAAGAACTCTGGTGTAGGTGACTTTGGAGGACACTGATGTCAAGAGAGCTTCTGATGGAAAGGGGGGGGGGGGGGGATTCTGTTGTGAAAGGGCTCCTAATGTGAAGTGGACTTCTGATGGGAAAGTTCACCAATTTTTGGAGACTACAAAGATAGGGGTAAAACAAGGATGAGACACTCACAACAATGAAGTGTGAACATTGCTAAGACAACCGTCCAGAGTCTGGATGACTGCACTGTCACACAGTACAGAGTTGGATTAGACTGCACATACAGTGCGCTGGGTTACTGAATCAAAGACTCTTATGTTATGAATATGAATTGATATTATGGTAAAGTTATTTTAAATATTGGTGTGAGATGTTTGCAACTTCAGCTCTTGCCATGGGCACTGTTTTCCATAGATACACCACTGGTGTAGCTGTTACTCAGCAATGTCAGTACAGAGTACTACGAAGAACCAGGAAACAGCATTTCATTGAGAGGAAAAGGTATTCTGAAGCATTTACAAGCACAGATCAGTCCTGTATCATACAATCCATGGTACAGGGCCACAAAGAGATAAAAAGCTATGAGACTTCCATTGGGCATTTAATATTATTGGTTGGTATGGATGTCCAATCATTTATCATAGGCTACAACAATTGGGTGCCTAGCGCTCAGAAAGGCTTGATGAATCAAGGCACCATGTCACGTACACCTTGTGATCTACACTGCATCATTTTTTTTTCTTGTTTATTGCTGAGCTTGAACCTTCTAAGTGCAAAGACTGTTTGCCAAATTTGTCAAGCTGTAGCACTGAACAATGAGCCAGCCATCTGGGCTGCTATGTCTTGGCTGCTTTCTTATGCCAGTACAGCCTTGAATGCATATGGATGAACAGTAAGATTTTTGTAACTGCCTTTCTGAAATAAAAATGGCAGTGTGCAGTTTCACTGTCTGTTTAGAGGGCCTCTTGGCTATATACTAATAATAGCTTAGAACCAGCTGATTATATGTGAATACTTTAGTGCCCACTTATACCACAATGATTCTCACTGTACCGTGACATGCTTCCTTTTGTGCACTTGTTCAACAATGATAGTATTTTAGGTAGATTGGGATGGGTGAATGCATGAGCTGACTGTATTTACAGTAATGCATAAAAATATCAAATAGGAATGCTCAGTCTTAATAAAATACTTCATGGAATTATCAGCAATAAGTATTTACCTGTACATACTTTCCTGTAGTATGAACAACTCCTAAGCTCTTGTTCAAATCTGTATCATCAGTACTGCATGCTGACACACAATTTACTATTGTTCCCTAGATATTTCTCCGGAGGCTGTACTGCAACAGTTTGGAGAGTATTTCTTTGAGTTCTGCAAAAGGTCAGGATATGATCACATGCTGAGAACTCTGGGTGGAAATCTGTATGAATTTATTGCTAACCTGGACGCCCTACACAGCTATCTATCACTCTCCTACCAGGTGAGATATTATCAACGTCTCAAACAGGCCAAAGATAGCAATGCACGAAGAGCAAGGTCATAGGCACAATTCCATAGACCCTTTTATATATATTGTATAGTCTTGTTTTCATCGTTTTTTTTTTTATCTATCACGATAATATCAGACAAATATACTGTATGTATGGATATAAATATTATCTGTTGCACAGTATGTGTATTTTAATATTGTAATAATATTTTGCTTTCAAGGCAATTTATTTAATAAATTGAAAGTATGCTCATGAGGGAGTCCTCCAGTAATTACTTGCATGAAAAGAACCTCATTATATCCACCAGTTGTGTAATGATCTGTCTCCTCTACTACCTCATCCCTATACTTGGCCCCCATCTCCCATTAAGTATCATCTCTTAAAGGTGACATGTCATTCTTTTTTGTCATGTTCCTGTCATCACAAATTGATTGCTCTTCACTCTAAAGTCTCGTACACACGATACGATTGTTGGCCAACCGTGCGTCTGATTTTTGTCAAAGGGCGTGTGCTGGGATCTTGTCTTGCATACTAACGGTACACAATTGTCGTGCCACAAACACAAACGTAGTGATGTGCTTCGAAGAATGTCAGCTCTTGAGCGCCACCCTTTGGGCCCCTTCTGCTAATGTCGTATTTGTTGAGCATTGATTCCGAGCACGTGTGTTTGTACTTTCGACTTTTGTGTAACGGATTTGTGTACTGACCATACGAAAATCTGATGACAAACCGTTGTCCGCCGAAAATTTACTAGCCTGTCATCCAACATTTGTTGGCGTAAAATTGGACAACGATTGTCAAAAGGAGCATACTAACAGTAAGATTTTAGGACAACAGTCTGTCAACAGACAATCCCCTGCCAACAATCGAACAGTGTGTACGAGGCTTAAGACACATACAGTATGGGTTAGAGTAAATTAAATTCTTGATGGTTTACATTATTTCCCTGCTGCTAATTAATGATGAGCAAACTCCATTGGAGGTCAGTCTTCAAATTATGAATGAAAGTCAAGTGAATCTAGAAATTGCAAATATTTTTTTATCCCCTTCAACTTATGAATGAAAGCCTGGTGAATCTAGAAATTGCAAATATTTTTTCATCCTCTTGAACTTAGAAATGAAAGTCGGGTGACTCTAGAAATTGCAAATATTTTCTTGTCTTCTTGAATATAAAAATGAGTCAGGTGAATCTACAAACTGCAAAGGCTTTTTCATCCTCTTGAACTTAGAAATGAAAGTTGTGTGAATCTAGAAATTGCAAATATTTTCTCGTCTGCTTGAATATAGAAATGAAAGTCAGGTGAAGTTACAAATTGCAAATGTTTTTTCATCCTCCTGAACATACAAATTCAACTCAAGTGAATTTACAAATTGCAAATGCATTTTCATCCTTTTGAACATAGAAATGAAAGTCAGGTGAATCTACAAATTCAGAAATGTTTTCTCATCCTAATATATATAAATGAGGATTTGTCCTATTTGCATGGAACCATGCAATTTATAAGTTATGGTTGCCTGGGTTTCTACGTTAAACAAATAATGCTGAAAATATTCAGGGGAATCAAAATCAAATAAACCATCTATTCTCATGATTTGAGTATCCCTAATTGGGGACTATCCCTCGTTTTATGTAACATAATTTATCAAACCTCATTCTGTCTGGCTATCTCCTAGTGTGACTGCCCTTAGGTGGTACAAGAAAACTCCTCTCTTTAGAGAAGCCTGTCCAGCCTCAATCTAACAACTGAACTTTTTTCCATCAGCCCATCCCCTTACAGTTTATACCTTGTTGTATCACTTGCAGGACCATCCTAACCCTTTTGCATTGTCTCCCTTTATATTGTAAAGTGCTGCACATAATATTGGGATAATTTAAATGCAGTATAATAATAATATTAATAATTACAGCATTCCTAAAATTGGTATTGCATATTACATATGACTTATTTTATGTGTGTTTGCCTGCAGGCCATGAATGCTCCTTCCTTTAGGGTAGAGATGAATGATGATGGATCAATGCATTTACACTATTATTCAGACAGAAGAGGCCTATGCCATATTGTTCCAGGTATGGTATTCAGACTAAAGTCTTTCACTGTGTGTCCTTTTGTGACCTAATCATACAGTATCTACAGGAATGCTTTGGAGTCCACCCCCTAGTTACAGATTATCAATATCTGGATATACAATTTGTATTCATAAGATACATCTACCAAACAGTAATCTTCTAACACAATTCCTACAATTATATTAGCATTGTTGAATTATTTGTTGGCTTAAATCAAGAGCTAAAATGCACATGATGTAAAGTGCAAACCTCTGCCCTCAAGGGACTACAAGGAAATGTGATGTGGCTTTGATAGCATAAGTATGGGGCAAAAAATAATTTCCTGCCTTTATCTCTCCTAGGTATCATGGGTGCTGTAGCAATGGATTTTTTTAAAACGGAAATTTCTATGGAAATAATTAGTCAGTCAGATGAAGAAGAGAGAACTGGGAAAAAAGAACACATAGTTTTCCTTGTCACTCAGCGGTCAACTGTTCCACCAAAATGTAGGCAAAGTTCTCAACCGAAGAAACAGGTTTGTCAATTTAAAGCCTCACTATTTTTATTAGGCTTCTAGTGTATTTTGTGGCATTGATAGAGTTAGGATAAAAGGTATTGATTGGGCCTTTCCAATATGTAAATGTACCCTATAAAAAGTAGCACAGCTGCTGTAAAATAACTTTTAGATACTATAGGTGATTTTGGAAAGTGTGCATATCTGGTTTTACACCTGACCTGTGACAATTTAAGCAATATATTATTTGTACTAAATATAGCCATTAGCTAAATAGAAAACCTCATGATATGGAGTTGGTAGACCCTCTGTGTTGCCAGGGGCAATAGCTTACAACAGGTAGCTGACGACAGGATCCTAAAGCAGTGTAATTCCTCAGATGAATGATCAGAGCAAAGACAGTAGATGAATCAGTAGGCTGATGGCCAGATCAGGAGCAAATAAACATAATACAGGTTCCAGACATGTTTGCAAATAGAGCAATGACGGACAATGACAGAGATAATAGGCCAACGTTCAGGATAATCAGACATGTAGAGTGCAAACACAGTCCAAACAATACTGTACACAGGAATAATCTAAAGCCTAAACAATCAGACAGAAGTCAGATTTGAATTTCTGGCTTCTGGCTTCACTTGTTAGGACATTTTACAGAGGCGTAAGCAGGGGATCTGTGGACTTTTGTGTTAATATTTTTGTCTGCATTTTTACAGCAGACGTTGGCTAACCCATTAAATAACTACTCTAGGCAGCGCTTGCTATAACATATGACATCAAATTAGTGCCCTTAGCGAATCACATATAACATGATAGTGATATATAGCTGAACACATATTTCACATAAATGCTAAAATATTAAATATGAAAATGTCTGAGTGCAAATAAAAGTCTTTTTTAAACTGTGCAATCTTGAGTGCTGTTAGTTGCCCAATTTCCAGGGTATCCCCTGTAGTGAATATTCCACCTTGTGCTAAATTCAAACACCTGGGTCGATGACCCCCTTACTGTACAGCAAGGGGAGTCATATGAGGTTGTAGGTCCTTAATAAGGGAGATCTATCCTGATACTCCCAAAGTTTTAATAGGTAGGCAATGTAATGAAAACGGAAACCCAAATGCATTTCACGCAACAAAAGCCACACCAAAAAAACCAAAGTCCCTGAGCATGCCCAGACCAACCCTAATGCAGCTAGCACAAAATAAGCCACCCCCCTGTCCAAAATTAAGCCCATCATCCAGCATACTACAAAATTACAGATGGGACAAACACCCCCCGTCCGGGGAGAAAACAAACAGCCTAACAAGTTAGACAACAAATACAATTGCAGTCTCTGGGAACTGACCTGTTAATTTTGCAAGTCCCCACTTGGCTGGCTTATATTCTAGTTATTGGCCTTAAAATGGGTTTGGGGGCCCAGGTCCCACCCTGAGGGACATATATCAATGTCACCAATTTTGACAGGCCAAAAAACGAAACAAGGAGAAGTGCTTTTAAAAATGCCAAATTGCTTTAAAGCTAGTAACTTAGGGGGCTTACTCTGCCTGTAAAGTGGTGCATCTGTAGCATGTATCCAAACGCTCATTCAAAGATGTACAGCTTTAAGAAAACTTACAAATCTACACTGCAGCTGCAAAATCAAAAAAAAAAAAGTAAGAAAAAAATGGCCTGCCCTCCCCCAATACATACAAGGCCATTTGTGTCTGTTAAGGATTTAAATGAAAACCCTACGTGAAAAATACCACCCCAAACTAAAAAAAGATTTTGCCCCTCCCAAACACTAACAAACCCCTAGCCAAACACACAGAAAGCCAGCGCATGGAAGGGGGGTGGATGCTTGGGGGCAGGATGGGATCGGGCACCCCAAAAGTCACCTACCTTGTTCCCGTATTCAGGGGACAAGGGCCTCTTCCACATAACCAGAGGCTTGGGTTGTGGGGGGGGGGCAGACAAGGGGCTTTACGAAATGTGCAAAGCCCCTTTAAACTAGTGGGTACAAGGTGCTTTGTAGTTACTATTGGGCTGAGCCCAACATGCCCCAAAAGCAGAGTGCATGTGGCCTGGTATGGTTCAGGAGGGGGTTGGGCGCTCGCTCTTCTCGCCCCTTTGCTAGCTGACCCTGTTGTATGCTCTGGAAAAGGATGTGGTTTTTGGATTGGTGAAGGCTGCTCACAGCCTTTTGAGAATGGAGTGGAGTGTGAAGTTCCCCTTTAAAAGCAAAAGTTAGCCCAAGGAAATCAAAGAGATTAGAGGGGGGAGACAAGAGTATTGGAGAATGGAGTGGGGAGTTCCCCTTTAAAAGCAAAAGTTAAAATCAAAGGGATTAGAGGGGAGAGAGAAGAGCATTGGAGAATGCAGTGGAGTGGGGCGTTCCCCTTTAAAAGCAAAAGCTAGCTCAATGAAATCATATGCATTAGAGGTTGGAGCCCTTTTAGGCTTTAAAAAAGGAGCTAGAGTAGCGAGAGTCTTTTTACATAATTTTAACAAGGTACATGTCACATGTTGGCAACGTAACATGCTCACATGACCTGTGTGCAAATATCCTTAAAAAAAACCCATAAAGGTGAACCAGCTTTAAAAATAATTAGTAAGAATTAGAGGTGCACCCGGTTAACGCATACAATTGCATGTACGTTGCTTATGAAAAAACTCATGTGAACGAGCGCAAGTGCCACTTGCGCATGCGCAATGCTTACATGGATCCCACACAGTTCTAAATGTACTTGCAGGTGCAGCAGGCTATCTCATAAAAAGTTACTTTCTCATTCTATTTTGGGCATGTTTGTTACTTGGGCAGTTGTTACTAAACTTCCCCACATCACCCCATAATAATTGGCACCTCCATCTTATGTTAATATTGAATTGGAGATGCCGTAAGCCATGTCCATAAAGGTGCACAGATTGCATTCTCCCGTGCGCCCGAGATCGCAATAGTAAATGGTGGATTCAAGCTCTGTTACCGGTGCACCATGTTGTAAATATGGAAATGTGCGTTGAGCCTCGTTGTGCGCCTCTACTGACTGCGCACTGCTTTAGTAAATCAACCCCACTGTGTGTGAAGAACAACCAGTGTCCAATAAAATATAAAACAGTTCAACTAAAAATAGTCCAATGTGTGATATTTGATTAATCTTGACACCTTAAAACATAACCAAAAATATTACCTTCACGTAAAAAAAAATCTTCTAATGTGGATCCCATCACCAACTAAATAAAAGTGCACACTCACTAAAAGAAGAACTATAAAATAAAGGTACAGTATATGCGTTTTATAAACCTAGTGATTTGAATCTTCATTGCAAGCAGCTGCAAACGCAATCTCCTCTGGCTGGAATCACACTCCTCTTTAAAGAGCCAAACACTCTAGTGCATGGATGAGATCATCTGATTCCACTCCGTGTGAGGAACTTACCATGTACAATAGTCGGTAATGTGCTCTCCATCAGGTAAGTAAATAAAAAAAGGAGCAATCTCATGGTGCAGTATTATTTATTAAAAACAGAACAATAAAACATAGAAGTAAAATAATTCAGCGCATGTTTAGATAAATACTTGGACAGTACAGCCTACACACAATTTGTGATACCAAATAAACAACCAAAATAAATAAATAGTGTGTCGGCTAAATCACTTGCAGCAAAATAATTATAAAATTAATTGAATAACAATTCATACATAGTGCATGTTAAAAAATATATGACAAAATATCCTCTTTAAAATATGTGACAATTCATTAGGTCCTTTATAAATAAGAAAGTCTAATTTCATAAAATGCAGAAAAAAAAAACAAAAAGAGAAAAAAGTGAATGAAGTAGATCTTCAATGCTTTGCAGATCACCATCCAGTGATAATGTAAAATCCGGTGCCAACATAAAGTGAAGTTATAGCCCCTTACCCTATAATGTGGACCATGCTTACGAAACAATGGTCAACAAAGCTTGTTTCATCTATTCCACATATAAGGTATCTCTAGTGCCTGTTACCAACATGTTATCACTCCATGCCAGGTATGAATTTCCAGCCTCCCACCCTACAATATGGACCATTAGGAGGGGAAATGGTCAAAAGAGCTTTAGATGAGTAAGGGTTTCCTCATACCACAGCTCATCCGACCATTCCAACAGCAGTCAGCACCAAATGAAAAAGCAACAAACGCACATCATAGCGCATTAAGTTGTAAACCGGGCCTCTTTAATTCCAAAAATTGCACTTACAAAACAGACGTTTCAATGTCGCTAAACATCCTTAGAAGCAGTTCAAAGCAGGCAGTCTCCAAGTGTAAATACATTTTTTCTCTTTTACACTTTTTATGATATGGGACTTTCCTTATAATAGATAAAACTCAAAGAAAGGGAAACCAAAACCAAACTATCATAAAATATGAATGAATAAATATAAGTATTTATTAAAATATATATATATATAATAGGCCCTGATTAAAAATAAGGGAGCTCCAGTGCTCCAGCTAACAAAAAAGACAGCACAATGCAAAAGCTGGAGCACTGGAGCTCCTTTATTTTTAATCAGGACCTATTATATATATATTTTAATAAAACACACCTAAGGATAATGCACAAGGTTGGTGCGCCCTCGTTCTTTCTTTTCTCTTGTGATCGCTAGGATACCCCTATCCTTGAGGGCAGCAGGGCCTGTGACACCATCCATCCCAAACCCTAGTGTACCTGGTGCCCACTTGTGCGCGGGAGTGTTTGTCTTTCTGCCACCAGAACTAGTGTCTTTATTGGAAGTTTTCCCTTCTTTTAGATTTTTGGGGACGACCCAAAATGTGTTATTTTCTTTTACTTTCACTTTCAACAATAATGGTAAACAGGACAGATAGAGAGGGTGAATCTCCCCAACAGGGGCACAGACAGCAATTCAAATCGAATAGATGTTCTAATCCCTCTCCACTCTGTCCAAAACTGAAAAAGTTTTACCTTTAGTTATAATTTAATAATACTTTTAAAATACAAATTAAATTGCAAACATTTTTGGCAGTAGGCAACATATGTAGCATTATTTATAGGTAACGTGTGTCATTAATACTCACAAATAACATTGCAATATATTACTTAAACAAATATAAACAATGTCAGCATCATAAAACAGTTGGCATCACAATTAATGTACAGTAAGTATATGCAATGTCTATCCAGATACTGATGCATATAGCCCTTGGAAGATAGGGTTGAACATTTATTCTATTGTACCATAGATTTTATATGTAATAATTACAATCCTGGCATCCCTTCACAATCTTCATTCCTTCAACCATTTCATGTAAATAAAGCTTCTGTGATAAAATTAATGAGCAGGGTGGTTCTAAAGTAGGGATGTCCCGATACCGATACTAGTATCGGTATCGGTACCGATACCAGGCATTTCCCCGAGTACTTGTACTCGGGGAAAATGCTCCGATGCTTCAGCCGATACTTGGGCAGTCAGTGATGATCGGTGCGGCGGGGGGAGTTACAAGCACTGATCACCGCTGTATAGATTTCAACACAGCCCGACAGCTTCTCCCGACCCCCCCCCTTCTTTTCAGCTGTTTTAGTGAAATCTATACAGCGGTGATCGGTGCTTGTAACTCCCTCCAAAGCCGCACCGATCACCGCTGACTGTCCCTGTATCCTCCTCCAGTTCCCCCATCCGTGCTGCTCTCCCCCTTCACGCTCCGTGTCCCCCCTCAATGCTGCTGATGTCCTCCGTTATTCCGCTCTCCCCCGTGCGCTCTGTGTCCCCCCCTCCATGCTGCTGATGTCCTTCGTCTTTCTGCTCTCCCCCCCCGCGCTCCGTGTCCCCCCTCCATGCTGCTGCTGTCCTCTGTTATTTTGCTCTCCCCCTCCGCGCTGCTGCTGTCCTCAGCTCTGTGCCACCCTCCATATCCTCCTCCGCTTCCCTCTGTCAGGATGGAGAGCGGAGGTAGGAGCCGCTAAACCCGGCTCCTACCTTTTCCGAATGTACAGAGTCAGTGACTGACTCTGTCCATTCATATAACTGAAACATCGTAACCTGTGTTTACGATGCTTCAGTTTATGAATGGAGAGGAGCCGTTGTCTCCTCTCCATTCATTTTCAGTGCAGCTGAGAAAGGGACTGGGGAATCTGTTTCCCTAGTCCCTTTCTCTGTCTCAAAGGGGAGATGTCAGAGGTCTGTTAAGACCCCTGATATCTCACCAAAGCCCCCCAACAGGGCTAGAAATAAAAAAATAAATTGCAATAAATAATAAAAAAATAAATTGTAAAAAATAAAAAATAAATACACTGAGATCATCCCCCCCCCCCCCCACCCCCTTCAACAAAGCATTGTAAAAAAACATGACAAAAAATTGTAAAAAAAAAAAATTGTAAAAAATATAAAAAAAAATTGTAAAAAAAAAAATACTGACACATAAAAAAAAGTATCGGTATTCGGTATTGGCGAGTACTTGAAAAAAAGTATCGGTACTTGTACTCGGTCTTAAAAAAGTGGTATCGGGACAACCCTATTCTAAAGTGTTTTATGATTGTGTAACATAGCAGGGGGCACAGGCAGTGGCATTACCCACTACTCATTTCTGCGGGTCCCATGGTCCCCCCTGCCCCAACCTACAAGACAGAGTGGCACACAAGTAGATTACACTCCTTAAAGGAACTCTAATGATCACCCAGCCTGGTATAGCTGGAGTACAGTAACCTTTCCTATCTAGCATCTGGCACCTCCCATACCCCGTTGACCTGTCCCTGCAAGATCCATGTATCAAGAGGCACCCCCTCGGCAGAGTAGATTAACTCAAGTCCACACAGAGAGTCAGGGTTTTTCTGCTTTATTATTAAACACATAGGAATCCAGATGACTATGGCATTTCCTGTATAGTTTCACATAGCTTGAGAAAGATTACAAAAATCTACAAATTGAACAAAATGAGAGTAGTAAATAGAGAGCAAACTGAAACCTCTGTCCAGTGCCATTGTTAGTTCCAAACTGGTGACTACTGTTCTGGGACTGGCAACATGAGCAGTGGAGAGTTTTTCTTTCAATCCCCGGTTGGGCATGTCCTCAGGTAGTGGTTCTCCACCGGATACTTCAGTGGCACCCTCAGCCTCCTCAATAGCATTGGGCTCTTTCTCCACAGCCATTCCTGGTGGGCCTAAGACAGGACTTGCAACAAGGTTGCCTGGTTAACTTCGAGCACTCCATTGCTTGTTCCTCCTCTGGATTGTTCCACTAAGCTCCACCTTATGCTGCGCGTTGGTGGGGGTTGGACAGAGCTTCCATGTCTCTTGGTGGTAGGAAGTTGGTGGAAGTTTTGGAAGTGTCAGGGTAAGCTATCTGCTGATGGACAGACTCCTTTCCAGGCTAGGACACAGACCACAGACCAGGACAATGAACTTCTGACATTCTTCTGCGGCTAGTGAGCCCCCATGGAGTGTCAACCCTAAAAGCAGAAGACAACCCATAGCCCCCCTGGGGGTATATGGCAGAACAGGGACCCCTACTTCAGACTTGCTCTAAATCGACACTCGCAGTCGTACATCCACTTTCCTGAGCCAAAGCTGCTGTGGCTCTCTCTGCTGCATCTTCTTTTAGTAAACCAGCAGCTGACAAGAGTTACGTTGGGCCCCAGCAACACCTGCCTGCATCCTGAACACAGAGGCCAGATCACTCCGGCTGATCCTCTCAGTATAGAACCTTGAGACAGTGTCCAAGATACACTCCATAGCAGATGCATGGGTGTTTTGCCCAGATTCCAAGTTACTAAGCACATGGTAAAGGCAATAAGGTCTTGCTATTTCTCTTTACTCTCCAGCTCTTGCACCCAAAGGAGGTTCCCCCCGATTCCCACTGGGGCTCCTATATCTTGTTTGTGTTGCTATTTGTAACATAGCAGGATGGATGGGCAGTGTTCACATCTATGCAGGTTGTGGTTGATGCATTTTTTACAGTGCGTTTTACGGCGCGTTTTTGAACACACTTTTTGACACGTTTTGCATTTTTTTTGGCTAATAGGAAAGTATGACAGTTCTGTTCACAAACTGCAACTTTGATGTGACTTTACACTGTCTGGCACTTAAGTAGCATCAAAGTCACAACAAAGTTGCATTAAAGTAGTGCGGCAACCTTTATGTGTCCAAAGTGGCATGTTAGGGTTGGGGTTAAGGGTTAGGGTTAGAGTTAAGGTTAGTGGTTATCATTAGGGTTAGTGGTAATCTTTAGGGTTAGGGATAGGGTTAGTGGTAATCATTAGGGTTAGAGGTGATTGTTAGCATTAGTGTTCTAACCCTAACTATCACCGCTAATCCTAACTCTAACTATCACCGCTAATCCTAACTCTAACCCTATCCCTTAACCCTAGCCCTTAAGGCCCCTTTCACACTGAGGCGTATTTCAGGTGGTTTAGCACTAAAAATAACGCATAAATAACGCCTGAAATACTCCTGCCCCAGTATTCTCAATGTGAAAGCCCGAGGGCTTTCACACTGAGGCGATGCGCTGGCAGGAGGAAAAAAATCTCCTGCAAGCCGCATCTTTTGAGCGGTGAAGGAGCGGTGTGTATACCGCTCCTGCCCATTGAAAGCAATGGGAAACCGTGGTAATACCACCCGCAATGCGCCTCTGCAGAGGCGCATTGCGGGCGGTATTAACCCTTTTTCGGACACTAGCAGGGGTTAAAACCGCACCGCTAGCGGCCGAATATCGTGGCAAATCCAACGGTTTAGCGGCGCTAAAAATAGCGCCGCTATCCCGCCAGCGCACCTCCCCGCCCCAGTGTGATAGGGGCCTTACACTAACTCTTAACCATAGCATTTAAACCTAACATGCGACTTTGGACACAAAGGTTCCTGCACTACTTTGATGTGACTTTGATGCAACTTTGATGCTACTTGAGTGCCAGACAGTGTAAAGTTGCATCCAAGTCACACTCCATGAACAAAACTGTCATACTCCTATTATCCAACCCCTCCCCTGCAAAACGAATAAAAAAATGCAACACTTGCGTTTTTGTTTCAGGTCTATTGAAATCTATTATACGCAAAACGCAATCAGCTGTGGGAAAAAGTCCCTGACCCTTTCCAAAAAATGCACCGGCTCAAAATGCACAGATGTGAACTAGATCCATAGGAAACCATGTTAAATGGACTGCAAAATGCAAAACGCACTAAAGAATGCATAGCTGTGAACCAAGTACAACCCTCTACCCAGGGGTGGACTGGCAATTAAAGGATCTCTACACTAGTGCCAAGGACATTACCTCCACAATGGTGACTTTCAGGCCCAGGGGTGTTATCACGGGGACAGGGATAACTCTTGTGCATCCTAATCTATCCCACACTCCCCTAGAGTTGCTGCTTGTAACCCTTAAGGTCCCATTGCTCCTCTGAAGCCAGCTACAGTAAATTATACTTTGAGGCAGAACGGATCTGTAACAGTTGAAATACATCTGTTCGTATTTTTGTATTGTAGGGAAGGACCACAGGAAGCAGATGCTTTGAACAGTTGTGCTATGAACATTTTAACATGCTTCAAATCACAGCAAACAATTGAGCAATGTGGAAAACCTATCGCACCTGGGTCTCTTCATTTTCTATTTGTGCTGCTGACCCATCAAAAACAAGATTCAGTGTAATTGCATTGTTTACTTTATGACAATAAAAGCAATCGGTTACATAATAGATTTCATTAGACTGCAGAGGTAATAAAAATCCATTACCTGAACAAATGACCTTAAACAGAGCCTTTAAATGGAAAAAGAAAACAGTATTTATTATCTTTAGTTGTATAAATATTACACCACATATTCAGGAGAAATCAATGCAATATAGAGTGATCAACATTGTAGCTGCAAGGGGGATTTGGAAGAGAATGCAGCATTGGCTATGAACAAAGGAACATTCAATGTTGGCAGGCTTCAGTAGTCTACTACACATATCTCACCACTGATGTTTCTTTCACTATTTGATGCTTGGACTTGAAGAAAAATTGAGATATTAGGTAACTTTAATACAATATATATATATATATATATATTGTGGTAGCGTCTTCTAGAAAGGTGCAATGTAAAGAGGTCAGCCATCCCTACAAAACTCAAAAAACGCTTTATGCTAGAAATAGTTGCAATCACTACTTCCTACAGCTAATATACTAAGAGCCGGTTCACACAGGGGCAACACTACTTCCAGCGCGATTTTATGAGGCAACCCAGACACGACTTGAGAATGAATCACAGCTCGACCTGGAGCTATTTACAAGGCAACTCCAAGTTGCCTGCAGGACAGGAGACATTCCAGTGGCCAATCAAACAAGAATCTGCTCTGTGGGAGGGAGAGTTTTGCAGGAGAAATGTATGTTTTCTTCCTGGAGAGTCGCTCCTATTAAGACAGTGAGTGGTGACTCCCATTGAAATGAATGGTTACAGGTCACCTAGGAGTCGGATTGAAGTAGTACAGGGACCTTTTTTGAAGTCGGGTCGACTGCAGTAGTGTGCATAAGGACGGCTCCATTAACTTACATTGATTTCTTCAGCCAGCGCGACCTGAGGCGACTAGGGGCGACCTGGGGCGATTTGGAGTCGGATCCAAAGACGCCCCTGTGTGAATGGGCTCTAAAGCTAATATTGGTAAATATCCTTAACATAAAAGTCATCATGGTGAACACACAGAGCTTCAGCAATTGATCTGGATCCTGCAAAAGTCACATGCACCCCATACACAAAATAACGACCAATGAACTCACTGCTCAGATGAAATAAGTTCAAGATTATAACAAAACAATGCGTTTTTGCTTACTCCAGATGCTCTGTTTTTGTGTCAGAAATCTTAAAATGGAGTTCCACCCAATTTTTTTTTTAAGTCAGCAGCTACAAATACTGCAGCTGCTGACTTTTATAATATGGACACTTACCTGTCCAGGGCGCCCACAATGTCGGCACCCGAAGCCGATCTGTCCCTCTGCTCTCGGGTGGAGGCGCCGCCATCTTCACCATCTTCACCTGCGCGTCCTCACTGGTCTCTGCTGTCTTCTGGGACCTGTGTGTCTCCCAGAAGACAGTGGGGGGGACGGGACGGAGGAGGGGACGGACGTGGCATAGATAGCCGCAGATACTGCGGCTATCTATGCCCGGAAGTGGGAGAAAATACCTGGCTTAGACAGGTATCTGCTCCCCCCTTCCCCCTGAAAGGTGCCAAATGTGACACTGGAGGGGGGAGGATTACGAAAAGCGGAAGTTCCATTTTTGTCTGCTTTGATAAACAGACTTCTCCTAAATTAGATCCCTTTCACACTGAGGCAGTATTCAGGCGTTTTAGCGCTAGAAATAGCCTCTAAAGAAATGCGGTTGATGATGGACTGATACATGCACACTGAATTTTCTATGTATTCTGTTCCTAATGTATCCTCTGTGTTAGAAAGATTAATAAAAAAAACGCAGTTTAAAAAAAGAAATAGCCTCTAAAAAAGCGTCTGAAAAAAGCCTTCCATTCTGTGCAATGAGTGCTTTCACACTGGGGTGGTGCGCTTGCGGGACGTTAGGAAAAGTCCTGCAAACAGCATCTGTTAGGGCAGCTTGAGAGTGCTATAAATAGCACTCCCAAAACGCCCCTGCCCATTGAAATGAATGGGCAGCGCTTCCAAAGCGCCTTAAAAATGCTTTAAAAGTGTCGCAAAATTGTACTTTTTTCTTTTTTTTAGGTCGCGTTGTCATGTGACCTTTAAAAATCCAACCTGCTAGCTCCCGAAAAGCACTGCTAAAACGCTGCTAAAGCACCGCTAAAACACTGCAAAAATGACTGGCGCTTTAGCGCTGTTTTAGCGGCGCTGCAGTGTGAAAGGGGTCTTACAGCTGTACAGCGTTTACACATAAAACCACACAAGTGTATAAGTGTGGGAGGGTGCAGTATGGTGCGGTGGCAGTAATTCAAACATAGTCCAGATGCAATTGAAAGAACTTGTATTGTAGTCAAATTATAACAATTCACAACAAGCACAGTGGGAATGTAGCCAAATCAGGAACACTCACAGATGAACAGCCAATTGTAGCAGAGCAGGTCTCAGCTGAACTGACAGCATCTGACTTGAGGGGCTGGTCCGTGCCCAAGCGGGGAGGTTTCCAGGAAGAGTGACAGATCCCTAAGCTTTCCTTACTCAACTGGAACTTTTCAATGCTCCTATTACTGTCCCTGACAGACGGGGGATTTGTCCCTACACTACCCACATGCTAAATGCGCACCAAACTCAGAAGCCAGGGTCTTATATAGACTCTGCCTGACCTAAGATGGCTGCGAGAGTCACAAGGGCTGACAGCATGATCCAACAGGATCGCTGCCCTAGTGACCCAGGAAACCATAGAGGAACCACATTCCTCATGACTTCCTTTTCCTCTGCACAACTGCTGTGGTTGAGCGCCACCTATAGTGGAGAAAATAGACTGCACCTGCCTAAATATGTGCTGTTCCCACCTATGATTTAAAGATCTGAAGAGGTGTAGATCCAGATTCTTGCTCCCAACCACTCAACCCAAACCAGCTTGTTCACTTAAATACATTAGGCAATACATACAGTATATCATTCTGAGATGATGATATTGTCCCCCATTGCTGGGAGGATTCCCTTCACTTTTTACAGACTCTTACAGATTCTGCTTAGACTAGCAACTTAATTTTATCAAATCTAAGAAAAATAACTTGTGTAAATATCTGTGTAATCTGTATGTACCATCTGTTCCTTAAGATGGTTATGTCCTGGAGTTTTACATTTTTGGTATGATATGCTAATGTTGTCCTACACTGTTTTTTATATATGGTTAGAGGTGTGCCTCTCAAACCCTTGTGGATGTTCTGCTTATATATAAGATATAAGATTTGTTGACCCTTTTTTTTTTTTAATTGATGAGGCTTGGTTTTTTGAAAATTCCCCTCTATACTACTGTCCCAGTAAAGCCTCATACACACGGTCGGACTTCAAAAAACTTTTCCGTGGATTTTTGTCCGAAGGGAGTTGGCCGGGCACACCCATAGCATACACATGGCAGGACTTTTCTGCAAACTTTCCCAAAACGTTCCCAACATCACATGGTTTTCTGCTCTTTACCGCCACCCTTTGGTCAACTTTTGCTATTGTTGGTTGATTTTAACATTGGTTCTGGGCATGCGTGCTTGTACTTCGGACAAAAGTCAGATGGATTTCTCTACACACGATAGGACTTTGCACCGTAGGACTTTTGTTGCTGAAAAGTTTGTCCGTTTTCAGATCGAACTTTTGTCCGATGAAAACCGAAAAAGTTTGTCCGATGGAGCGTACACACGGTAGGATTTTTTGGAAACTTGCTAATTTTGAAGTTTGTTGTCAAAAAGTCCTACCGTGTGTATGGGGCTTTACAGGTATTTAAACAGACAAGAAGATTTTTTTTTGGTTTGTCTACTCCCAACTCTGTTGTTGTTTTCAGTAGGGTTGCACCGATACACGAGTATCGGTACTCACGAAAATGCTCCGATACCAGAAACCGGTACCGGAAGTGACCTCGCTTGGGAGAGGCCCGCCTTCCCTCCGGACAGGGCCATCCCCGCCTTCTGCTCCCAGTGGCATTGCTAGATGCAGGTCCGTCTGTCCTAACAGCCCACAAGGCTTGTCTCCTTGTTGCACACCTCCCTCCTCCAGCTCTGACTCCCGGCCACACAGAGCACTGGATCCGGGCTCTCCCTGGCTGGATGCTGAGGCAGAGAACAGGGAGGCTCTTTTTGAAGACACTGTACAGGCGGTATCCTGTTGTACTGAGCAGCAGTGGTCTCTCCCTCCTCCGTGTGATGCCCGGTTAGCTCCTCTCCCGCGAGAAACTCCTGTACCATGCCTGAATTCTCTATCTGTCTCTTGTTCCATGCCTGCAGTCTCTAGCTGTCTCCTGTACCATGCCTGCATTGCATAGACACCTCGTCTTGGACACCCTGTCTGCAAACCTCCAAAGCAAGACTTTGTTTCCCACTGTTTTGAGCCCTACAACCTTTGATCAAATTATTTTATATAGATGTGTTACACACAGAGTGATATATTTCAAGAATTTCTTTCTTTTAATTTTCATGATTATGGCTTACACCTAGTGAAAACCCAAAATTCAGTATCTCAGAAAAGTCGACTATTACATAAGATTCTAAAAAAAAATAATGATTTTTAATACAGAAACGTTGGCTTACTGAAAAGTATGTCCATGTACACTATATGATGCACTCAATACTTGGTCAGGGCTTCTTTTGCATGATTTACTGCATCAATGCGGCATGGCATAGAGGCGATCAGCCTGTGGCACTGCTGAGGTGTTATGGAAGCCCAGGTTTCATTGATAGTGGCCTCGCCTGCATTGTTGGGTCTGGTGTCTCTCATCTTCCTCTTTACAATACCCCACAGATTCTCAGTCTAAGTGATTTAGGTCAGGCGAGTTTGCTGGTCAATCAAGCACAGTGATACCATGATCATTAAACCAGGTATTGGTATTTTTGGAAGTGTGGGCAGATGCCAAGTCCTGCTGGAAAATTAAATCAGCATCTCCTGATTAAGGGCTGCGCTGACTTTGAACTTGATAAAACACAGTGGGCCAACACCAATCCGTGGGATATTGTAAAGAGGAAGATGAGAGACACCAGACCCAACAATGCAGACGAGGCCACTATCAATGTAACCTGGGCTTCCATAACACCTCAGCAGTGCCACAGGCTGATCGCCTCCATGCCACGCCGCATTGATGCAGTAAATAATGCAAAAAGAGCCCCAACCAAGCATTGGTATAGTGCATACTATACTGTACATAGGCATACTTTTCAGTAAGCCAACATTTCTGTATTAAAAATCCTTTTTCTTTCTCGTACATCACTGGACACAGAGCGACATAGTCATTACTATGTGGGTTATATAGATACCTTCAGGTGCTGGCACTGGCAACTTCCAAAACCGGAAGTACTCTCCCCTATATAAGCCCCTCCCATCCGGGAGTACCTCAGTTTTTTGCCAGTGTCTAAGGTGTTGGCCAAGAAGTAACATGTGTTTTTCACTGAGCTTGCGTACAGGTTCTTTTGGGCCTCAGTAAGCTATTCCGGATCCGACCAAAAAAGCTTCATAGCTAAACGGTCGGTACCCGGGCCTTGCAAGAGAAGAGCAAGGTTTTGCCTGTAATGCCTCTCTTAGGAGGGCTGGACCCTGGGATCCAGAGCTCTGGTCATACCCACGACCAAGATGTTTTCTGTGCAGGGTGCTATACAGGTCCAGGGGAGTGGAATCCTTGGGAACCCGGTCCCTGAAGGTTTAATTACAATGCCTGCCGTGATAGGTGAAGTTTGGGCTTCTGTGGACCAAACAGAGTCCTGCGGCGAGGAAAAGGTAAGTGGGGGCCCTCAGGAACTTGGTTCTATTGGGGGACCCCCAAGCCTATTTTGTCTTTCTGCCTGTTACCTAAAGTATTCCCGCTAATATTCTGTGTATGCCTGTTACTACTGATAAAATGTAAAAATTTTAATAGTAGGCAAGAAAAAATAAAAAATAAAATGTAAGACCGCGGTACCTGTGTTAAACACTAGAGGCCGCTATGGTTCTTTTTCTTGTAATGTGGATTTTTTTCTTCCGAAGTCAAATCCAGGCAGTTGGTAAGTTCTCTGCTGGGAAGCTGTCTCCTCTGCCCTGTTGCTGCGCTCATCCATCCCCGGGCCCTGCGGCAGGGACCCTGGCTCCCATCTAGCTCCTTATTTTTTCAAAAAAGGCGCCAAAGGCGCACGTGCCCGCGCGCGTGCGCGTGCACGCGCCTCTCTATATAGAGGCGATCTGGAAAAAGGGGCGGAGCGGGTGGATGACGCTCGGTGTGCGCCGCGGCGCTACTGCGCATGTGCGGGCGTCCAGCGTGTTTAAAGGCACAATCACAGCTGGCTATTGAAGTGCACAGACAGAGCTAGCAACAGTAAAAAGGCACACAGAGGCGGTTGATGCAGGCATCCCCTAGAAAGGCACTTTAGTAGACACCAACTGTTATATAGCAGCGATTGTGCTAGACTATTCTCAGTAAAAGTGGTGTATTACGGCTGGAATACCTCAGCTTTGGGCTTAGGAATATGCCGTCCAGAAGCTCCGGAACTAAATCTTCCAGGAAGCGAAGGGGGTCTCCATCGGGCTCTGAGGATCTTGGGCATGCTTCTGCTGCACCAGTCTCCCCTGAAAATTCAGAGGTTAGTGACCGTAGAGACCCCGCAGGAGTACCTGGTACTGTGGCTGTCCTCAGTTCACCTGCTCCTGTGTATGTAACAGAAGAGGTTTTTTCCTCAGCTCTGGGAGGATTAGAAGAGAGATTGTCAACATTAATCGCTGCCTCCCTGTCACAGGGAAAGCACGCCCGATCTCCGTCTCCTCCTTCAGAGTACCTGTTAGCGGAGCAACAGTCCCATACAGGGATCGACCTGCCTGAAGGGGATCAGGAGGAGGTTGATTCTGTTATAGAGGAATCAACAGTGGAGGAACCTTTCTCAGCATCTCAAGCTGAAAGATTATGGGTTCAGTCTTTGACTAACATGGTCCGATCAGCATTTAAGATGCACCTTGCGGAACCATCAACCACTACTGTCTCCTCGCTGGGGTCGCTAAAAGCTCCCCAGACTGTCTGTTCCTTTCCACTTCATCCTTTATTGGAAGGGCTCATGTACCAGGATTGGGAACATCCTGATAAAATATTTACTCCCCCCAAGAGATTTCCGGTGGTCTATCCCATGGAGGATAAGTTCATCAAAAAATGGAGGGTCCCTACAGTGGACGCAGCCATCTCTTGTGTGAATAAATCACTGACATGTCCAGTGGATAATGTCCAAATGTTCAAGGACCCAATAGATAAAAAATTGGAGTCCTTATTAAAATCTGCTTTTTCTACAGCAGGCTTGGTGACACAACCAGCAGTGGCAGCTATTGGGGTCTGCCAAGCAGTGAAGGATCAGTTGAAACAGGTCTTAAGGGACTTGCCAGATCAGCAGGCCCTTGCCCTAGCTGATCTACCTAGAGCCTTGTGCTTTGCGGTTGACGCCATAAAGGATTCAATCCATCAGGCCTCCCGCCTTACGCTGTCTGTAGTACATATGCGCAGGCTTCTATGGCTCAAAAACTGGTCTGCTGAAGCTCCCTGTAAAAAATTGCTGGTTAGCTTTCCATTTCATGGTGAACGCTTATTCGGGGAAGACCTGGACAAATATATCCAGAAAATTTCCAACGGTAAAAGTACACTCTTGCCGGTTAAAAACAGAGTTAGAGGTCCCTCTTTTAAGAGGCCTGCTTCTCCAGTCCCTGGGGCATCGGCTGTGAAACAGTTCCGACGGCCTCCTCGGTCAAATCCCGGGGGTAAAAATCAGGGACAATCGCAGGGTAATAAGAAACCCTGGGTCAGGAGAGGTACAAAACCTCCCCCAAAGTCAAATGCATGAAGGGTTGCCCCCACTTAATCGGGTGGGGGGAAGACTCCAGTTGTTCGCAGAGACCTGGCGGGACACGATCAGAGACAGATGGGTGCTCTCCGCAGTAAGTCTGGGATACAGATTGGAGTTAAAAGACTCTCCTCCTTCCCATTTTATGA
This sequence comes from Rana muscosa, assembly GCA_029206835.1. Lineage (NCBI taxonomy): Eukaryota > Metazoa > Chordata > Amphibia > Anura > Ranidae > Rana > Rana muscosa. The sequence continues at coordinate 758,519,916 of CM055122.1, read as the reverse complement.
GGTCAAACGTGCCAAGGGATCCCCGGAAGAGAGAGTCCCTCCTGTTGGCACTAGAACAACTATTGCTCCAAGGAGTAATTATGGAGGTTCCCCTGGAAGAATGGGGGTTCGGGTTTTACTCAAACCTCTTTACAGTCCCGAAGCCAAACGGGGACGTGAGGCCCATATTAAATCTAAAAGGGCTAAACAAATTCCTGCATATCAGGACTTTCCGGATGGAGTCGATCCGATCGGTGGCCACTGCCCTACAAGGGGAGGAATGGTTAGCCTCGATCGACATCAAAGATGCTTATTTGCACATTCCCATCTTTCCAGTCCACCAAAAATTTCTACGCTTTGCAGTAGAAGGGCGCCATTTTCAGTTCAGAGCCTTACCCTTCGGTCTGGCCACAGCACCACGAGTGTTCACAAAAATTCTGGCCCCATTATTGGCCAATCTAAGAACACAAGGTGTAACGATAATGGCATATCTAGACGACTTGTTGCTGATAGACCACTCAGTGAAAAAACTAGAAGTGGTCGTTCACAAGACAATCAAGTATCTGGAATCTCACGGTTGGATTATCAACCGAGACAAGTCAGCCCTAAAACCAGTCAAAAGTCTGGAATACTTGGGGCTAAGGCTGGATTCAGGCCAGAGAAAAATATTCTTGCCTCGAAAAAAGGTGTTGTCTTTGAGAGATTTGATCCACTTAGTGGGTACAAAAAGACAGCCGTCCATACGCCTGTGCATGAGGCTGCTGGGAAAAATGGTGGCATCATTCGAAGCAGTACCCTACGGTCAATTCCATTCAAGGAATTTGCAAAGGGCCATACTGTCAGCCTGGAACAAGAAAGTTCAGGCCCTAGACTTACCAATGTCCTTGTCCCCTTCCGTTCGCAAGAGCCTCCGTTGGTGGTTGGTTCCCAGAATCTGGAAAAAGGGAAATCCTTCAGTCCGATTTCTTGATAGGTGGTCACTACAGATGCCAGCCTTATAGGCTGGGGAGCAGTACTGGAGCAATGGTCTCTCCAGGGCAGATGGTCGGATGCAGAAAAGGCCCTGCCCATCAATCTCTTAGAAATACGAGCAGCCCGGTATGCCCTAGTAGCATGGACATCCAAACTCCAAGGGTCCCCTGTCAGAATTCAATCAGACAAAGCCACAGCAGTGGCATATATCAATCATCAGGGTGGCACCAGGAGTCGTGCAGCCCAGAGGGAAGTAAATTACATCCTGAAATGGGCAGAAAGATATGTCCCAGCCATATCCGCGGTATTCATTCCAGGAGTGGAGAATTGGAAGGCAGACTTTCTAAGTCGCCAGCAATTATGCCCAGGGGAATGGTCCCTTCACCCCGAGGTTTTCTGGACAATATGTCAGCGGTGGGGAACACCGGATGTAGATCTTCTAGCATCCAGATTCAACGCAAAGGTGGACAGGTTTGTCTCTCGGACAAGGGATCCCCTAGCTTGCGGCTCGGATGCCCTAGTGTTCCCTTGGGATCAGTTCAAGCTGATATATGCGTTCCCACTGCCACAATTGTTACCTCGATTACTCCGCAGAATCAGGGTAGAAAAGAAACCAGTGATTCTGGTGGCTCCAGCGTGGCCCCGAAGAGCATGGTACGCGGAGATTGTAAAAATGTCAGTGGGGAGTCCTTGGACTCTCCCACATCGTCCGGACCTGCTTTCGCAAGGACCGATATACCACCCTTCCTTACCAGCCCTAGGTTTGACGGCCTGGCTATTGAAGCCCACATTCTAAAAAAGAGAGGGCTCTCTAATCCTGTGGTATCTACCATGATCAATGCCAGGAAGCCGGTATCCAGGCAGATCTACTATAGAATCTGGAAGGCGTACATCGCGTGGTGTGAGGCCAAGAAATGGCATCCACGTAAGTACGTAATAGGTAGGATTCTGGACTTCCTACAGTGGGCTGTAGATAGGAAGCTTGCCTTGAGTACTATCAAGGGTCAGATTTCGGCCTTGTCAATATTTTTTCAAAGGCCCTTGGCTTTGCATTCATTAGTCAAAGCTTTTATACAAGGAGTGATGCGTATTAGTCCTCCGGTTAATATTCCCATATGTCCATGGGACTTAAACCTGGTTCTGTCGGTTCTACAGAAGCAACCATTTGAACCATTACAGCACATTTCCTTGGTTCTTCTCACCAGGAAATAGATTTTTCTAGTAGCCATTTGTTCGGCTAAAAGAGTGTCGGAATTAGCTGCTATGTCCTGTAAAGAGCCATATCTGGTTATCCATAAGGACAGAGTAGTGTTACGTCCTCATCCAGCCTTTCTTCCTAAGGTGGTATCGAGGTTTCATTTGAACCAAGATGTGGTTCTTCCTTCTTTTTTCCCCAAACCAAGCTCGGTAGAGGAAAAGTTATTACATTCTTTGGATGTAGTAAGAGCAGTTAAAGCTTATCTAAAAGCCACTGCTCAGATTCGCAGAACGGATACTTTGTTTATTCTGCCGGAAGGCCCCAGAAAGGGTCAGGCAGCGTCAAAATCTACTTTAGCCAAGTGGATTAGTCAGGTCATAATGCAAGCCTATGGCTTGAGAAGGAGACCGCCTCCGTTCAAAGTTAGGGCGCACTCCACGAGAGCAGTTGGAACTTCATGGGCAGTGCATCACCAGGCCTCCCTGGCTCAAATCTGTAAGGCCGCAACATGGTCTTCGGTACACACGTTTACTAAGCTCTACCAGGTGAACGTTAGAAGTCAGGAGGATGTCGCCTTTGGGCGCAGTGTGTTGCAGGCTGCAAAAGATCCTCATGTCTGATAGCGCTCAGCTTATGTATGGTGTATCCCCCCCTCATTTGGCATTGCTTTGGGACGTCCCACATAGTAATGACTATGTCGCTCTGTGTCCCGTGATGTAAGAGAAAGAAAATAGGATTTTTATAACAGCTTACCTGTAAAATCCTTTTCTTGGAGTACATCACGGGACACAGAGCTCCCACCCCTCTTTTGGGGACACTTATTGCTTTGCTACAAAACTGAGGTACTCCTGGATGGGAGGGGCTTATATAGGGGAGGGTACTTCCGGTTTTGGAAGTTGCCAGTGCCAGCACCTGAAGGTATCTATATAACCCACATAGTAATGACTATGTCGCTCTGTGTCCCGTGATGTACTCCAAGAAAAGGATTTTACAGGTAAGCTGTTATAAAAATCCTATTTTTTATTGGTCTTATGTAATATTCTAGTTTTCTGAGATACCGAATTTGGGGTTTTCACTAGCTGTAAGCCATTGTCATCAAAATTAAAAAGAAAGAAATGCTTGAAGAATATCACTCTGCGTGTAACACATGCATATAAAATATGAGTTTCACTTTTTGATTTGAATTACTGAAATAAATGAACTGTTTGATGATATTCCAATTTTATGAGATGCACCTGTGTGTGTGTATGTGTTTATATATATATATATATATATATATATATATATATATATATATATATATAATTATCACAAGGTGTTAATTTTGCCTACATGCCCCATGCAATTTAAAGGGCAGGACCCTGCCTTCACTATATCTGGTCTCCCACTGTACACAGAACATGGACATGCAATTATTTTAGTAAATATAAACTGCTAAATACCTTTTCTCATTAGCAGTATATAGTAGTCTTGTGACTTCTATTAGTGTCTGGTTAAAGCTTGTAGGTGGAGTTTTCATACTGCGCTCACTGTCCTATAACACTGCAGGACCCCTGACCCTCTGTCTGGACATTGCTGATTGGCCCTTTGCTGATCACATGCACTCTCCCAAGAAATAAAACCTCTCTAGCAATACCAACAAACTGAGCACGTGCAGCTTGTCCCCTACCCTGTGTATTATCCGGAGATGAGTTGGGGACACTGGAACAAGGTGAGGATCAGAAGAGACATGATAAAACAGCCTGTTTACACAATGCAGAGGGTTAAAGGGGTTGTAAACCCTCGTGTTTTTTCACCTTAATGAATCCCAGAGGGGGTTATCTAATGCAGGAGGAGCCGCAAGAGCCACCGTGGGACCCCAGAGGAGGACGATCGGGGCCACTCTGTACAAAATGAACTGCACAGTGGAGGTAAGTATGACATGTTTGTTATTTAAAAAAAGTGGAAGCTTTAATATCACTTTAACCCCTTAGTTTCCACAGTGAGTATACCAAGCATGCTTTACTACAGACTGATTTTACTGTTGTAGGTTTAGTAACACTTTCATTTACACTTCTCAAGAAGGTGAGAAGGTGAGAAGAATGTACAGAGACCAAGAAGCATTCCACTGTAGTTTAGCGGTGACCTCTGTGTTGCATAAACAAAAACTGACATTAGATTATTCAGCAACCATCCCTAGATAACTAATAATTTATTGATTCCAATTTTTCAGGTCAATCCACAAAACATTGAAAATGCATTTAACAAACTTAGAGACAGAGCGAACCAAGTGTCTGTGTGTCCTGTTAAAAAGAAGAATCACTGGGGAACCATACGAGGAATTGTCCAGTTTGGAAGAGGTATTGCCATAGTTTGTCTTGCACTACATTGCTATATTTATTGCTCTATATCAAGTCAGTATCTTTAGGATAAATACAAATAATTTAAGCTTGAAAACTAGGGTTGCATTAGCTTATTATTATTGTTTTGTGTCAGCCATTTCATAAATTGGTTTGCTAAAGCTTTAAGAACATTTTTCTGAAAAAGTGAAATGATTCTAGTGAAATAATACCTTGTATTTATGTTATTATCACTCAAAAGGGACCGCCTTTACTGTGTATCTGTAGATAAACAGTATCTATTTGGTTTTGTTAATGTATCTGTGTATAGCTTGGCTATTGGCTGACTTGGAATCATACTCTACCTGTGTTCTTTCTGGAAGTAAATTCTGTATTAGGTTCACATATGTGCGGCTGCGGTTCCCAGCATGGGGTTCACAGGTCCAGGTGCGAATCAGGTAAGAATATTTGCCTGAATTCACACCTTACCAGACCCGAACATGCACAGGACCTGCGTGAACCGGCTCCATTGAGAGCCGCCAGTCATACTCGCAAGTCATGTTAATTGCATGCGGGGAAGTCCGCATGCAATTAGCACATATGTGAACCCCGTCTTACAGTATGCTAATATTCTATTAGCTAGGGGAGTTTTGGATGCAAACTTTTGCACACAAATTAACTACACTGTATCTCAGCACCAAAAACCAAAGACGCTATTTAATTAATTTATGTATATTTATATTCAAAGAAAACTCACCCACCCATTCATGTCTCCATGCTTTGATTTGCTGAGTAATTATTAAAAAATACTCCTAGCATTTCTGGCTGTGGCCATCTTTAGTAAGGGCAAATTAATAATCTTTACTTCCAGAAATCCCTCCTTTCCTCCTGAAGACTCCTGGCATGAATGACATAATCTGCCTAGGCATGAAATCCAGGAAGTAACTGATAAAATGTAAAAAAATTAAAGTTTAAAATAATTATATGATAGTGAGTGTTGCTTGAAAGAGAGAAGTTCCGTTTTAAATAAATGAATCTATTTTTTATATAGGTAAAATGCTCAGAGGGTTTACGCCAGTGTATCCAAAGAGTCTCTGTGTTGATATTAAAACATTTTGTAATGTACTCCCCTTTCATATCGTTTTTGATGAAGAGGTAAGTGACGCTTTATCTTACACAATTGTATAGTTTGTCATTTTATGTGCAGTTAAATACATTTTAGATAATTGTTTTAGTTAGAATCTCAGTTTCAGTTTTATGTAGTATATAGGTACATTTCTTATGTTTCTTGATTCTGTGTCCTTTGGTACACAGAATGTTCAGTGAATATTTATATTTTCTGTGCTACTGAGATTCCGTCCTTATATAATAACAGTTACCCAGAGAACTAAAATGCATTTATCATCTTTGTATGCTGGGATTCAAGCCAAAGGCATCGAAAGGCCCTGCCATCATTTTTAAGACTATGTTAACTTTGTTTATGTATACATGATAAGATTGGGACACAATAGCATGTATTTTTTATGAAAAATATGTTTTCTTTATTTAAGCTAGAGTAAGGAATGGTTTCAAACCCTGTTAGTTTGTTTATTTATTTTTGCTGAGTTTTTAGTTTGAATATTGCCTTTAGTTCTTTTCCTGGAAACACAACTGGAAGTCAGAAAATATCAACAAAGTGAGAGAAAATCCCCACCTAGAAAGTTGTCAAATTGTCCACATTGGAAGATTTTCTCTCTACCTGCTTTATAAGTAACAACTGTATAACCCTGGATTCTCCAATGCTTTCTGTCCCAGGAGTCATCAGGAAAAATAGAGAGAGTGAATGTCTCTAGTAATTAAAACCTGACAGACTATTCAAAACAAAAAAAAAACAAACAAACAAAAAAAAATATTGGACTATAGAGGTTAAAAGATAAATAAGATACGCTGTCATATATCTGTGATATAATAAATTATAAACAACTTATGCCGCACTTCACAATTATGATGCCTGAATTCTCTGGCTGTCTCTTGTTCCATGCCTGCAGTCTCTGGCTGTCTCCTGTACCATGCCTGCATTGCATAGACACCTCGGCTTGGACACCCTGTCTGCAAACTTCCAAAGCAAGACTTTGTTTCCCACTGTTTTGAGCCCTACAACCTTTGATCAAATTATTTTATATAGATGTGTTACACACAGAGTGATATATTTCAAGAATTTCTTTCTTTTAATTTTCATGATTATGGCTTACACCTAGTGAAAACCCAAAATTCAGTATCTCAGAAAAGTCGACTATTACATAAGATCCCAACAATGCAGACGAGGCCACTATCAATGCAACCTGGGCTTCCATAACGCCTCAGTAGTGCCACAGGCTGATCGCCTCCATGCCACGCCGCATTGATGCAGTAAATAATGCAAAAAGAGCCCCGACCAAGCATTGGTATAGTTCCTACTATACTGTACATAGGCATACTTTTCAGTAAGCCAACATTTCTGTATTAAAAATCCTTTTTTTATTGGTCTTATGTAATATTCTAGTTTTCTGAGATACCGAATTTGGGGTTTTCACTAGCTGTAAGCCATTGTCATCAAAATTAAAAAGAAAGAAATGCTTGAAGAATATCACTCTGCGTATAACACATGCATATAAAATATGAGTTTCACTTTTTGATTTGAATTACTGAAATAAATGAACTGTTTGATGATATTCCAATTTTATGAGATGCACCTGTGTGTGTGTGTGTGTGTGTATGTATATATATATATATATATATATATATATATATAATTATCACAAGGTGTTAATTTTGCCTACATGCCCCATGCAATTTAAAGGGCAGGACCCTGCCTTCACTATATCTGGTCTCCCACTGTACACAGAACATGGACATGCAACTATTTTAGTAAATATAAACTGCTAAATACCTTTTCTCATTAGCAGTATATAGTAGTCTTGTGACTTCTATTAGTGTCTGGTTAAAGCTTGTAGGTGGAGTTTTCATACTGCTCTCACTGTCCTATAACACTGCAGGACCCCTGACCCTCTGTCTGGACATTGCTGATTGGCCCTTTGCTGATCACATGCACTCTCCCAAGAAATAAAACCTCTCTAGCAATACCAACAAACCGAGCACGTGCAGCTTGTCCCCTACCCTGTGTATTATCCGGAGATGAGTTAGGGACACTGGAACAAGGTGAGGATCAGAAGAGACATGATAAAACAGTCTGTTTACACAATGCAGAGGGTTAAAGGGGTTGTAAACCCTCGTGTTTTTTCACCTTAATGAATCCCAGAGGGGGTTATCTAATGCAGGAGGAGCCGCAAGAGCCGCAAGAACAAGAGACAGCCAGAGAATTCAGGCATCATAATTGTGAAGTGCGGCATAAGTTGTTTATAATTTATTATATCACAGATATATGACAGCGTATCTTATTTATCTTTTAACCTCTATAGAGGTTAAAAGATAAATAAGATACGCTGTCATATATCTGTGATATAATAAATTATAAACAACTTATGCCGCACTTCACAATTATGATGCCTTAAATAAGGCAATGTATAAAACAATAATATACATAAAAATTGTCCTAAAATCTCGTATGCTCTGTACACACGATCGGATTTCTGATGGAATAAAATCCAATCGAATTTTCCATCGGAAATTCCGATGAAGCTGACTTCCATCAGTCTTGCCTACACACCATCAGACAAAATTCCGACCGTTCAAAACGCTGTGACGTAAAACACTCTGACGAGCCGAGAAAAGTGAAGTTCAATGCTTCTGAGCATGCGTCGACTTGATTCTGAGCATGCGTGGGTTTTTTCTCGGTTGGAGTTCCACACAGACGATCGGAATTTCCTATAGTTTTTTTTTTTCCATCGGAAAAATTTAAAACACGTTCTATTTATTTACACCAATGGAAAAAAGTCAGATAGGGCCCACACACAATCGTTTTTTCCGATGAAAAAAGTCCATCTGACTTTTTTTATCGGAAAAACCGATCGTGTGTACAGGGCCTTAGTTGTGAAATCAAATTATAGTGCATTAAAATCACAATCCACAGTGTTGTTATTATTATATTCCTCTTCAATTACGTCTTATAGAAAAATAGAAAGAGCGAATGTCTCTAGTAAAGATGCAAACAGCAATTAAAACCTGACAGACTATTCAAAACTAAAATAAACAAACTAAAATAAACAAACAAAAAGAGAACAAAACCAAACAAAACCAAATATTGGACTATGGAGGTTAAAAAATAAATAAAACACACTGTCATATATCTGTGATATAATAAATTATAAACAACTTGTGCTGCGCTTCACAATTATGTTGCCTTATCTAATGCAATGTGTAAAACAATGATATACATAAAATTAGTCCTAAAATCAGTTAGTTGTGCAATCAAATTATAGTGCATTAAAATCACAGTCGACAGTGTTGTTATTATTATATTCCTCTTTAATTACGTCTTATATCAATTCACCACTATGTGCCAATGATACTTCTAGTGACATGGACACCCTCCACCAAATGCGCTTTCATCTGGGATATATGATCGTACAATTAAGTATGATCACTAAACACTTTTAGTAAAACATTCCCAGATCAATGAATTTCACAGATGCTTCTAAGTACCTCCGTGTATACGTTTTACTCCTCTCAATACCTCCACTCAGCCACACAGAGAGAAAGCAAAACCACCAAACATAGTTCTCTATCCTTTAAAAACAATTTATTACTTCTAAAAACTTCCAGACTTGCACTCACTTTTAGGAGGTGCTAAAGATCACCGGAGTAATACAGCATATGCAGTGTATGCAGCAGCAGTAACAGCAATAACGATCAGCTTTCTCAAGTGTATAATTACCACACTGTCTCATGCACATTGTCATGATGTCATTCAGCCCCTCCCCCTACGTGTTACATCCCAGAATCACATGGCTTTATCAGGGGGATTTATAATTGGACTATAGAGGGTTGTAACCAGAAGTCTGTTCTAAATACAGTGCCTTGCAAAAGTATTCACCCCCCTTGGCATTTTTCGTGTTTTGTTGCCTCACAACCTGGAATTAACATGGATTGTTTGAGGATTTGTATCATTTAATTTACAGAACATGCCCACAACTTTGAAGATGTTTTTTTATTATTGTGAAGCAAACAACAAATAGGACAAAATAACAACATAAAAAGTCAATGTGCATAACTATTCACCCCCCTAAAGTCAATACTTTGTAGAGCCACCTTTTGCGGCTATCACAGCTCCAGGTCGCTTTGGATAAGTCTCTATGAGCTTGCCACATCTTACCACTGGGATTTGCGCTTGTGAACAGCAATCTTTAAGTCTGACCACATATTTTCTATTGGATTGAGGTCTGGGCTTTAACTAGGCCATTCCAACACATTTACATGTTTCCCCTTAAACCACTCAAGTGTTGCTTTAGCAATGTGTTTGGGGTCATTGTCCTGCTGGAAGGTGAACCTCCGTCCTAGCCTCAAATCACACACAGATTGGTACAGGTTTTGCTCAAGAATATCCCTGTATTTAGCAGAATCCATCTTTCCCTCAACTCTGACAAGTTTCCCAGTCCTGACTGCTGAAAAATATCCCCACAGCATGATGCTGCCACCACCATGTCTCACTGTGGGAATGGTGTTCTCTGGGTGATGTGATGTGTTGGGTTTGTGCCAGACATAGCATTTTCTTTGATGGCCAAAAAGTTCAATTTTAGTCTCATCAGACCAGAGCACCTTCCTCCATACATTTTGGGAGTCTCCCACATGCCTTTTCGCAAACTCAAAACGTGCCATTTTGTTTTTTGCTGAAAGTAATGGCTTTCTTCTGGCCACTCTGCCATAAAGCCCAACTCTATGGAGCGTACGGCTTATTGTCATCCTATGTACAGATACTCCAGTCTTTGCTGTGGAACTCTGCAGCTCCTCCAGGGTTACCTTGGGTCTCTGTGCTGCCTCTCTGATTGATGCCCTCCTTGCCCGGTCCGTGAGTTTTGGTGTGCGGCCGTCTCTTGGCAGGTTTGCTGTTGTGCCATGTTCTTTCCATTTGGTTATGATAGATTTGATGGTGCTCCTAGGGATCATCATAGATTTGGATATTTTTTTTATAACCTAACCCTGACTTGTACTTCTCAACAACATTGTCCCTTACTTGTTTTGGAGAGTTCCTTGGTCTTCATGGCAGTGGTTGGTTAGTGGTGCCTCTTACTTAGGTGTTGCAGCCTCTGGGGCCTTTCAAAAAGGTGTGTATATGTAATGACAGATCATGTGACACTAAGATTGCACACAGGTGGACATCATTTCACTAATTATGTGACTTCTGAAGGTAATTGGTTGCACCAGAGCTTTTTATGGGCTTCATAACAAAGGGGGTGAATACATACGCACATGCCAATTATCAGTATTTTTTTCTGAAAAATAGTTTTATGTATATATTTTTCTAATTTTACTTCACCAACTTAGACTATTGTGTTCTGATCCATCACATATAATTCAAATTAAAAAAACATTGAACTAAAGGCTGTAATGTATCAGGGGAGTGAATACTTATGCAAGGCACTGTATAAATAACTGTGTTGGAAGTTCTGAAACAACCATTTTTTGAAATTCATATCATGAATAGGTTCAACTTAAAGCAGAAATATAGGCAAAACTTTTTTCATTTTGGATAGGGTAAGGGAGGGTTACATCTCATGCAAGGTTTTTTTTGCCATCTGTGTCCCGTTGTAGAGATTTACTTTCACTTCCTGTCCCATAGCCAAGCAGGAAGTACGAGGAAATCCCTGGAAATTAAGTGAATTCCCTGGGGCCCCCCAGGTCACCAGAACTAGTGTCCCCATTGGAAGATTTCCCCTCTATTGCTTTTCTGGAGACAATATAAAATTATGGAGCAATCAGCGCAAACAAAAATGTGAAATTAAAATAAAAACCGTTAAGCAGCTGAACACATTAGGGTCATCACAAACCTATAAGATAATAGCAAAAACAGGGGTATGTGCAGCGCATAAGAACAATATATAAAACACCATCAATTATGTGGTCAGCAATATAAGATCTAATACAATTCTATCACTGAGAGAGAAAAGTCCTCTTAAATTCCCAGAATGGTATAGCAGGAAAAAGGGGTGAGATTCCTCATGTGATGAAAGGAGGGGGATGCAATCTTCTGCCCAAATTGTGCTGAGACAATCCTCCACCGTAAATATATTAGGCTTACCAGATACGATGGACCGCTCCGCTAAGAGAAGGTCATACAGGCATGTATCCACCCTGGGATAATGGGATCGAGTGACTGCAGCACGAATCCTTCCACAGATAGCCGGACTTGGTGGCCAAAAGGTGGTAAATCCTCCTAAGAATGGTGCTGGATGCAATGATATAGTATCCAATGGTCCCAAAAAAAGGAAGAAGGGAGACAGCCTAAGTGCACTCCGCAAAAATTTATTAAAAGTCAATGTAAATAAACAACATTGGCGCTCTGCGCCTAGATAAAAAGCCGGTATACAGCCGAAACTGACAATATGAATGAACGCTTGTGGACATCCGTCCAGCATGGAGATGGCAGCGGGTGACGTCCGTGCATGAGCTCCTCCCCCCGTACGCGGCGTTACGTCCAGCAGGACTTCGTCAGCGAGGGTGGAGCTATGGTGTCACCCAGCTGATAGAAATAGCAGGGCGGTCGTCATGGTGACAGGGAAGCCAAGCGCAAACACCGGAAGTCAGAGACACTCGCCGGCTATTTCTATCAGCTGGGTGACACCATAGCTCCACCCTCGCTGACGAAGTCCTGTTGGACGTAACGCCGCTGACGAAGTCCTGCTGGACGTAACGCCGCGCACGGGGGGAGGAGCTCATGCACGGACGTCACCCGCTGCCATCTCCATGCTGGACGGATGTCCACAAGCGTTCATTCATATTGTCAGTTTCGGCTGTATACCGGCTTTTTATCTAGGCGCAGAGCGCCAATGTTGTTTATTTACATTGACTTTTAATAAATTTTCTGGAGACAGCCCAAAATGTGGGATTTTCTTATTTTTTACTTTTAATTATGATAAACTGGACACACCGAGAGGCAAAATGTCGGCACAGACAGCAATAAAAAATTAATCGATTTTCTAATTTATCTCTGCTCTGTTCAAAACTAAAAATGTTTTGCCTTTAGATATACTTTAAAGCGGAGTTCCACCCAAATTTGGAACTTCCGCTTAATCCACTCCTCGCCCCCTTACATGCCACATTTGGCATGTAATTTTTTTTTTGGGGGGGAGTGGGGTCTTCAGTTGGAGTGGGACTTCCTGTCCCACTTCCTCCTTCCGCCTTGGGGTCACCTAGGCGATTTGTCATATCGCCTTTTGGCGGCCCCTCCCTGTAGGCGATCACCTGGGACGTGACAGGTCCCAGGCGATCGCTTGTCCACTCAGAGAGCGCTGTGCCGTTTGCGCATGTGCAGTGAGTGCCCGGCCGTGAAGCCGAAAGCTGTCACGGCCAGGTGCCCACACTATGAATGGAGGCGCTAGCGGGGAAGGGGGGGAGAAAAGCGGAGCAGAGCAGAGCTCCGGGCGGCGCGGCGCTGGACAGTGGAGCAGGTATATGTATGTTTATTAAAAGCCAGCAGCTACACTTTTTGTAGCTGCTGACTTTTAATAAACATAAAAAAAGGCTGGAACTCCCCTTTAAGTGTTTTAATGGTATATGGTCACCCCATCTGACAGAGGTGTTTATCAGAATCCATTTTAGCCTGTCCTAGTAAGCTACAGGTCCTAACTTAAGGTTGATATTTCATGCATCCTAGTCACTTTATTAACACTGAATTGTTTCCTTTTTTAGCTGAGAGTGAAGCAGGCTGGGGTGAGCATACAGAAGATTGTTCCTGGTCTACAGACTATGGACATTCGGGTGGATGACTATTTCAGCACAGTACACCCCGAGGTCACACTGACCATTGTTAATGTTAGAAAGTTCATTAACAGTCAATTTGTGTTAAGAACAAAGAGAGAAATGATGCCAGAGTCGTGGAGACAGCGTCCAATGCTGGAATTGAGAGGTATTTGTTTTCTTATAAGCACAATATATAGCTAATAATAAATGGATGCCAGCACACATATACACACATGTACACGCCTCCCCAAAAATGACCAAGATGCAGTCTAATAGGTAACCGTACAAAAGGTTCAGAGAAGCATGTTGATACGACAAGAACTCTAAATTTCAAGAAAGCTAACTTCAGTAAGCTGTGATCCTTACTGAAAAACACACAATAGAACCAAATAATTGCAACAACGAGCACACAAGGCAAGTGGATATGTTTTAAATATGAATTAAACAAGTGCATTAATCATTGTTTTTTATTAGGTAACAAGCATAAAAGAACAAAATGAAAGCCTATGGTAAATTTAAGTGAAAAAAAAAAAAAAACTAATGAAAAAAAAAGCAGACTTTTAAAAGGGACACCCTTGGCATTTGATATTTACAAGGAATTCAACAAATGCAAGGGAGCAATCAGGGCACCTAAAATAGAATATGCTACAGCATGTAAAAAACAATCCCTAATTATTTACTTGCTTGTCAAATATGTCAATAGTAAAAATGTTCTGAAAGATGATGATGAAGCTGGTCTCAAATGACAGGCAAAAGGCAGATGTGTTAAAGTGTAGATAAAATTAAATAAAAAAATCTACACAAGGGACATAACGTTCAGTCAGTAAGAAGTATCCCTTGTGCTGATTCCTCACTCTTATGCAAATCGCTTGATGTTAAATTTGAGTTTTTATAACCCCTCTAAACAGTTTTTATCTCCTAATATTTGCTGAAAATAACACAGTTTACTTTTATCTTCAGGTCAGATGATATGGATGGAGTCTCTGGAATGCATGTTGTATTTATGCTCTCCTCTATTACGTAACTTGCATGAACTGGAAGAGAGACAGATGCACATCTCAGACATAGCACCACATGATGTCACACGGGACCTCATTTTGCTAAATCAGCAAAGGCTGGCTGAGATGGAATTATCGAACCAGCTTGAAAGGAAAAAGGAAGAACTGAGGATATTGTCCAAACACCTAGAGGAAGAAAAGAAGAAGACTGAAGCTCTTCTCTATGCCATGCTTCCAAAACACGTGGCCAACCAGCTAAAGGAGGGGAAGAGAGTGGAGGCTGGTAGGTATACACTTTATTTAATAATTAGGAGCCTATAAATATGTTGTTAGAAATAATATTCTGATTTTATATATCTAAAATAATCAACATGCAATACTGGGCTCTATTCACAGAATGAACTTGCATGAGATATTTAGGTGTCAGGACACATTTTTCCTAAATATAGCATGCAAAGCTGAAACTGTCAATTCACTAGACCAGTTTTGCGGTATTTACCTGAAAACACTTAGTAAATACTTCATGAACAGGCATTAAAATTCATTCACAGAAGAAAATAAATAATTAAATGCATGCAGAAATTATGTAGTGGTCCAGGCATGCAGTATTTGTGGAATTTGTACTGGTTGTTAAGGAGTAAACATCATGGTTATTAAGGAGCGGGTGGCCACCACGTCCTTAACAACTGGTCATTAGCTGTCAGCAGCAATGAAAATCTGTAAAAAAAAAAAACAGCGTGGGGGTCCCCCCCAATGCATACCAGGCCCTTCTGGTCTGGTATGGATTTTAAGGGGAACCCCATGCCAAATAAAAAAAAATGTTGTGGGGTTCCTCCCAAAATCCATACAGACCCTTATCCGAGCATGCAGCCCGGCAGGTCAGGAAGGGCCTGGTATGCATTGGAACCCTGCTGACAGCTAATGGCTCATCGGTTGTTAAGCATGCAGTAGCCGCCCGCTGCTTGACAACCATGTTGTTTAGTGGTTGTTAAAGATGCGGACAGCCGCCTGCTCCTACAATCACATTTAAAGTGGATCTATCAGCAAGAATGAAACCCCCTAGCAATATTATTACTATTTAAATTACATATTTTTTAGAGGCTATATTTATGTTGAACAACTTTTTCATGTGAAATGCAAGCTGTATAGTTCTCCCCCTTGTTGTGAAGGAAATGCATGATTTATTAAATACAACACATTGTGAACATTTAGGAGCTTCTGGTAAATGCAGGAAAATCCTCTCAAGAGGCATAGAATCACACAGAGCATGGAAGTTCAAAATGTGTAAAGGAATACAATAAATAATACCATAAATTAAGATATATTTATTTGAAAAGAGAACTACATAATAAACGAAACAGCTGCAATACAGGCTTAAAGTGGGTCTGAACTCCGTAAGTACTTTGTTATAGGCAGAATCTAAATATGTTTTTGTGTATAAATAGTACCCTGTAAAAATTATGTTTGTATTGAATTTTTCATTCCCATGTCTTGAAACTGCTATCTGTATACCTGCAGTGTAATATCATATAAGGCAGTGGCACTGCTACCTCTGACAGCTAGTTTCATAAGATTTGGAATGGGATTTTGTTGTATCATCTCTGTGCTATTCACTGTCCTGGAGAGAAAGTTGTACATGAGGACCTACAGACAAGGATCTCCCTACTTCTCCTGCTGCTGCCTTTATATTCATTCATCAGCCATCACACCACCAATCATCAAAAGGGCCATCTTTTGACTTGAGGAAGCAAAGCCCTGCCTCCACCAAAATGCCCACCTCCACACAGAGACACTGGTGCAGCTCTGCATAGAAACCATTTAGCTTTAGTTAATTGAACAAGCTGAAGTTAGAAGCTGATTGGTTACCATGCACAGCTGCACCAGATTTTGCACTCTCCAGTTTTAGTAAATCAACCACAGAGTGTGAAAAAAATCTGTAGTAAATCAGTAATTTTTGTGCCACAATTTCCACAGTTTAGGTCATCTTATGTCTGCAAAGGGTCTGTTCAGCTATAGCTTTTAATATGCCGTTTTACTGATATAATTTATTCACATGCTAATGGAGTTGGATAATTCCTACAGTATGTGATTGCTTATATTTCCGGGATTATTTACCTACACATACAAAATTATATTTTATTAGAGATGTCGCATCTCATTTATTGGTTAGTGGTATAAATGAGATCTTGAAAGATTCACAGTTAGATGTACCATCCTTATTTCTTGCATGAACATGTTTCTGTTATTGCTACTGTTTCTATTATGCCTGGAAGCTGGTTCTAGTAATTATGTGTGAAATTTCTAATATTTGGCTTCAAATGAATCTAGGATATCCAAGAAATAATGTGTAGAGCAGTTATGTTGCATATTTGACCAGCCAGTGATAGGCTTGGCCTTTTTATGTAAAAAAGAAAGCCTTTTAGTGCCCGTTCACATCTCAGCGTACTGTAAATGCAGGCAGAATATATGTATATTCATCGCAATCCTATGGCGGAGATTCTCGGCGACAGGGGTGCCGACATCTCGGCGACAGGGTGGCGACACATCTCGCGCTCGCTGCAGTGGCGAGGAGACGCGGCACTGTATTAACGGGGATCCGACGTGGATTCCTGCCAATACCAGGCACTGTGTTTGGTATGAATCCTGAGCGGGAACTCCACGCCAATTTTTAAAGAAAAAAACGGCATGGGTTCCCCCTCCAGGAGCATACCAGGCCCTTGGGTCTGGTCTGGATTTGAAGTGGAAACCCTAAGCCGAAAAAACGGCGTGGGGGTCCCCCTCAAAATCCAAACCAGACTCTTATCCGAGCACGCAACCTGGCAGGCCACGGGGGAAGAGGGGGGGATGAGAGAGCGCCCCCCCTCCCTCCTGAACTGTACCAGGCCGCATGCCCTCAACATGGGGGGTTTGGTGCTCTGGGGCAGGGGGGCGACCTGCGGCCCCCCCACCCCAGAGCACCCTGCCCCCATGTTGATGAGGACAGGGCCTTCTTCCGACAACCCTGGGCGTTGGTTGTCTGGGTCTGCGGGCGGGGGGCTTATCGGAATCCGGGAGCCCCCCTTTAATAAGGGGGCCCCCAGATCCCGGCCCCCCACCCTATGTGAATGAGTATGGGGTACATCGTACCCCTACCCATTCACCTGGTGGAAAAAAATGGCAATAAAAACACAACACAGATCTTTAAAGTATTTTATTGCACAGCTCCGGGGGTCTCTTCTGTCTTCGGGGGTCTCCGGTGTCGTCGCCGCGCTCTCCGGTTCTTTCTTCTGCCGGGCCACCGCTATCTTCTTCCAGCTCTTTTGCTAGCGGGGCCCGGTCTTCTCCGTCTTCCCTCTTCTTCTCTCCGGTTCTGTCTTTCTTCTGCCGGGCCTCCGCTATCTTTTTCCAGCTCTTTTGCTAGCGGAGGCCCGGTCTTCCCCGTCGTCTAGTCCGGCTCTCCGTTGTCCTTCTGCCGGCCCCTCCACTATCTTCTTGCAGCTCTTTTGCTAGTGGAGGAGCCGGTCTTTCCGTCGTCGCCGTCGTCGCCGTCTGCGTCTTCTTCCCTCTTCTCCTCCTCGATGTTGACTTGTCGCTTCCTCTCGCAGTAATGCTAAATCTTCGGTCCGCAGAGATTTATATAGGCTTCTCATGACGTCACAGTCACATGTTCCCATTACGTCACAGTCACATGCTTCAGGGCCACCCGGAGCATGTGACTGTGACGTCATGAAAAGCCTATATAAATCTCTGCGGACCGAAGATTTAGCATTACTGCGAGAGAAAGCGACGAGTCAACATCGAGGAGGAGAAGAGGGAAGAAGACGTCGACGATGGGAAGAGCGGCCCCTCCACTAGCAAAAGAGCTGCAAGAAGATAGTGGAGGGGCCAGCAGAAGGACAGCGGAGAGCCGGACGAGACGACAGGGAAGACCGGGCCTCCGCTAGCAAAAGAGCTGGAAGAAGATAGCGGAGGCCCGGCAGAAGGAAGAAAGAAGAGGGAAGAAGGCGATGGAGAAGACCGGGCCCCGCTAGCAAAAGAGCTGGAAGAAGATAGCGGTGGCCCGGCAGAAGGAAGAAAGAACCGGAGAGCGTGGCGACGACACCGGAGACCCCCGAAGACGGAAGAGACCCCCGGAGCTGTGCAATAGAATACTTTAAAAAGCTGTGTGTGTTTTTATTGCCATTTTTTTTCCACCAGGTGAATGGGTAGGGGTACGATGTACCCCATACTCATTCACATAGGGTGGGGGGCCGGGATCTGGGGGCCCCCTTATTAAAGGGGGGCTCCCGGATTCCGATAAGCCCCCCGCCCGCAGGCCCAGACAACCAATGGCCAGGTTTGTCGGGAAGAGGCCCTGTCCTCATCAACATGGGGGCAGGGTGCTCTGGGGTGGGGGGGCCGCAGGTCGCCCTCCTGCCCCAGAGCACCAAACCCCCCATGTTGAGGGCATGCAACCTGGTATGGTTCAGGAGGGAGGGGGGCCGCTCTCTCATCCCCCCTCTTCCCCTGCGGCCTGCCAGGTTGCGTGCTCGGATAAGGGTCTGGTTTGGATTTTGAGGGGGACCCCCACGCCATTTTTTCGGCATAGGGTTTCCCCTTCAAATCCAGACCAGACCCAAGGGCCTGGTATGCTCCTGGAGGGGGAACCCATGCTGTTTTTTTCTTTAAAAATTGGCGTGGAGTTCCCGCTCAGGATTCATACCAAACACAGTGCCTGGTATTGGCGGGAATCCACAGCGGATCTCCGTCTATCGGCAATGCGTGTCGCTCATCGTGAAAGGAACATTTTTCCTTTCCCGATGACGAGACAGCTCGGCGCTGGCTCTCGCGACGGAGCTCATAGGTTGTCAATCTCGCCGCTAGAAGCGACGAGATTGACACAATATCGGCGGCACCTACTGTACTTGAGTTTCTTTGGCATATTTTTCCTGTGACAGGACAGGATGTGACAGGCTGTCGTGCCAAAAACAGCCAAAAACATGCCCGCAAAATGTGACATCACTTCGCTCAGATGTAAATGTATCCTTAAGATAAATGTAAAAAAGTCAAGCCACATTCCTTGTAATGTAGAGATTAGCAGTGCTCCAGTATCTAATCACAAGTTTGCAGAAGTAAAGACTGGTACACACGGGCTGAATATCGTCCGGTATGAGCCAGTTCAACAGAAACTGGTTGATATTCGGCCCATGTGTACAGCAGTCTGTAGAAGTAGAAAGAAGATCATCTTTTATTGAACGAGTACAGTGCATCCAGAAAGTATTCTCAGCGATTCACTTTTTCCACATTTTGGTATGTTACTGGAAGCCACTTCTCAGTAAAAGGCACATGCCAGCCCTCCTGGAGTTTGCCAAAAGGCACCTGAAGGACTCTCAGACCATGAGAAACAAAATTCTCTGGTCTGATGAAGCAAAGATTGAACACTTTGGGCAGAATGGCATACGTCATGTCTGGAGAAACCAGGCACAGCTCATCACCTGGCCAATACCATCCCTACAGTGAAGCATGGTGGTGACAGTACCATGCTTTGGGGATGTTTTTTAGCGACAGGAACTGGGAGACTAGTCAGGATCGATGGAAGCATGAATGCAGCAATGTACAAAGACATCCTTGATGAAAACCTGCTCCACAGCGCTCTGGACCTTAGACTGGGGTGAAGGTTCATGTTCCAACAGGACAACAACCCTAAGTACACAGCCAATATAACAAAGGAGTGGCTACAGGACAACTCTGTGAATTTACTTGAGTGGCCCAGCCAGAGCCCAGACTTGAACCCAATTGAACATCTCTGGAGAGATCTGAAAATGGCTTTGCACCGATGCTCCCCATCCAGCCTGATGGAGCTTGAGAGGTCCTGAAAAAGAAGAGTGGGAGAAACTGCCCAAAAATAGGTAGTATTGAGCAAAGGCTGTGAATTGTGATTAGATGTACATGTGATTTTTTTGTTTTTTATTTTTAATAAATTTGCAAAGATTTTAAACAAACATCTTTCACATTGTCATGATGGGGTATTGCTTGTAGAATTTTGAAGAAAATAATGAATTAAATCCATTTTGGAATAAAGCTGTAACATAACAAAATGTGGAAGAAGTGAAGTGCTGTGAATTCTTTCCGGATGCACTGTATGCTGGAAAACCAGCATTCGATCGGCCTTTGTAGCCAATGGCTGTGAGCGCTGATCAGTATGTTCTGGTAGGGAGGGCATTCCCCCATCAGAACACAATAGCTCAGTGGGGGATGAGGGGGGGGGGATTGCCACACTAACATCGCTTAGTTAGTACGACGACTTTTCGTTTTTTGTTGTTTGTTTTTTCAGCCCGCTGGGTTGAATGAAATAGAAAAACTCCCTGTGTGTACCTAGCATTAGTCACATTCAACTGGACTTGTTCTGTAATGTTGAATACATTTCTTAGTTTTTCCAAGCAGCTTCTTCAGTTCACTGAAACATTATTTCCGGTGAAAATTTTTGATGCGTCTCAAAATGGATTTATTTGAAGTAAACATATTTTTAAACTCTCCGAAAATGCATAATGAATAAATATTGCTAAAATAACAAGTCACAGTTACGCTGATCCCATTTAGACATAGGCAAAAGACCGTGAAATGGAAACAAAATTAGATGGAGTTCTGTTCAACCCTTTGAAATAGGCATCAGAAGATGGCAAAAAAGGCTGCTCAAATGAAGCAATAAAAGAGGGGGTGTGCTAACTAACAAAACAACATAAATGGCAACAACATATCTTAAATTACCCGATATTGAAATACCTAACATATGAATACATTTATGTTTAATTTATAGGTTACATTTTACATGACAATTTCTTATAAAATCAGTAACTAGCATTTTTGTATGTCAAGATAAAACAACTCTGAAACATTTTATTAATCCGTGCCAATTTTATACTGAAGAAATGGCATAAAGCATGACCACACTACTGAAAATGTATGCTGTATTCTTGCAGCTCTGTGAATGATCCAGGACTGGCTCTGCATAAGATTATGGTTGTCAAGGCTCAGCCTGTTGGTATTCAGGCACTGCCAGTTCTGCATGAGATTAGCAATAATAATTGGCATCAATGTTTGGCACAGGATACTTGATAAATCTGCCTCTTTGTGCCTATGACCACTTCTTCAGTATGCCAGAGCTCAAAGATGCCTATCAGAAGAGGTTTCTACAAATATAATACCCCCTTGCAGCCAAGCAGGCGCAAAAGTAGAGGAAAGCTTCTTTGCTGCTTGTGCTCATCATGCAGGAGCTGAGTATGCAGTGTTGCTGTTGAAATAAGATAGCTATGCATTAAAGTGGCTATGCATTAAAGAAATAAATCGTAATAGGTATGTGCAATTTAGTGTTATAAAATACTGGAGCTGATTTGCTAAAGGAGACAAGATTATTAACTTACTAAACTGTATGTTTAAAGTGCACAGTATACTAGTTTTGCACAGTAAGGTGAGTTTTTGTTCATTTTTAATACTTTTAACACTGAATCTTATTTTTTTTATCTGCCCTGCAACAAGTATTCAAAGTGAAAACAGGGTCACTCCCTTTACTAACATTTATATTGTAAAGAGAACATGCATTTTGCAAAAGGAACATCCACAAATGAATTGTCTCCACTCTTTTAGTAAATTAGTCCCATCACAGATATAAATAGAAAAAGTTACAGTATACTTCTCCCCATAGGTGTGCGCACAGGGTGTGCTGGGTGTGCCCAGGCACACCTTAATCACCCCATATTATTGCTCTGTGTAGCAGCAGGAACATGGGAAAGATCTCCCTCTTACTGGCTCTGCCATAAGAGAGGTGCTTATGCTCTTCTTTCACTGTGTCGGCAGGGATATCAATGTGCCAGGGTTATATATATGTTGACACGCACACATGCATGTGTGTTTGAGCTTTAGGGTGCAATAGGCTGCGTACACTTATGCTTCTCCCTAGTTTTTTCCATAGAGGTGACATGTCTGTTGCAGATACCAACAGGCCTGTTAATGAGTCCTAATTTACATTAAATGAGAACCTGATGCGATTGTGAATTAGGTAAATAACCAAAATCTATACAATTCATACTGTAGCAAAAATATATTTCACGCTTGACTGATTGCATTACAACACCTTAACTTTAGTTAAAAGACATTTACTCATAAAGGGACACATTGTTGCCAGAAGTCATTAATTAATGAAATATTAATTAGACTGTTTCAGAGCTGCCCATTAATATGGAAATGTGCAATTTAGGGAAATATGAATATTTTAATTTATAAGTAGAATGTTAAATGTAAAATGTTTGCAGACAACTGATTCTGCTGCAGCGGAAATGAATGTTTAGCATTGATTGGAGTTATTAAAAATGTAGTTTGTGCTAGCAATAGAAGAATTTAGAGATGAAAGATCTGCTGAGGACTATGAGGAGTTGAGCAAGCGTAACATGAAACATTGTCAGATTTCTGCTGGATTACACTTTAGTCTGCGTGTTTTTCTCAGAAGTGTCACTAAAATCGGTACATAGCACCCCTTTCCTGTCAATCACTGAGCTCATTTCTCATCAGCTGTTCCAGCAGCACTCTTAAAAAGTAAAGTTGGTCACACCAGCATTACATTTGCAATGTTATTTTTAATAGAACAGAATTTTCAGTTGCAATCAGGAGTGTTTTAACTATCATGTGTTCTGTTTTAAAGTATGAGTTGAACATCGTTTTTGATTGATTGTTTTCCTCCGTTGTAATGAAAAATATTGCTCAGTTATGCAATGCTCAGTTATACAATACCGTAATCTCGGTAGGAAGCAATCAACCCTTTTTCAACCCGTCCATAGACATGGTTCTTGATTTGACTTAAAGTGTATCTCCAGTTTTCTAGAGAAAAACAGTTCCCTCGGGGGGGATCAATGTACATTGCAGGGATTTCAACAAACTTTGTTGCACATTCCTACCTGTTGCTCTTCTGGAGAAAACAGAAACTTGTATACTCACCTTTCTGTAATTTTCCTTTCCTGATGCATTTTCATGGCAGCATACGCTTGGTAAACAAAGGTCTTCTCAGTGGTCTTAGAACCCAAGCCTTTCTCCAGGCCAGGCTACAATATCGGAATCACCTAAGCCGGTTCTTGGCCTTGTGTTCCACATAATTCAGGAACAATGAACATATCTTTTGGTAGGTTTTGTTTGTTGAGGCCTTTCTATCCTGATGTAAGAAAGCCTCAGAGGAGCACCTCTAATTCCACAGCCTTAGCTGTTCAACTTCAAAGCCATCAAATGCAATTTCTCAGGAGCTGGGTGGAAAAATTGACCTTGAGACAGTAGGTCTGATATCAATGGTAGTGCCACTGGCAGCTGGATGCTCAACTGCAGGAAAACACAGTTTCCTCAGCCAAAAATTTATAACACTCACTGTCACTGAGATATGTTTGAGCTTGGCTAAGAACCTAGAAATCAGGGGCATTGGGAGATAAATATAACCCAGTTTGAAGAAGTGAGTGAGTGAGTGAGTGAGTGAGTAACTTGTATAGCGCTACAAATGCGAACTAAATTGCCTCAAGGCGCTTTTTGCATCCAGTGTCATCCTGTGTCTTCAGAAGAGGTGGGTCTTAAGTTTTTTCCTGAAGGCCCGATGATTTTCTTCCATGCGGATGTCCGTGGGTAGAGCGTTCCATAGCCGTGGTCCTTGAACTGCGAATCTTCGTTCTCCTTTAGATTTCTAGCGGGTCTTGGGGATATGGAGAGGTTTTGGTTAGTTGACCGGAGGGCGCGACTAGGGGTGTAATGTTTTATTTTCTTGCATAGGTATTGAGGAGTGTTTCCTTGTGTGCATTTGTGAGTGAGGCAGAGGGTCTTGAATGTAACCCGATCCTTCACGGCTAGCCAATGGAGGGTCCACAGGGACGGAGTGTTTGATTCCCAGGTTTTTTTTCCCGTTACCAGTCTGGCTGCTGTGTTCTGGATGACTTGTAGACACGAAATCTGGAATTTGGGAAGTCCGAGGTAGAAGAAGTTTGCGTAGTCGAGTCGGGAATTGATGATTGTTCCAACTACTACTGCTGTGTCCTCTTCCAGGATGAAGGGGATGAGTCTACGCAGCAGGCGGAGAAAATGGTGAAATCCGCTGACTACTGATCCTATTTGCGCGTCCATAGTCATGTCTGAGTCAAAGATGACTCCGAGGCTTTTGACTTTGGTGCTTGGGGTGATGGTTTGTCCAAGGATGGTGGGTGGTGTGCATGCTGTCCTAGAGTTTTTCATTCGGTTTGCGTGGAGAAAGAGAAGTTCTGTTTTGGATCCATTAAGTTTGAGGGAGCTCTCCGTCATCCAATTATTGATCAATGCGAGGCAATTTTCTAGTGCGTGGTATTGGTCTTTTTTGTTGGTGATGCAAAGGTAAAGTTGAGTGTCATCAGCGTAGGAGTGATAGAGCAGGTCCTGTTTGCTGATGATTTTGAGGAGTGGGCGGAGGTAGATGTTAAAGAGCATGGGCGACAGGGGTGATCCTTGAGGGACTGTGCATGTAATTGTACGTGCTTCCGAAGTGAAGGCTCCTAGTTTCACTGTCTGGGATCGATTCTCTAGGAAGGATGCGAACCAGGGTAGATCAGAGTCTGTGACTCCGGCTACTTCTGTGAGACGAGTGAGCAGAATTTTGTGGTCTACTGTGTTGAAAGTCCACTCCCTCTGCTGTCAGGTATGGATTCTCACTAGGAATCTGAAACATTTTGAATTCCAGGGTGTCACAACTAGATCTATCTGGGGTGAGCCCCGCTTCAGGGATAACTGATTGAAAACTGAAGGACTGAGAGACCACTCATTGTTCGACAGGAAAGAGGGACTCGGTAAGTTGGCCACCTGCTCCTGAGTTGCTGGAATATACTGTATATTGCTCTCAGATCTTTCAGATGGATGTAAGCCCATTTGAATAATGGAGGAACCTACATCATAAGGTTTCAACTCTTCATTGTCTCTGTATTTATGCCACCCCCACCTTGTTGTCTAAACATAGCAGAACTCTTTATCCTACCAGCGATGGAGTGAAGGCTAGCAGGACCTTGAATGCTGCTCAGAGTTCCAGAATATTTGACCCAATGCCTTGTGGGTTGAGCATCCACTGATCTTGTGCAGCTTGATCCCTAAAGTGAGCATCCAATCCCTTTAGGCTAGCATCTGAAGTAACTGCGTTCCATTCTGATAAAACAATCGGGAGTTTACTCAGATTCTCTATAGCTGTGTACACACGACAGGTTTTTCCGATGAAAACAGTCCGATGGATTTTTTTCATCGGACAAACCGTTCGTGTATGGGCCCAATCGGTCCCAATCGGCCCAACCGATAGCAAATTCCGATAGTCTATGGGCAAGTCCATCGGTTAAAAAACCCATGCATGCTCAGACTGAATCATGAGACGGGAGCGCTCGTTCTGGTAAAACTATCGTTCCTAATGGAGAGAGCACATTCGTCATGCTGTAACAGACTGAAAAGCACGGAGACTGAAAAGCGTGAATCGGCTCTCACCAAACTTTTACTAACACGCGGTAACACGAAATCAGCAAAAGCAGCCCAAAGGGTGGCGCCATTAGATTTGAACTTCCCGTTTATAGTGCCGTCGTACGTGTTGTACGTCATGTCGTTTTGATGCGGTCGGTTTTTTGATTGATGGTGTGTGGGCAAGATTGATGGAAAACAGTTTCATCGGATTTCCGATGGAAAAATCCATCGGATTAGAATCCATAGGATATCCGATCGTGTGTACAGGGCTTTAGTGTGTCCACCATCAAAGGGATTCTTTCACTAACCAGGAAATGTGTATCAGTTGTTGCAGTAATACACCATCCCACTGCTGGAGGAAGGAAATCTGGAACAATCAGGTGTGCCATTGCACCTATGGAATTATAGAAATGGTAGGCAATACACAGGACAGTCAGGCACTGTCTAGCTGGAAGAGATTCCATTCATATATCTTCCATTATCACCTGTTTCTGTAACAAATCAGTCACGTATTGGACCAGAATTCTTCACTTTTTCTTCTTCATTTGAATCTGGAAACATGTTAAGTTTATATGTATTCCAAATAAAAATCTTTCAAGTCCCTAAACTACAGTGGGTATAGAAAATAATCCCCCCACCCCACACACACACACACTTTTAAATAATCACAAATTGCTTTGCAGTCTTTGCAGTATTGCTTAGCAGCTTTTGTTTTATCCAGCTTTATCTACTCAGTGCAACTTATAACATCCAAGTGAAAGATATAACACCAACATGTCAGAAAAAAAAAACAGAATCCCTGAGTAGGAAAAAGGATCACCACCCTCCCAAAATGACTTATAAACTCAATCAGGTGTAGCTAATCACCTTCTCAATGGCACACAAAGCCATTTGACTTTTAACTGTGATCAGCTGCAGTCATTTTGATTAGCTCAGCATGAAAAGAGCTTTCCTGGAGCATTTCAGTCCCTGGTAGTGCAACTGAAGCAAACAATAAAAGGCTTTATCAATGCCTAGAAGCACAGTTAAGTCTATTATTAAGAATTGGAAGGTATTTGGTACAACACAGACCCACCCTGGATCAGAACGTCGCTCCAAACTGGATGAAAGAGAAAAAAGGAAACTGGTCAGAGAGGCTACCTAGAGTCCTACAGCAACTATGAAGAAGTTGCAGGAATTTATGACAAAGAGTGGTCATTGTAGGCATGTGACAACAATATCACACATTCTCCACAAATGGGGCTTTTATGGGAGGTTTGCAAGAAAAAAAGCCACTGTTGTCACATGGAAAAGGTGGTACAGATGAGATTAAAATTTAATTATTTGGCCTCAACACAATAGGTCTGGCGGAAATCCAATACAGCTCACCATCCAAATAACACCATTTCTACAGCAAAGCATGAGGGTGGTAATATCCTGTTATGGGGGTGTTTCAGCAGGGACTGGAGTACTTGTCAGGATAGAAGGCAAAATAGGTAAGTCTGCTGCCGTCTGCCAGAAAGTTGTCAATGGGAAGAAGGTTTACCAACAATGACCCAAAGCACACAGCAAAAATTACTACACAGTGGTTGAAGGTGAAAAAGGTGAATGTCCTTGTATGGCCTAGTCAGAGCCCAGACTTAATCCCCTTTGAAAATTTGTGGAATGACTTGAAGACTGCAGTCAACAAACGGTCTCCATCAAATTGAACTGAACTTCTTCTGCAAAGAAGAGTGGGCAATTATTGCAAAGTCTAGATCTGCAAAGTTAGTAGAGACATATTCCAACTAGTGATGGGCTAGATGTTCAAGTCGGACGTAAGTTCGACTCAAACATCAGCTGTAGAACAAACAAACATATGGGGCGCTCGCGGGAAGTTCGCCTGCTGCGGAGCACACCATAATGCACTGTGAGATCGCATGGCTGCTGATTGGCCAAAGCATGCACCTGACCTGTATTATTTGGCCAATCACAGCGCAATGTGCTGTGAGAACCATGATTGGCCAAAGGCAGGGTGCCTTTGGCCAATCATGGCTCAAGAGCTAAGTCCACGCCCCACACTATATAAAGCTGCTTACACGCGGCCGTGTATAGTGTGAATTGAGAGAGAGATTAGGCAGGTTAGTTAGTGGATTGAGCATGCAGTCAGTGTAGTATATATAATACAGTGCAGAGTATATAGTGCAGTCAGTGTAGTATATATAATATAGTGTAGTGTATATAATACAGTGCAGAGTATATAGTGCAGTCAGTGTAGTATGTATAATACAGTGCAGAGTTTAACCACTTCCCTACCGGGCACGAAAACCCCCTTCCTGCCCAAGCCATTTTTCAGCTTTCAGCGCTCTCACATTTTGAATGACAATTGCGCGGTCGTGCGACGTGGCTCCCAAATGAAATTTGCGTCCCTTTTTTCCCACAAATAGAGCTTTCTTTTGGTGGTATTTGATCACCTCTGCGGTTTTTATTTTTTGCGCTATAAACAAAAGAAGAGCGTCCAGTTTGAAAAAACAACACAATATTTTTTTATTTTTGCTATAATAAATATCCATTTTTTTATTTTTTAATAAAATTTTCCTCAGTTTAGGCCGATACATATTCTTCTACATATTTTTGGTAAAAAAAATTCGCAATAAGCGTATATTGATTGGGTTGCGCAAAAATTATAGCGTCTACAAAATAGGGGATAGATTTATAGCATTTTTTTTTTTTTTACTAGTAATGGCGGCGATCTGCGATTTTTATTGTGACTACGATATTGCGGCGGACAGATCGGACACTTTTGACACATTTTTGGGACCATTCACATTTATACAGCGATCCCTGCTATAAAAATGCATTGATTACTGTATAAATGTGACTGGCAGGGAAAGGGGTTAACACTAGGGGGCGAGGAAGGGGTTAAATGTGTTTCCTAGATGTGTTCTAACTGTGGGGGGAGGGGACTGACTGGGGGAGGTGACCGATGGTTGTCCCTATGTACAAGGGACACACCATCGGTCTCCTCTCCCTCACAGGACGTGGATCTGTGTGTTTACACACACAGATCCACTTTCCTGCTTGGTTACTGGGCAACCACGGGTGCCCGGCGCATCGGGTCCCCAGCAACGCGGCGGGTGCGTGCGCGTGCCGCCGACGGCGCGCGCGCGCCCCCTAGCTCCTTTTAAAGGCAGGATGTCATATGACGTCCTTTTTAGAACGAGAGAGTCTTCCGCCCGCCGTCATTTGAAGGTGGGCGGTAGACAACAGGTTAAAGTGCAGTCAGTGTAGTGTATATAACGCAGTGCAGAGTATATAGCGCAGTGCAGAGTATATAATACAGTGTATTGAAGTGGTTAAGGGGAACCCTATGACAGAATTAAGGAAAAAACGGCGTGGGGTCCCCCCAAAATCTATACAAGGCCCTTTGGGTCTGGTATACATTTTAAGGGGAACTCCACACCAACTTTTTTTTTTTAAATGGCGTGGGGTCCGCCCCAAAATCCATACCAGGCCCTTCAGGTCTGGCAAATATTTTGAGGGGAACTCCATGCCAAAATTTAAGAAAACATCCCTCCCTAAAATCCATACCAGACCCTTATCTAAGCGCCCTCCCCTCCTGAGCCATACCAGGCTGCTTGCCCTCAACATGGGGAGGGGTGCCCCCATAGCACCTTGTCTCCATGTCGATGGGGACAAGGGCCTCTTCCCGACAACCCTGGTCGGTGTTTGTCAGGGTCTGCGGGCGGGAGGCTATTCGGAATTTGGAAGCCCCCTTTCACAAGGGGGCCACCCAGATCCTGCCCCCTGTGTGAATGGGTATAGGGTACATCATACCCCTACCCATTTACCAAAAAAGTGTCAAAAAGAGACAGTTCTCAAGAAGTCCTTTATTAAAAAAAAAAGGGGTCCCGCGATGTAAATTCATCATAAATCACGCCGCCTGACAGACCTGAAAAATAGAAAACTGCAAAACGCTCCGCCTCCATGGGAGTCCTCCTGCTGACTGCTGTCTCTTCGATTTGACAGCTCTTATATAGGCAAAAGCAGACCCCACCCCCTTTTGACATCATGTGACATCATTAAAACCACTGCAATCGTTTTACTTTTTTTTTGCATTGATACATGTCCCGCAGGGCAGTACCCGGACTGCGTCATTGCGGCGGACAGATCAGAGACTTTTGACACTTTTTTGGGATCAGTGACAATTATTAAAAAAAAGCCACGAATTACTGTATAAATGTCACTGGCAGGGAAGGGGTTAACACTAGGGGACGATCAAGGGGATAAGTGTGTCCTAGGGAGGTGTTTCTAACTGTGGGGGGAGTGTAGTGACTGGAGGAGGAGATCACTGGGAACAGCAGATCTCTCTCTACTCCCCTGTCAGTACGGGGATCTGTTTGTTTACATACACAGATTCCCATTCTGGCTCTCTGTGGAGCGCTCGCGGGTGGCCGGCGGACATCCCGGCTGCCGGCCATGTGCAACGGCTCCGGTGTTGTGCCCCCTATACCTCCTAAAGCGTTCGACGTACACCTATGCCGGTTTGTGCAGCCATGCCAACCTGCCGCCGTATAACGGCAAGAGGTTAATAGGGTCTGCATGTTTTTGCCTGTTCGAGGTGTTCTGGTGCCAACCAACCTGGGGGGGGGGGGGCTGGGGGTGTTCGGCCCATCCCTAATCCCAACAGACTAAAGGCTGTAATAAAAGCAAAAGACTGTTCAACAAAATATTGACACAAGGAGGTGATCCTTTTTCCAACTCAGTGATTCTGTTTTTGAAAATTGTAATTGTTTTATGACATGTTGGTGTTATAGCTTTCACTTTGATGTTATAAGTTGCACTGAGTTTCTACAGCTGATTCTTTTCTACACCTATTGTATAAGAGAAATGAAAGAGTCACAGTTTTTTTTATGGTCTGTTAATTTACATATTATATGAACACTAACAGATCATAGCAAACTGGTTTTGACTCAATTCCAATATAAATATATATATAAATGGAAATGACACCTGTTCCTTCCTAAGATTAAATAGATAAGGAGCTTGATGGAGTGCAGGGAGTTTCTGCTAACATCCCCAAATACAAATAAGACAGAATGCACATATATGCATGGGCACACCTTTCTGAGACTTGTTAGGGAGAGTACAGACAAAGTTAAAAGGCAGAAGACAATTTATTAGTTTAAAGTGTGGGTTAAAAGGGTCATCAACCCATTAAAATATCACATATAACAAACAAAGTGTATAGAGAGCATACATATTTGCAAGCATGTACATAGTATACCCTAAACATCGAGATACACCCCACAGAGAGAGCTGCCTAGAACTGCTTGGTCAGCTGGGGAGTTGATTTTAGATGAATTCAAAAAATGTATTTGGGTATAAAGAACTCCTACAATACAATGAATTAAAATTAGTATACAAAAAGATTATATGACAGGTATCGCATAGTTGTAAAAAGTATGAGTTGATGGATTAATGTACATCGGTTCTATCAGATGGGGCTGGTATAGGACACCTTCAAACCGGTGGGCGAGACGGCAAAGCATATGAACCCCCTAAGTTCCCACAAGGACTCCCTAGTGCCAATGAATACCCAGAAGTAGGGGGATAGTAGTCTGCAAAGATATAGTAGCGTGGTGTAAATGGAGAGTGGCTCAAGCAGAGTGTGCAGCTACAGACATTATAAAGTAAATAGGTAAATGCATACTGAGTTATAAAGATATAAAGTTGTCACATAGATAGTTCACCAAAAGGGGGACAGCAAAAGTTGTACAAAGGCCTCACCAATTGGTAGACGAGCTGCAATAGACCATGAGCAATCATGGGGTCCCAAATGATAGAGACCGAATGGAATTACTGGGCCCATATTACGCTAGGGCTGCGCGGTATGTAGACGTAAGTTCTTATACTAAAATACCCCCTTCCCTCCCCCCAACTCATCAGTATCAATATTTAATATTATCAATATTCTTTATTTTTCATTTATTTTTTATTTTTCAAGTTAAAATATCCAACATTATTCAGACATGCATTTTTTTCATTTTAGATTAAAATTCCATGGTATATGCTCCTGATGAGCAGCAAAAAGGCCGCGAAACACGTACAGCCAGTTCTTTATCACCATCATTTTTTACCATGGACCCTACTATACTCTGTATGATTGAATTCATAATTTTAACTGCAAACAAGTTTAACCATGTCATTCCCCTTTTTTCTTTATTACTGTATTCAAATGTATATCAGACTGTGGACTAATATGTATTTTGTGCTGCAAATATTCAAGTGCTTATTGTTTAGAGGCTTACGCCCAATATATGCTTCATGTGAATGTACAATACAAAATAAATATATATATATTTTTTCTACTCGCTTGACTTCCCATTTTACTGCTGTGTGCTTCATATAAAGTCCTGCAAATGCTCTCTCCTTTTTACCATATTTATATAGGTGAAGGGAAGTGTCCCATTAGAAAAGGGAGGATCCATCTCCTCAGAACAGTCCCGCATGGCCGTAATCCATGGCTGGCCCACCAGCTGGGAGTGGGCAGATCCCCTAGTGCGATGACCCGCGGCGCCACCCCACCCAATAGGGTGGGATGACGTCACGTAGCACCACACCGCCGACATGCAGTAGTGCTGACCCACGTCACAGGGGTGCGGGCAGGGTGGGACCGCACACATCACCAGCACATCACGGCCCAACCCACAGCCTAAACGGGCCATCACCAAGGAGGGCCCCTACATGTCGGGCAGAACACAAAGTGCGGCAGTAGTCAAGCTAAAAGCCCTGTTAGAAAAGGACCTGTCCTGATTTTCCATCTAACCAAAAAGATCTTCAAGACTTAGATCATTTGATTACACTGCTTGAAGAAAACAAAGCAGTTGATCTCATTGACACATTAGATATTTTAGCTTTATTGGCTGTAGTGGATGATCCACCCTCTACCCAGCCGTCTAACATACCACTTAATCCTCTTAAAGAAAAAAGCTGATATATACCCTTCACCTAGCTCAAATCACAACGCCGACACATTTTTGAAACTAGTCTCTAAAGACATCTCTAACCTGAAGACCTGAAAACAGACAGCAACCTTTCCCCAGGCAAGATACGGGCTCTACAGTCTCTGTCCAACAACCACCATATTACCATCAAGCCCTCCGACAAGGGGGGCAATGTAGTAGTCATGGACATCGATAGTTACATTAAAATGTGTTACAACATTTTATCAAATACAGAATGGTATCGACCGATACCTAAATCATGTTTTGATTCCTTTACCAATGATTTCTATTTTCTGGTGGACCAAGCCTACTACAATAACATCATACACAAAACAACATGGGAATTCACTAGAACTAGTTTCCCTCGGACGGCAACCTTTTATGCGCTTCCCAAGGTCCACAAGAACTCTGTAAATGCCCTGGGTAGGCCCATCGTACATGCATGCAAATGTTTGTTCTCTATACACTTTGTTATATGTGGCATTTTAATGGATTGATGTGCTTTTTATCCTATACTTTAAACTAATAAATTGGCTTCTGCCTTTTAACTTTATTACTTTGTCTGTACTCTGCCTAAAAAGTCCCAGAGAGGTGTGCCCTTCCTAAGATTGGTGACTAGTGATGAGCCGAACACCCCCGGGTTCGGTTCGCACCAGAACCCGCGAACGGACCGAAAGTTCGTACGAACATTAGAACCCTATTAAATACAATGGATGCGAACGTTCGAATTCTAAAGTGCTAATTATAACGACTATTATGCATGTTATTGTCCTAAAAAGGGTTTGGGAACCCGGGTTCTGCACCAGGGGACATGTATCAATGCAAAAAGAAGTTTTAAAAACGGTCGTTTTTCGGGAGCAGTCATTTTAATGATGCATAAAGTGAAAAAAAAAAAGTCAAATATTCCTTTAAATATCGTACCTGGGGGGTGTCTAAAGTATGCCTGTGAAGTGCCACGTGTTTCCCGTGTTTAGAACTGTCCCTGCACAAAATGATACTTCTAAAGGAAAAAAAAGCCATTTAAAACTGCTTGCGGCTTTAATGTAATGTCTGGTCCCGGTAATATGAATGAAAATCTTTAAGAAAAATGGCATAGCTACCCCATGACCCCCCCCCCCCTACCCCAGCCCATTACCAGCCCCTTTGGGTCTTGTATGGATATTAAGGGGAACCCCGCACATAAAATAAAAAAGGCCCTATATACTCTGAACAGCCGTATACAGGCGGTGCATACAAGACAGGGACTGTAGGTTTGTTCTTATGTAGAATGTGTTTGTAATTTTGAACAGGCACATTGTTTAAGTGTAGCTCCAGCCCAAAAATCTATTTTTAAACTTTTTGGAAAACATAGGTAAGGGTTATCACCCCTGTAACATTTGTTTTGCTGTCTGTGCCCCTGTTCAGAACATTTCACCTCACTTTCCGTCCCAATGACAACTGTTTTTGAAATGTGGTGTTTTTCTTGAAACAAGGATTGGTGATAAAGCATCAGTACAGAGGAGACACCTTTCTCCCATATTAATTCTTACAGGAGAGAATTTTCCTTCCTAGGGGTAGATTTCCTCTCACTTCCTGTTGTCTTCTTGCGTTTGCAAGTAGGAGTCGTTTGTAAGTTGGATGTTTGAAAGTAGGGACCTGCCGTATATACTCTGCAGAAATAGGCCCCTTAGTTGTTGGTGTTGGCACAACACTGTAAGCACTCACAGTTACTCTTGGTTGATGCTGGAACGCCCTGCTGTCAACTATTATATCAGGAATTGTAATTACATATAATTGTTGAACAGTGGTAGTAAAAATTGGGCCTTTGATGGTGGTGCTGGTGCCACAACACTGTAAGCCCTGACAGTTACTCTTGGTGGGTGCAGCAATGGGCCCTGCTGTGAATTATTAGATCAAGAATTGTAATTGCATGCCCCTGTTGAACAGGGGCTGAAAAATTGGGCCTTTCGTGGTGGTGGTGGTGGTGGTGGTGTTGCCACAACACTGTAAGCCCTCAGAGTTACTCTTGGTGGGTGCAGGAATGGGCCCTGCTGTGAATTATTAGATCAAGAATTGTAATTACATGCCCCTTTTGAACAGGGGCTGAAAAATTGGGCCTTTCGTGGTGGTGGTGGTGGTGGCGTTGCCACAACACTGTAAGCCCTCATAGTTACTCTTGGTGGGTGCAGCAATGGGCCCTGCTGTGAATTATTAGATCAAGAATTGTAATTACATGCCCCTGTTGAACAGGGGCTGAAAAATTGGGCCTTAGGCACTGGTGGCACAACACTGCAACCCCTCACAGATACTGTACTTGGAGCACAGCAATGAGCCCTGTTGCAAAGTATTGCTTCAAAAATTGTAATTACACGCCCCTGTTAAACAGGGGCTGAAAAATTGGGCGTTAGGCACTGGTGGCGGCACCCATAAACAAAAATGATCTTCCAAGCTATCATCATCAATCGTATCATTGAGGACTCGGAGGAGGAGGATAGCCAGTCAACATAACAGCACAGGCACTCAGCATCAGCATCAGTCTTGAAGGGATGTGACATGTTAAAATCAATTAGTCTGTTATATCAGCATCAGGTGTGTGGTAGCTGGTGGTGATCCAAGACTGGTTCATCTTGATGAAAGTCAGTCGATCAACCGAGTCGGTGGACAGGCGCACCCTGTGATCCGTGACAAATCCTCCAGCAGCACTGAATGTGCGTTCCGAAAGAACGCTGGATGCAGGACAGGCCAGTAGCTCAATTGCATACTGTGCAAGCTCTGGCCAGTGATCCATCCTCAAGACCCAGTAAGCCAGAGGATTTTCGGTGGGGAAGGTGTCCAAGTCTGACCTTGCCCCTAGATATTCCTGCACCATGTTTATCAGACGCTGGCGATGGTTGCTGGAACCGATCATACTTTGGGGCTGCGGACTAAAGAATTGTCTGAACGCATCGGTCAGACGGCCACCTTCCCCACCGCTCCTTCTTTGACTGGCCGAAGCCTCAGCAACTCGTTGTCCAGGACCAGGAGTTTGTAACCTCCCAGTCTCTGGGAACGTGTTGCACAGACCTTTCTGCAAGGCCTCCTGGAGTTGTCTCATCCTCTGCTCCCTCTGCGACGGTAACATAAGGTCCGTAACCTTACCCTTGTACCGTGGATCAAGGAGAGTGGCCAGCCAGTAATGGTCCCTCTCCTTGATCCGAAGAATACGAGGATCCTTCCGCAGACTTTGCAGGATCAGGGAGGCCATGCAGCGTAGGTTAGCTGAGGCATTCGGTCCGGAGTCCTCTGGGTCACTAAGGACGACATGATCCGCAGCCACCTCCTCCCAGCCACGTACAAGTCCACTGGTTTCTTGGGACTGTAAATCATCCCTAAAAGACTGCTGCTGATGATGCTGAGTGCCAGCCTCCACCTCCATGCTGACACAATCCTCCTCCTCCTCCTCCTCCTCTTCCTGTGCGATGGGTGGGACAGAAGGAACACTGTCTGGGTAAAGGGGGCCTTGAGAGGCAAGGAAGTCCTCCTCTTCCTGCCTCTGTTCTGCCTCAAGTGCCCTGTCCATTATTCCACGCAGCGTGTGCTCCAACAGGTGGACAAGAGGTACAGTGTCACTGATGCATGCACTGTCACTGCTCACCATCCTCGTGGCCTCCTCAAATGGTGCCAGGACAGTGCATGCATCCCTGATCATGCCCCACTGGCGTGGAGAAAAAAAACCAAGCTCCCCTGACCCTGTCCTGGTGCCGTAGTCGCACAGGTACTCATTGATGGCCCTCTGCTGCGTGTGCAGCCGCTGCAGCATGGCCAACGTTGAGTTCCACCTGGTGGGCATGTCACATATAAGGCGGTTCTTGGGCAGGTTCAACTCCTTTTGCAGCTCAGCCAGGCGAGCACTGGCATTATAAGATCTGCGGAAATGCACACAGACTTTCCTGGCCTGCCTCAGGACATCCTGTAAGCCTGGGTACCTGCCCAAGAACCGCTGCACCTCCAGGTTAAGGACGTGAGCCACACAGGGCACATGGGTCAGTTGTCCCTGTCGGAGGGCGGAGAGGAGGTTGGTGCCATTGTCGCAAACCACCATTCCTGGCTTAAGCTGGCGTGGCGTCAACCACCTCTCGGCCTGGCCCTGCAGAGCAGACAGGACCTCTGCCCCAGTGTGGCTTCTGTCCCCCAAACACACCAGCGCAAGCACGGCATGGCAGCTTTTTGCCTGCGTACTTGCGTAGCCCCTTGAACGGCTACGGAGCACCGCTGGTTCAGAGGACAAAGCACAGGAAGAGGCCATGGAGGAAGAAGAAGAGGAGGGGGTGGAGGAGAGAGGTGTGTCACAACCAGTAGTAGCATTTTGGAGGCATGACGGTGGAACAACCTCCAACACTACTGCACCTTGTCCTGCATCCTTCCCAGCTGCCAAAAGAGTGACCCAATGGGCCGTGAAAGAAAGGTAACGTCCCTGTCCATGCCTGCTGGACCATGAGTCAGCGGTAATATGCACCTTACCGCTGACCGCCCTGTCCAGCGAGGCCAAGACATTGCCTTCCACATGCCGGTAGAGAGCCGGAATAGCCTTCCGTGAGAAAAAGTGGCGTTTGGGAACCTGCCACTGAGGAACCGCACATTGCACAAACTCACGGAAGGGGGCCGAGTCTACCAACTGAAAAGGCAGCAGTTGAAGCGCTAGCAATTTAGCCAAGCTAGCATTCAACCGCTGGGCATGTGGATGGCTGGGAGTGAACTTCTTTCGACGGTCCAGCAGCTGGGGCAGGGAAATTTGCCTGCTAGAATCGGACGTCGGTGTACTGCTAGCAGAGTGGCCGCAAGTACTTGGCTGTGACACACCTAATTCTACACCTTCATTCCTCTCAGTGCATGTTTCAGAGAGGACTGAAGTTATAGTGGGGTTGGAGATCCCAGCTGATGCGGTGCAAGGAGAGGTCCGCTTTGTTCTTTGGTGTGGGTCTTTGAGGTAAGCTTGCCAACGAGCTGCATGGCAGGTCAACATATGTCTGGTCAGGCATGTGGTACCCAAGCGGCTGATGTTTTGGCCACGCGATATACGCCTGAGACATATGTTGCAAACAGCAGCTGTGCGATCTGATGCACTAGCCTCAAAAAAGGCCCACACCAAAGAACTTTTTGAATGACGGGCAGAGGCAGCGCCCTGCACAGGCGGAGCTCTGCGGTGTGATTCCGTCGGTGTACTGCCCTTACGCTGGCCACCAAAGGGCATCCTGCCTCGTTGGAGATGTGCCTCCTCCTCATCCTCCTCCTACTCCTCTCTCCTATTAGGCACCCACGTGGAGTCAGTGACCTCATCATCCCCTCCTTCCTCATCACTGGAGCCAATCTGGCAGTATGCTGCAGCTGCTGGAACATGACTGCCAGATTGGTGTCCTTCTTGAGCATCCCCTCTGTCTGCTCTCACGCTACTGCCTTCCTCTAGCTGGGTTTCATCATCAGACCCTTCGAAACGCTGGGCATCCTCCTGGAGCATGTACCCAACACTGTGCTCAAACAGTTCGGGGGACTCCTCAGGAGGAGGACATGGTGGGTCTAGGGAAGGAGTGACTGATGATGAGTCTGACATTGATACCAGGGAAGAGGACGCTTTGGCAGCTGCTTTGCCAGTACCCTGAGCCTGGGTGAGAGAGGATGAGGAGGAGGAGGAGGGCTTGGTCATCCACTCTACCAAGTCTTCGGCATGATGTGGCTCAACATGTCCAGCTGCCGAAAAGAAGGACAAGCGTGTCCCATGGCCATGTGCTGATGACAATGCACCGCGTCCACGACCAGCACTGTTGCCCCCAGACACAGAGCCTGCTTGCCCTCTTTTATTGCCTCCTGACTGTCTGCCTCTCCTTGTTTGCCTTCCAGACATTCTAATGGATGGCCTGCAGGGAGATGGGAAAAAAGCAATAAGGGCTACCTTCAGGTGTCCTTCTCTGTCCCTTTACTTAAGGATTTCTAAATATGGTTGAGGATGATTGCTTTCGCACAGAATAGCACAATGACAATTTCCCTGACTGTCCAAAAAACAAGGATTTCAAAGATGGTTGATGAGGAATGCTTTAGCACAGTATAGCACAATGAGAATTTCCCTCACTGTCCTTCCCTGTCCCTACAAACAAGGTTTAGCACAGTAAAACACACTGACACTCTCCCTACCTATAGTTTTCTGTCCCTATAAAAAATGTTTTTTTAAAGATGGTTGATGATGAATGCTTTAGCACAGTATAGCACAATGAGAATTTCCCTCACTGTCCTTCCCTGTCCCTACAAACAAGGTTTAGCACAGTAAAACACACTGACACTCTCCCTACCTATAGTTTTCTGTCCCTATAAAAAATTTTTTTTTTAAAGATGGTTGATGAGGAATGCTTTAGCACAGTATAGCACAATGAGAATTTCCCTCCCTGTCCCTACAAACAAGGTTTAGCACAGTAAAACACACT
This sequence comes from Rana muscosa, assembly GCA_029206835.1. NCBI lineage: Eukaryota > Metazoa > Chordata > Amphibia > Anura > Ranidae > Rana > Rana muscosa. The sequence continues at coordinate 758,480,736 of CM055122.1, read as the reverse complement.
GACACTCTCCCTACCTATAGTTTTCTGTCCCTATAAAAAATGTTTTTTTAAAGATGGTTGATGATGAATGCTTTAGCACAGTATAGCACAATGAGAATTTCCCTCACTGTCCTTCCCTGTCCCTACAAACAAGGTTTAGCACAGTAAAACACACTGACACTCTCCCTACCTATAGTTTTCTGTCCCTATAAAAAAATTTTTTTTTAAAGATGGTTGATGAGGAATGCTTTAGCACAGTATAGCACAATGAGAATTTCCCTCACTGTCCTTCCCTGTCCCTACAAACAAGGTTTAGCACAGTAAAACACACTGACACTCTCCCTACCTATAGTTTTCTGTCCCTATAAAAAATGTTTTTTTAAAGATGGTTGATGAGGAATGCTTTAGCACAGTATAGCACAATGAGAATTTCCCTCACTGTCCTTCCCTGTCCCTACAAACAAGGTTTAGCACAGTAAAACACACTGACACTCTCCCTACCTATAGTTTTCTGTCCCTATAAAAAATGTTTTTTTAAAGATGGTTGATGAGGAATGCTTTAGCACAGTATAGCACAATGAGAATTTCCCTCACTGTCCTTCCCTGTCCCTACAAACAAGGTTTAGCAAAGTAAAACACACTGACACTCTCCCTACCTATAGTTTTCTGTCCCTATAAAAAATGTTTTTTTAAAGATGGTTGATGTTGAATGCTTTAGCACAGTATAGCACAATGAGAATTTCCCTCACTGTCCTTCCCTGTCCCTACAAACAAGGTTTAGCACAGTAAAACACACTGACACTCTCCCTACCTATAGTTTTCTGTCCCTATAAACATTTTTTTTTTAAAGATGGTTGATGAGGAATGCTTTAGCACAGTATAGCACAATGAGAATTTCCCTCACTGGCCTTCCCTGTCCCTACAAACAAGGTTTAGCACAGTAAAACACACTGACACTCTCCCTACCTATAGTTTTCTGTCCCTATAAAATTTTTTTTTTAAAGATGGTTGATGATGAATGCTTTAGCACAGTATAGCACAATGAGAATTTCCCTCACTGTCCTTCCCTGTCCCTACAAACAAGGTTTAGCACAGTAAAACACACTGACACTCTCTCTACCTATAGTTTTCTGTCCCTATAAAAAATGTTTTTTTAAAGATGGTTGATGATGAATGCTTTAGCACAGTATAGCACAATGAGAATTTCCCTCACTGTCCTTCCCTGTCCCTACAAACAAGGTTTAGCACAGTAAAACACACTGACACTCTCCCTACCTATAGTTTTCTGTCCCTATAAAATTTTTTTTTTTTAAAGATGGTTGATGAGGAATGCTTTAGCACAGTATAGCACAATGAGAATTTCCCTCACTGGCCTTCCCTGTCCCTACAAACAAGGTTTAGCACAGTAAAACACACTGACACTCTCCCTACCTATAGTTTTCTGTCCCTATAAAAAATGTTTTTTTAAAGATGGTTGATGAGGAATGCTTTAGCACAGTATAGCACAATGAGAATTTCCCTCACTGTCCTTCCCTGTCCCTACAAACAAGGTTTAGCACAGTAAAACACACTGACACTCTCCCTACCTATAGTTTTCTGTCCCTATAAAAAATGTTTTTTTAAAGATGGTTGATGATGAATGCTTTAGCACAGTATAGCACAATGAGAATTTCCCTCACTGTCCTTCCCTGTCCCTACAAACAAGGTTTAGCACAGTAAAACACACTGACACTCTCCCTACCTATAGTTTTCTGTCCCTATAAAAAATGTTTTTTTAATGATGGTTGATGATGAATGCTTTAGCACAGTATAGCACAATGAGAATTTCCCTCACTGTCCTTCCCTGTCCCTACAAACAAGGTTTAGCACAGTAAAACACACTGACACTCTCCCTACCTATAGTTTTCTGTCCCTATAAAAAATGTTTTTTTAAAGATGGTTGATGAGGAATGCTTTAGCACAGTATAGCACAATGAGAATTTCCCTCACTGTCCTTCCCTGTCCCTACAAACAAGGTTTAGCACAGTAAAACACACTGACACTCTCCCTACCTATAGTTTTCTGTCCCTATAAAAAATGTTTTTTTAATGATGGTTGATGATGAATGCTTTAGCACAGTATAGCACAATGAGAATTTCCCTCACTGTCCTTCCCTGTCCCTACAAACAAGGTTTAGCACAGTAAAACACACTGACACTCTCCCTACCTATAGTTTTCTGTCCCTATAAAAAATGTTTTTTTAAAGATGGTTGATGAGGAATGCTTTAGCACAGTATAGCACAATGAGAATTTCCCTCACTGTCCTTCCCTGTCCCTACAAACAAGGTTTAGCACAGTAAAACACACTGACACTCTCCCTACCTATAGTTTTCTGTCCCTATAAAAAATGTTTTTTTAAAGATGGTTGATGAGGAATGCTTTAGCACAGTATAGCACAATGAGAATTTCCCTCACTGTCCTTCCCTGTCCCTACAAACAAGGTTTAGCACAGTAAAACACACTGACACTCACCCTACCTATAGTTTTCTGTCCCTATAAACATTTTTTTTTTTAAAGATGGTTGATGAGGAATGCTTTAGCACAGTATAGCACAATGAGAATTTCCCTCACTGGCCTTCCCTGTCCCTACAAACAAGGTTTAGCACAGTAAAACACACTGACACTCTCCCTACCTATAGTTTTCTGTCCCTATAAATTTTTTTTTTTAAAGATGGTTGATGATGAATGCTTTAGCACAGTATAGCACAATGAGAATTTCCCTCACTGTCCTTCCCTGTCCCTACAAACAAGGTTTAGCACAGTAAAACACACTGACACTCTCCCTACCTATAGTTTTCTGTCCCTATAAAAAATGTTTTTTTAAAGATGGTTGATGAGGAATGCTTTAGCACAGTATAGCACAATGAGAATTTCCCTCACTGTCCTTCCCTGTCCCTACAAACAAGGTTTAGCACAGTAAAACACACTGACACTCTCCCTACCTATAGTTTTCTGTCCCTATAAAAAATGTTTTTTTAAAGATGGTTGATGATGAATGCTTTAGCACAGTATAGCACAATGAGAATTTCCCTCACTGTCCTTCCCTGTCCCTACAAACAAGGTTTAGCACAGTAAAACACACTGACACTCTCCCTACCTATAGTTTTCTGTCCCTATAAAAATTTTTTTTTTTAAAGATGGTTGATGAGGAATGCTTTAGCACAGTATAGCACAATGAGAATTTCCCTCACTGTCCTTCCCTGTCCCTACAAACAAGGTTTAGCACAGTAAAACACACTGACACTCTCCCTACCTATAGTTTTCTGTCCCTATAAAAAATGTTTTTTTAAAGATGGTTGATGATGAATGCTTTAGCACAGTATAGCACAATGAGAATTTCCCTCACTGTCCTTCCCTGTCCCTACAAACAAGGTTTAGCACAGTAAAACACACTGACACTCTCCCTACCTATAGTTTTCTGTCCCTATAAAAAAATTTTTTTTTAAAGATGGTTGATGAGGAATGCTTTAGCACAGTATAGCACAATGAGAATTTCCCTCACTGTCCTTCCCTGTCCCTACAAACAAGGTTTAGCACAGTAAAACACACTGACACTCTCCCTACCTATAGTTTTCTGTCCCTATAAAAAATGTTTTTTTAAAGATGGTTGATGATGAATGCTTTAGCACAGTATAGCACAATGAGTGAGTGAGTGAGTGAAAAACTTGTATAGCGCTAACAAATGCGAACTAAATCGCCTCAAGGCGCTTTGCATCCAGTAGCTTCCTGATCCATCAGAAGAGGTGGGTCTTAAGTTTTTTCCTAAAGGCCCGATGGTTTTCTTCCATACGGATATCCGTGGGTAGTGCGTTCCATAGCCGTGGTCCTTGGACTGCAAATCTTCGCTCTCCCTTTGATTTGTAACGAAATTTGGGGATGTGAAGGAGGTTTTGGTTTGTTGATCGGAGACTGCGTTTGGGGTTGTAATGCTTTATCTTCTCGCATAAATATTGCGGAGCGATTCCTTGAGTGCACTTGTGGGTGAGGCAGAGGGTCTTGAATGTGACCCGATCTTTTACGGCTAACCAATGAAGGGTCCTCAGTGCAGGGGTGATGGATTCCCAGGGTTTTTTTCCTGTTATAAGTCTGGCTGCCGTGTTCTGGACGACTTGTAGGCGTGACATTTGGTATTTGGGTAGTCCGAGGTAGAGGGAGTTTGCGTAGTCGAGTCGGGAGTTGATAATTGATCCAACTACTACTGCTGTGTCCTCTTCTGGGATGAAGGGAATGAGTCTACGCAGCAGGCGGAGGAGATAATGAGATCCGCTGATTACTGATCCTATTTGAGCGTCCATCGACATCTCCGAGTCAAAGATGACTCCGAGACTTTTGACTTTGGTGCTCGGGGTGATGGTCTGTCCGAGAATGGTGGGTGGTGTCCAAGAGGTTTTAGTTTTTGTCTTTCGGTTAGCGTGGAGGAGAAGCAGTTCTGTTTTGGATCCGTTGAGTTTGAGGGAACTCTCAGTCATCCAATCATCGATCAATGTGAGGCACTTTTCCAATCCGTGATATTGGTCTTTTTTTCCAGTGATACGAAAGTAGAGTTGGGTGTCGTCCGCGTATGAGTGGTAGCATAAGTCCTGTTTGCTAATGATTTTTAGGAGTGGGCGGAGGTAGATGTTAAAGAGAAGGGGTGACAGTGGTGATCCTTGAGGGACTCCGCAAGAAATTGCGCGAGTTTCAGAGGTGAAGGCACCTAATTTCACTGTCTGAGAACGATTCTCAAGAAAGGAAGCGAACCAAGGAAGGTCAGGGTCTGCGACTCCTGCTACTTCTTTAAGCCGAATAAGTAGAGTTTTGTGGTCTACTGTGTCGAACGCTGCACTGAGGTCCAGCAGCACCAGGAGACATGACTCTCCGTCATCTGCGGCTTCGAGGACGTCATCCTATATTTTGAGAAGTGCCGTTTCTGTGCCATGGCCTGGGCGGAAGCCTGATTGTAGTGGATCCAAGAGTTTGTAAGTGTCCAAATGGCCTTGTAGCTGTTGTACTACCGCTTTCTCCATGATCTTGGAAATGGTGTTGAGGCTTGTTACCGGTCTGCGGTAATTTGGGTCCTTAGGGTCAAGATTGGGTTTCTTTAGGAGGGGTTTGATTATACCTTGCTTGAGGGAGTTCGGAACCAAACCTTCTTTGAATGATAGATTTACGATGTGTGTAATGGTAGGAGCTAAAATGTCGGTACATTCTTTCAGGAGTTTTGTGGGAATTATGTCATTTGACGATGTAGTGTCTCTGAGGCTTCTGATGATGTTTTTGGTGGTGTCAATGGTGATCGGGACCAACGAAAATTTTGCTAGTTGTATAATGTTCGTATTGATTTTCTCTGTTTGCTTTGGCTGTGTGAAGTTGGTTGTTTTTTTCTGTTGAATTATTTCCCGAATATTTTCGATTTTGTCGATAAAAAAATCCGATAGCTCATTGCAGAACTCTTGGGTTTCGTTTGCTGGAGGCTCTAGACAGGTAGGATTCATGGTCCGAGTGACTAGTTTGAAGAGTTCACGAGGCCGGTTTAGGGCTTTTTTTATGGTGTTTGAGAAATGTTCCTTTTTTGCTTTAAAAATTGCTTTGTGATATTTCTTAGTGAGTGCTTTGTAGTTTGTGTGGTTTTCCTCCGTTGGGTTTCTTCTCCAGGCTCCTTCAGCTCTTCTGCGTTCTTGCTTCAGTAGCGTAAGAGTGTCACTAAACCAGCCCGAGTTGTTTTTTACGGATGTGTGCTCTGCGTCTCGGAGCGACTGTGTCCGCTGTTTGTAGTAATATTTTGTTTAAGGAGTTGAGTGTTTGTTCCGTTGAGCGGTTATGCTTTAGCGTTCCTATTTTTTTTGATAGAGTGGTTTTGAAAAGTTTTGAGTGTAGTTTCTTCTGAGATCTTGTCCAGTATGTTTTTGTTGAGTCTTCCGGTTTTTGGGAGATGGTGCTGGTGGTAAATTTGAATTTGATAGCGTGGTGGTCCGTCCATGGTAACGGCATGTTGTCCAGTATGTTGATGTCCATATTTTGTTTGAAGATGAGGTCAAGAATGTGACCCGATCCATGCGTGGGTGCATTTATCAGTTGCTGCAACCCTAGTTCTTCCAATTGGTTGATACAGGCGGTGGCGATGGGGTCCTGAGTGGTGTTAGCCCAGAGGTTAAAGTCCCCGAGTAGTAAAAACTTTTTGGTTTTTAAAGTGTATGTCGAGAAGAATTCGGTGAAGGGTGTGAGGAGATTTGTCTTCGGTCCTGGTGGTCTGTAGCATAGCAGTATGTGAATGGTGTCATGGGGTGTTGTTTGGAGTTGCAGGGTGAGTGTTTCCATGAATGGCAATGAGTTCTGTAGGGTTGGTTTGGTAAAAGAGAGGTGCGATTTGAAGATAACTGCTAGGCCTCCTCCTCTTTGTCCTATTCTGTGCTCAGTTAGGATGCGGTAGTTCCCAGGTACTAGTTCCGTTAGAACGGTGTTACAATCCGGTGTTAGCCAACTTTCCGTGATAAAGAGGCAATCTATGTCGTATTGCGTGATGAAATCGTGAATTTCCTGTCTGTGCTTGACTGCCGATCTGGTGTTAATCAAGGCGCATGATAAATCTTGTAGATGAAGCGGTGTCTTTGTGGTTTTGATAGTCGATTGTCGATTGTTCCTAAGCAGTTGTTCTTTTTGTAGGATTTTTTGGGTGGCGGTTGGAAGTGTTGGGGCGGTATTCCTTAGCCTGCGGAAGGTGTCCGCTGAGTATTTAAAGATGCACATGATGGGAGGAAAAAGGTGATGGGGATGATGGATGGGGCCCAAGGACCTAAACCGCCCTCCCGTTGGTCCAGAGGAAGGCAAAAACCACCAGCCGAGTCTGGCCAATTGCTGCAGCAGGGGAAAAATTCCTTCCTGACCCCCCGAGGGGCGATCGGGTAAACCCTGGATCAACTCGCTACTAGTTGGTGGTGCCCCGATGTACTTACCCGGTCGGCACACGCGGGCCTGCTGGAGAGAGACTCGGGGAGGGTGTAGAGTGATGGCCGGAGCTAGGCCACAGCCGCGGTCTGTCCTGCAGTTCTAACAGTCTAGAAATGGGCGCCCGGATGGCGGCAGGTGGCAGTCGGCGGCTGTGGGTGAAGCGGTGGTGAGCTGGGGGATCTGAGCTTGGGGAGAGTGGGGTCCCGTGGAAGCCGCAGGTCGTCAGGTTAACGTTTGCTGGAAGAGCGAAACGCCAGAGTCCAAGGGGGTTCCTGTATGGCCAGAGCTCCTGCCACACACGTCCGTTACGCTTGACCGTATGTGTGGATTGCTCTGTGAAGCGATGAGGTCAGGGCTCCTGTCACACACGTCCGCTTCCCTGGACCGTGCGTGCGGATTGCTCTGCGAAGTGGTGAGCCTCGGGGGCCTATCGCACACGTCCGTTATGCTTGGCCGTGTGTGTGGGTCTGGGGAGATCGCGTAGTGGCGGCGGTCGATGCTGTAGGTTGGGGCAGCCTGAGTACGTCAGGGGGGGGGGGCGATCAGTCATAAGTAGTAGAGTTATTGAAGAGTATTGTGAAGATAGTAATGGGGGTGGGGTGGGGAATTAGTAGGAATAGAGAGAAAAAAATAAGTTTTTTTTTTTTTTTTTTTTGTCAGTGTTGGGGAAAGACTCTGGGTGTATCAAGATGGCCGCTACTTACTGGGCCGAATATCCAATTCGTCCTCCCAGCTGCCTTTTGTGAGCGACCCAGTGGGAGCCACAGGCAAGTGACCCGTGAGTGGATGCGAATCGGTAGTTCTCCCGGGTCAGAATATTCCAGGGGGCCGGGAGAGGAGTTTGAGGGCTGGGGCTGGGTGTCCCAAGATGGCCGCCGCGGCCGGGTCTAGGCCGAAGCCGCGGTCTATCCTGCTGGGCAGGTAGCAGCTATTGCTGCTTCGGGGCCTGCTGACTCCTCTGGGGGGCTCCGCGAGTGGGTGAGTGCCGTAGGGTGGCTCCTTGGATGATCCGGATGCTGGAAGGGGGATCGAATGTGGCTAGGCCGCAGCCGCGGACTATCCTGTCGGTGGCTGCGGGTGGAGGGGGGTTCCGCCGGCGGCGGATGAATGGCCTCGGTGGCGGGTGGAGGGCTCGGATGTAGCTCGGTGAGCTAGGCCAGGGGTGCTGCCGGTCTGCGAGGGAGGCGCCAGAGGGGGGGACCGTGGGATGAGTGATGTTAGGCCGCAGCCTCGGACTTGCCCGGCGGCGGCTGCGGGAGGAGGTGTCTGGCGGGGGGGGGGGGCGCTCGTATGGATTGGGGTCCCGCTGGATGGAGGGGGGGGGGAGAGAACCGGGGGGACAAGGGTGAGAGCAAGGGGGGACAAGGGTGAGAGCAGGGGAGAGAGCCAGGGGGAAAATGGGGAGAGTAGGGGGGAGAGTCCTGGGGAGAGAAGCAATGCAGCCCTGGAAGTCAGGAGCTAGGTACACACGTCCTCTCTGTAACACGGCTCTGTAAAAATGTCACGGCTCTGTATGAATAGATAATGAGAATTTCCCTCACTGTCCTTCCCTGTCCCTACAAACAAGGTTTAGCACAGTAAAACACACTGACACTCTCCCTACCTATAGTTTTCTGTCCCTATAAAAAATGTTTTTTTAAAGATGGTTGATGATGAATGCTTTAGCACAGTATAGCACAATGAGAATTTCCCTCACTGTCCTTCCCTGTCCCTACAAACAAGGTTTAGCACAGTAAAACACACTGACACTCTCCCTACCTATAGTTTTCTGTCCCTATAAAAAATGTTTTTTTAAAGATGGTTGATGAGGAATGCTTTAGCACAGTATAGCACAATGAGAATTTCCCTCACTGTCCTTCCCTGTCCCTACAAACAAGGTTTAGCACAGTAAAACACACTGACACTCTCCCTACCTATCCTTCTCTTTCCCTAAACTAAAGGAATCCAGGTTAAGCAAGAAAAAAAAATGTCACTGTCCCTGCCTATGCTTCTCTTTCCCTGCTCCGGAACACACTACACTAGGCCGCCGTGCTGGCGGCCTTTTATAGTGTGGGGCGTGTACTAAACACCCTCAGCAATAATTGGCCACAGGCATCCTGCCTGTGGCCAATCATTGCTCTCCTCGCTGCCGGCGCTGTGATTGGCCAAGCATGCGGGGTCACAGTGCATGCTTGGCCAATCACAGCGCCTGGATGACACTGCGATGGCGTAGTGCATTGTGGGCCGCGAATTAGGCGCGAACGGCCCAAATCGTTCGTTGTTCGGCGAACGATCGAACAGCCGATGTTCGAGTCGAACGTATGTTCGACTCGAACACCGAGCTCATCCCTATTGGTGACATATTTTCTGACTTTTTGTGGAGTCTCCTCCACTGCCTCCCAGCCGATCGCTTCTTTCACTGCCTTTGCAAAAGGTGCTATTAGAGAAAAGTCGAAGCCTGCAGCCCCCTTAACCTCCTCATCTCTTATAAGGAACTCTCTGACTTCATTGCAGCTGGCTGACTTTGACTAGATTTTCTGGGTATAACTGTCACCTTTCTTACATCTGCCATCCTTTCTTTTGTGGCGCTGTCAAAGCAGGACTGGCATACTCGTTTTTCAGGAAGTGCTTTATCACTGCATATCCAGCATCTGTTATTAGCCCATGATGACTTGGAGATGGGGAACAGTGGTGGTAGGAAGAAGAACCAGAATATCAGGTATAACGATGGTGTGACGATGACCTGGAGAAACCTTGTCTGGAGCGCCGGGGCTGTCAAAATATTATGACAGCATATAAACCACATGCACTCTTTTTAAATAGTCATCGCTACTTACCTATTTCCTTACGTTACAGACAGCTGATGATGTGATTGGGCAGCATTTTCTATTAAAAAAGCAGGATAGGAACAGCAGACTGTGCAGGTTGAAATCGGACAAGTGCTTGTCGCCCTCTTTTGGGGGTTCAAGACAAATAGCCCTCCCCGAACAGGAGATTGCACTAAACCTGTAAGTAAATAAGGGAACCAGAACCTTTGCTAAGTGGAACAGTGGGTTTGATAATAAAGTTGGCAGTTCCTCCACCCAAGTCAGGGCCTCCTGGTACCACCCACCCATTGTGGCCATGAATACGTGTGCCATTTTGGAACAAGGCATTCACAAGGAAAGGCCCAAGGCAAAGGTCCCACGTCACAGGTGAGATGGTGCCAGCTGCCAGCCACACATGTAGCGTAGTGGCTTCAGGCAGCCAGCGCCATCTTGGAAAGGGCAAAAGACTCTGGGAACCTACGCCACCAGGAGACACATACGAAATGTAAATGTACAGGGCATGCTAACAATAAATACAATAATACAAAAAAGGAAGCCACTGCCCCCACCCATAACTGGCCATTGTAGCAAGTAGCTTTGGAAGGCAACATATGTTAGAAAATAAGCCAAGGAAAACTCCAAGTTTACCTACCGACCAGTTTTGCTTTCACCTATGGTGCTTGTATTGGTCCAGCAGCGCACCAACACTTTTGCAGCCATTGTGCTACATGCTGAGTGTTTGGTGTGCACCTGTACCTTTAAGGAGGGGTGGCTCCCCTTCAGTCCACCTGCCCTCATCTAACCATCAGAATGCATGTGCCTTCATTGTAGGGACACTCATAGTTAGTGTATGACCACAGATTCCAGGGGGCCTTGGCGTGGCTCTGTGGCTCACACATGCATTTGCAAATGCGTGCGGACAAACCCCTGTTTTTAATGCATACTGTTAGACAGGTTAATTGGTTGTCTGCGAGCTGGTCAGTAAGTAGGCTTGGTTTTTCCTGGGCATTCCCCAGGCTTTGTTGTTACCTACCGACCAGCCTGCGGAAAACCAAATTAACCTGTCTAACAGTATGCATTAAAAACAGGGGTTTAGTCTGCACACATTTGCAAATACATGCGTAAGCTACAGGCCCCGCCAAGGCAACCTGGTATCTGTAGTACTATCACTAGCTTATGAGTGACTCCAGAATGGAAGCACATGCATTCTAATAGATAGATGGAGGGCAGATGCACTGAAGGGTGCCCACCCCTCCTTAAAGGTACAGGGGCACACTGAACACGCAGCACATAGCACGATGGCTACAAAGGTGTCAGTGTCTTGCCTGACCAATATAACAATAATACAAAAAAGGAGGCCACTGCCCCTACCTATAACTGGCCATTGCAGCAAGTAGCATTGGAAGGCAGCATATGTTAGAAAAAAAGCCGAGGAAAAATCCAAGGAAAACTCCAAGCTCACTTACCGACCAGTCCGCGGACAACCAAATTAACCTGTCTAACAGTATGCGTTAAAAACAGGGGTTTAGTCTGAACACATTTGCAAATAAATGCATAAGCTACAGGCCCCGCCAAGGCACCCTGGTATCTGTAGATCTATCACTAGCTTATGAGTGACTCCACAATGGAAGCATGTGCATTCGAATGGATGTGTGCAGACTAAACCCTGCTGGTCAGTAATTGAGCTTGGAGTTTTCCCTGCATTTTTCCTTGGCTCTTTTTCTAACAACAAATACACACTTCCACAGTTCTAAGCTTGTTTAAAGCTTAACCCTTAACATGCCCCCCAAATAACCAGAATGGGTCTTTATTTGGAGGCTGCACAGAAGGGACTACACCCAGGAGAGGCTGAACCTGGCTGAGACAGTTGAACGGTAAGGGAACACTTCAGTCAGGTGAAGGACAAAAAAGAGAATGTTGCATGCTGGATCCTCCTCAAATGTATAGATAATTTGTTTTATCAGGTTGAAAGGTGAATCTACAACCCAGTGTATGCTGCCATGATGCACCAGAAAATAGCTTTATATGGCACCAAAACTGAAATTCCTATTGTAAGGGGTGCCTAAAATTTGACTTATTTCGAACTTCTGGCAAAATCAGCGAGTCAATCACATAAGCAGAACATTACATTTCTGAGGGCAGTCTGTACACCAGTGCTGTACAGAATAGCTTCACATTCCCATATTGCATTGAATTTTACTGGGAATTACAGTGCTGCATATTGAAAAGAAAAATATATGCTATATTATTTTTTTTACAACATTTTTTTTTCAAAAGTGGAGTCATCCTGTAATTATGAATGAAACTGAAGAAAAACCATGTATTTGCAAATATGATTGGATTATTGTAACAGACTTAGACATGCGCGCCAGTGACAGAGATTATGATTCTGCAGAAAATTCACTGCTATTGGTTACACTGCTGAGATCAGACGAAAAAAATAAGCAACCATTAGATAAAATCCTATTACTAATGTGGCCTCTGTAGGCAGGTGTAGGTATTCTTCTCACCTGTGTGTGGCACTGTGTTATAGGGAAAAAGGAATCTGATAAAGGAAATTGTCCCCTTATGGACTCCGTTACTCACCTCTGGAAAGGTAGATATCTGATTTGATGCCAAATTCCCATAAGAGTTCAGGCAGCCATTGTGACGAGTACTTTTAAATAAGGGATCCCACCTCAGTTGTATGTGCTTTTGGGTGAGTGGCAGGTTAGGGAAAGGAACCCGCTGGGTAGGGACAGCGTTTAGCAAAGGGAAAGTTTTCTAGCAAGCAGAGATAGTACAGGGACACTAGAATATGAATAAACGAAGAAATGGACTTTAGGCGGCACATGAGTAAATATTGTAAAAAGCTAAGGATATTTATTTTAGAAAAAGTCATAAAAAAATACACATAAACATTCAAAAAAAATTTTGACAGTCTATTCATATTTAGATACAAGGTTTAGGCCAATATTCAACAGTGCTTCAAAATTATATTTAAAAAGTATATATGCACTTCATCCTTAAATGAAAATACATAACCAGTAGCCTCAGGCTAGTGAAAGAGTAATCGTATGAAGCAGGTGGTGTTAGCCATATATCCAATGTATCAGATGTAATCTTGAATTGCTGTACCGGTTTCGCAAATTAACGCTTCTTCAGGAGCATAATAGTAGGTCGAATGTGCTGCAAATACAGCAACACATCTTGGTAAAGTTAGATTGGTAATTTGTTTGTGGCAAATGACCAATAATGGTAAAAAATCACAGTAGGCGACAACTGGGTGGTATACTGCTAGGTAAAGGCTACAGATGGGTGCAACAGGTAGTGTCCTCCAGTCAGTACGGCTGACTGCTAGGACTCCTCTGGATTTCTGGAAGCTCTCCTCTTTTCAAGGTGCAGGCCAATAGCCTGTCCATTTACCATAGGCTTTTTTGGGGTCAGATACCCTCTGCCTTGAATGTGCACCAGGGTCTACCATGGTGCATATCTAGCCTCTCCCTCTATGTTCTGGTATCCATAGCTTCCAAAAATCCTGGAGGACACTACCTGTTGCTACCCATCTGTAGCCTTTACCTAGCAGTATACCACCCAGTCGTCGCCTACTGTGATTTTTTACCATTATTGGTTATTTGCCACAAACAAATTACCAATCTAACTTTACCAAGATGTGTTGCTGTATTTGCAGCACATTCGACCTACTATTATGCTCCTGAAGAAGCGTTAATTTGCGAAACCGGTAGAGCAATTCAAGATTACATCTGATACATTGGATATATGGCTAACACCACCTGCTTCATACGATTACTCTTTCACTAGCCTGAGGCTACTGGTTATGTATTTTCATTTAAGGATGAAGTGCATATATACTGTTTAAATATAATTTTGAAGCACTGTTGAATATTGGCCTAAACCTTGTATCTAAATATGAATAGACTGTCAAAAATTTTTTTGAATGTTTATGTGTATTTTTTTATGACTTTTTCTAAAATAAATATCCTTAGCTTTTTACAATATTTACTCATGTGCCGCCTAAAGTCCATTTCTTAGTTTATTTATATTCTTCCTGCTATATCGGGACGTTGGCACATCCATACTTGTGCATCCACAGTGTCACCCTGTGAGGATGCACGTCAAGCAACTTCTTCAAAAAAGTACAGGGACACTGTCTGGTGCCGGAAGAGTATTTTGAGGATATGTACAAAATCGGATAAAGGTTTTAAGTCCTATATGCCACATCCTGCATAGTACATATAGGACTTCACACAAGATTGCAGCTAAGTACTTTCTAGGGCATATAGCAAAATGGAAAAGGAAAGGAAACAACGTTCTTTATATAAAGTCAACAAATGTATTCAGTGTACATTAAAAACATCTAGAGGAACATATACAGTAACATAGAGCAGGGTTCACAAATATTATTTAATTTCACTATCTACATGCTAGCTCAACACGTTTCGAATGTTGGAACAGCTTCATCAGGAAACATGTGAACAGTATCTGCATAGTAGAACCTAGTGTCATGAATCATAATAGGGTTTTATTATGGTTTGCTAGAGCAAAGATTATTCCTTCCAAAAAGGGGACATCAATGAGACAACAAGATGAAACTCTGGGTGCAACTAGCCTCATAAATAGTCATGTAAATTGTTTCACCAGCGTCAAAACACCAAAAAGGGGGTGGGGGAGTGGTAGCAAATATGTTCATGCAAAGATTATAGTCTCTTGGATCTCTGAGTGAATCAAAAGGCTTATATAAGTAATGTAACAACAACTTCAACAGCTAAAATGTGGATATTGAAATGAAATAGGATACGTGAATCCTGCTCTATGTTACTGGATGTGAAGCTGTAGATGGTTTTATTGCACACTGAATAAATTTGTTAATTTTATATAAAGACAACATTTTTCCTTTTGTTGCTAGTTACTATATGCCCTAGAAAGTCTATGGCTACAAGCTTGTGTGAATTATATATGTATTTTGAGGGTATCTTTCAGTATGCCAGTGTGTTGGCGGGTGCAGAGTTCCTCTGAAAATTGACTTCTCCCATGTCACTACACACTGTAACTTGTATGTTGCATTAGGAGGAATGTGCTGAGCCTGCGCCCACTCCACCAGTCCAGTGTACTCCTGTTACCTCACTCCCAATAACAGAATGGGGTCCTACCGAGCACCTAGCACAGACCTCTTGCGTTCTGTCACTTAACTCTTTCTTTCCCGTACCTCTTGACCAGGCCATAGACCTCCATAACATGGGTTCAGATCCATTTGTCACTGGATACCGACCGTTAGGGAGGGAACCAGAACATAGACCCCCTCGCTACCGAAGGACCTGTCACCTTACCAGGTACCATGCATAACGACTGGTTGCTTGTATCTTGTTCCTACACTTGGTTACCCATAGCAACTGCACTCCCGTTGTTGTCTTTGCTGAGCTAACCCTTTTGTAACAGTATTTTGTAACATACCCCAAATGTGCTTTACAGACCCAGGTTTTTTGAAATACACCAAAACCCCCTTTATATACCCTCAGACCAGACTCATACCTGTTTATATAACTTTACTGTAAAAACGCAGCATGACAGTACAAAATAAACAATGTCCTGTCCCTGACCCTAAAATAGCGTAGTGGACCAGACATACCTCTGTGAAGCGAGAGTCCATAATGACATTGTCAATGACTGGATTGCTGTCCGTGATCCCTGGTTTCTTCAGAGCCACTCTTGCACCAGCAGGTAAATCTGCGATACACCTGTACCCAAGTTTCTGTTCACTGGAGCCCATGGATCTCGGCTGTCCACCTTTTACAGGCAGTCCCAGAGTTACGAACACCCAAGTTACGAACAACTCCTACTTACGAACGGACTCAAATGCTGGCCACTTGTGCTCCACGCTGGTCCTGGATACCTTTCGAGCACCTCCGGATACATCCCACACTACCGTTCTACGCCCTAGATAACATAACAAGTGCTCGGAACATCCCACATCCATGCATAGGCGGCAGTTACACTTACGAACACTTACGAATGCAGTGTTCCGACCGGAAGTTACACTTACAAATGCAGTGTTGCGACTTACGAACAACTTCGACTTACGAACAAACCTACAGTCCTTATTGTGTTCGTAACTCGGGGAATGCCTGTATATAGCACAGGTAGGCCAGCCAGAACCGAAAGCCTGGGAACTGAGCTGAAACTGTTTAATCCTTTCCCTAGCCGGGGCCAGCTGCTGGACAACTAATTGCACACACATTTTCAACCTGCTTAGAAGTGCAGCTGCAGTCATACAATATACCACCACCCTTCCAGCAGAGGCTGTCCTCCGGTAACATAGCTGGTTATTTACTAAAATGACACGGTGCAAAATCTGGTGCAGCTCTGCATAGAAAACAGTCAGCTTCCAGGTTTTATTGTCAAAGCTTAATTGAACAAGCTGAAGATAGAAGACGATTGTCTACCTTGCACAGATGCATCAGATTCTGCGTGCACCAGTTTTGTTAAATCCCCCCCATTGTGAATTACACTACAGAGAGCTAAAGGCCCTGTGTGTGTTTGATTTTTCCCGAGCGGGTACCTTGACTGAGACCCCGTCTACAGCCTCTTATTCCGAAGCTGTTTGTCCTAAGAAAACCTGCACTATAAACTATAGAGGCTGCCATAGCTGATCTTTCTGTGTTACTAACCCACAACAAGTAGTATGCAACTTGACTTGTGAAGTCAAAAGAAACTCAGAATTCCAAATTTACTTACCTGTGCTAGGTTAGTGACTCAGAAGGTAGATAACAGCCAAGCAACTAGGATTTTCAAATGAGAGCTTAGCATTGGCTGTTTATTGTATGTATTTTGTAACCACTTTCCTGTCAGGCATTACACCGACACTCACTGTCACATAATATGTTGAGTAATGGCTGGATATGTTAGAGATAATAGTATTCTTTTACTGTCTTTGTAAAGATTACCAACAAGATATTGAGAATGATAAAATGTATTTGAATTGCTCTGCTGGATTTCATCATGCTGGAACAGTTCAGCTTTTCAATTACCTTGTGCAACTGAAATTATTCTTGTAAATGGTAACTGGGGTTATGGAAACAATCCTTGAACCACAGGAATGTTTTACAATATAAATGTGTATTTGACCTGATATTGTATCATATGCCACTATAATAAATATTATCTGGAGCACTGTTTCTTAAACTGTGATCTATATGTCTCTGGTGGTCCGCCGGCATATGCTAAAATTTCTAAAAGGGCAAAACACAGGTGAAAAGCAGTAGCATATAAAATAATTTGAAGCCTAAAAATACGGAACAAAATGATGAGTCACCCAAGAAAAGTGGCATCAAGATGTTAAGTCATTAATTAAAGGCATCGTGGAAAAAAGGCCACAACAAGGAGTATTGTACCCTTTTAAGTGGTTCACTAGAAATGTTATATATATTGATCTGTGCAAGGCCAAATACTAGGTCTTTTTATTTCAAATCAAATAACAGATTTATTTATCCATAACTTTAATGGACATCAAGATCAAGTTTTTTTTTTTCAGCTTTCAAATTCTGAGATGCTTTGGCAGGTAAAAATTAGTGGGTAACTTTATTTTCTAAACCTTTACTATGTCCTGTGAGTACACAGAATAAAGAATATGTTACCCCCCAAAATTTTGCATTTCTGATATGGTATCTGTTGTATCCTGTTCTCTTTGTATTGCCTCCTTTGTGTGCAATGTTTGGTGATCCTGCCAGTCCGTCTGATTTTCTCTTTCAAACTAACCACCTTAGGCCTGAGAGCACATCCATGCCAGCGTGGTCAGTTGTCAGCTTGCCTGTCCTTCTGTCCTTCTATCATCAGACCATCAGACTGGACTTGCACTGACACCCACCCCCCCACACAGGCATTCATTGGGAAGATTCGTGTGCTGCTGTTTTTCCACCCCCACCCTTACAAACCCCTTATCTTATGCACAGTGGTCATGTGATCAAAAAGTAAAAAAGGGGTAAATATAATGTTTTTTAGATATGTACACAAATGTTTTGCCTTCTATTTCTGTTTTAAACAAAATATGTTGTTTTACAAGGTAAGAGTTCACATATGCTTTAACTTTGAAAATACTGATATTACTAATACTATAAATAAAAAAATATAAAAAACAGAAAATATCAAATAACATGTAAGTTGGGCAACAATGAGGTTTAATAAATGCAAGGGGCAGAGTCTAAGCATTACCCTAGAATCTGGATCAATATTTACATAGCAATGTGGCCCAGGATTTACAGTGACCCAAATTCAGGAAACATAATTTTGGTTTGGGCAATAATGTGCCATCACAGGTGGCTGGGCAGAACCCCACAGTTAGCTTTCAGACTGTCTGTCTCTGATTGATAGTCTGAATTGCAGCCTTTGAACATCTGAGTTATGGAAGGGAAGAGTTGGTGATGAATCACTGTCATGACTGTATAAAAATGTTATATGTGTAAAAAATTTCAGCTTTAGTTACCCAGCTTTCTACACATTTTACTGGTAAGAAGATTAAGACCATCGCTAGATTTCTATTTTGCTCTTCTATGTTGCAGGTGAATTCAAGGACTGCACAATATTATTTAGTGATGTGGTGACATTTACCAACATTTGTTCTCAATGTGAACCCATCCAGATTGTGGCCATGCTGAATTCCATGTATCTCCGCTTTGATAGACTAACAACAATTCATGATGTATATAAGGTAATTAACTGTCATTAGTTTACATAAAATTGCAGTACAAAGGAGTAGTTGACGTGTCTTGTTTCCACAATGTATCACTCGTTTTGGCTATACATCTCTTTATAAAAACAACAAATATTATTCCATAGGTTGAAACCATAGGAGATGCTTACATGGTAGTGGGTGGTGTGCCCGTGCCTGTTTCTACTCATGCAGAAAGAGTAGCAAACTTTGCCCTAGGAATGATCCTTATGGCGAGAGAAGTAAAGAATCCAGTCACAGGAAATCCTATTCAGGTATGGCAAAGGATTCATATTTTTTACCGATATAAAATCATTAACATGTCCAGTGCTTTTCACTACATTCTAAATATGACCATCGTTTTTTATTCCAGTGTACAGCAAGTCTTCATTGCAATTAATATTTGTTATCCCTTAAGTATGGCCTTTGGCAAGGTGAAGTTTCATTTGAGGATAAAGTTAAAATTTAAAGTGCCTCACTGACTTAAACCTTAAATTGAATGACAATTTTCAACAGCATTGTGTATCTGAACCAGTTGCTATGGATTTCAATAAAATACTTGTTTTCATACTTTTTTTAGGCTATGCTACATCTCAGTTTTTCTGATCACCTGCAGCCTCTTTGCAGCCTTCTTATAAATTTAGCATTCGCTGCATGTCATTTAACAGAGTGCAAAGCACCTTATGAGTGGAAATGGAGTCAGCCCTTTAAACACTGTAGCTGCAGTGAATTATTGAAAAGTGGATTTTGTATTACATCATAACTTCTATTTGGATACCCACAGTGACTCCACTTTTGTTAAGACAAAAACATTCCCCTCTGGGTGATCTATGTACATTGCAAGTAATTTAACAAACTTTGTTGCAGATTCTTACCTTTTGTTATTCTGCAGATACAGCTGTTTGTCCGTGTCCATGGTCCATGTGCTCAGTGAATCTGTATGGAAGTGGTTTTGTAATGATCCATCAGCTGCTGCACCTGTAGGGCTCTAGTGAGGAATTTGGCACGGTCTTCATCCCTTTTAGACGTGATTTCCCTTTGGGAGTATCTCACCAATAATGGCATTTTTGTTGCAGGGGGTGCTCAAAATCTGATTTGTATCTCAGTGCAAACTTCTGAGAAAATCAGTGAGCCAATCAAACAAGAAGGAAATAACATTTCTGGGGGGGGGGGGGGGGCGTTCTGTACACCATCTGTGTGAAGAATTCCTCCAGGTGGCCATATTGCATTGCATTTTACAGAAAATGACAGTGCTGCAGATTGAAAGGGAAAGGTCATTTTTATTAACATTCAATTATGATATGACTTTCCCCACGAAAGTAGAGTTAAGCCGTGTACACACGATTGGTTTCACAGATGAAAACAGTCTGATGGACTGTTTTCATCGGACGAACCGATCGTGTATGGGCCCCATCGGTCTTTTTTCCATCGGTGCGAAAAAATAGAACATGTTTTAAATTTTTCCGATGGGAAAAAAAACGATAGCAAAATCCGATCGTCTGTGTGGAACTCCATCGGATAAAAAACCCACGCATGCTCAGAATCAAGTCGACGCATGCTCAGAAGCATTGAACTTAATTTTTCTCGGCTTATCGGAGTGTTTTACATTACAGCGTTTGGGACGGTTGGATTTTTGACTGATGGTGTGTAGGCAAGACTGATGGAGGTCAGCTTCATCGGATTTCCGATGGAAAAATCCATCGGATTAGAATCCATAGGAAATCCGATCGTGTGTACAGGGCTTTACACTTTAATTATTATATTGCTGCATGTCCAAGCACTCTTCTGTAGAGATGTGTAAGACAGATAATCTTTCAAAATACTTTTGTGAATAATCAGATAAACAGGTAAAGTTTTGCAGCATTATATGTTGGTCACACTCACATATGTCATTTGGATTGTGGTTTATAAAAATCACTCTTGCAGAGCTTGAGCAAGGTCAGGATGACTTGTGCCTTTGTTAATATGTACTGAATGGCAACCTGGAACACACTGATTGATTGGAATCCAGAGGATTCTGGAAACGAGAGAAAGACTCATTCGGCAAATATGCCTGTCCATTACCAGCAGAGATTTAGATGAATCAATCCGTAATATGCTATGTATCATTCCATATTATTACCTACGCCATACAGCAGTGGTGCATGTGCTGTTTACATTATTTATATGAAACCTATTGTTGAAATATTATATTTTATTATAATACTTAATTTGCATAATAAGTTGTTTTTGCTTCACGTTGTTGTTTTCTGTTTAAGAGATGTATTTATAAAAAAAATTGCATAGCGGTTTTGTCTGAAACTGTATGTAAATTTCTTCTGTGTGAATGGGGCAAAACGGAATGTTCTCAGGTGATATTCTTTGCAATTCAAATGTATGAATGTGGAAAACACTGATTATTGGTCACTAGATGGCACAAAGCAGCATAGTTATTTCCTATGATAGTAGTAATTGTCTTAGAAATGGATTTTAAAGGTGCCCAGGTGTGACACAAAACACTTGATAGGTACAAGTTTATTACAAAACATCATAACATAATAAAAATATAAGTACAATCAAAACAATGAACAACCTGCTGCCTTAGGAATGCTTAAAATTCCTCCCACACATCAATTCCCTGAGGGTAACCCACACCAAAAAAGTACAACATACATATATATATATATATATATATATATATATATATATATAGCAGGCAGCTGGTCAACCATATGCCGAATAAGGCTAGGTTCCCACTTGTGCATCTCTGCAGGCCACGTTTTGCGCAGGCACAGCAGCCTATTCATTTGAATGGGCTGCTGTGCCTCCTGAAAATACAGGGAAAAGGTCCCTGCTCCATTTTTGAAAATGCAGCCTGCACAGAAACTGCAAGTGCAGAGCGGCTCCCAGTGCAGGGAAACCATGCTGCGTTTTCCAGTGCAAGGCACTACCATTAGGAATAATGGTACCTCCACACATCTCCTGCATTTTCTGTGTGGGTTTTTGCGGCTGCAAGGGTAGGTATGGACCAGCAGTGGTAACCACCTACACAATTGTGAACCTAGCCTACAAAACAACATTTTGCATTGGGAATGTCCAGACGGGGGTATATCGACAATGACATGTTTCGTGGGAACTTCCTGCTTCTTCAGGAGAGATGGAAGGAACCTTAGAGTACTAAAAGAAATAACAATATATTAAGTAACATCATAATAATATACAGTACAATGAATATGCAAACCAAGCCCTCAAAATACCCCCCAAGGGCAAGTAAATGGGGGTAAACAAATGAACCAGGCTGCAAACTGGGGAGTAGAGAAATTAAAAGTCAGGGACTAAACACTCTAAGCTAACCCCAAAGGTAGAAGGAAAAAAATTATTGCTAAGGCACCCACCTCTTTTGGTGGACACTGTAGCATAAAGGGATGGTCACAAATATACAGCACTAGCAAAAGCTCAACTCCCCACTCATAGACCTGACTGCTTTGCTGCTTTTCAGCATGGCAGCGGCAACGGTCTGTTTATTCTGTGCATCGTTCTCATTCCCTGTTTAATTTGTAGCTACTGTATCAGTAATCTGCTTTTGTGGATGTGGATCTTCCTCTTGCTCCTTCTTGCAACTTTATATATTGCCTGGGCGGCCCTTGTCGCAGTTAGTTGTTAGTAAGTACCTTTTTGGATACTTTTAATTTGTGTAACGCTATTTATACTAGTACTTCCTGAACATGTTAACACCACTCCTCTTTATCTGTATTTTGTTACCATTACTTATTCATTTTGATAGATCCTCTGTAATCTACATTTCTCCTTGAGCTATTGCCAACACTGTATTTTGGTGACCATCGTTATATGCTACTGTGTCCACTAGAAGAGGAGGGTGGCCTTAAGTTAATTTTGTTTGTTCCCTCTGGGGTTAGATTAATGTGCATATAGACGGTGAGATAGTTTGCCTCTAATATGGTAAAATTTGCGTATTCATTGTATCATTAAGATTTTATTTAATATTCTGTTATAGCTTAAAATACTCTAAGGTTCCTTCCCATCTCTCCTGAATATTCCCCTGTCAATATTCCCCTGTCTGGACATACCTAACACAAAATATTGTTTTTTTAGTCAGCATATGATTGAATAGCTGCCTGTTACTATATATACATATCTGTATGTTGTACTTATTTGGTGTGAGATAGATCAGTGATTGTGAACGTTCGCACTCCAGATGTTTTTTAACTACATTTCCCATGATGCTCATCTACACTGCAGAGTAGGGATGAGCTCGGTGTTCGAGTCGAACATACGTTCGACTCGAACATCGGCTGTTCGATCGTTCGACGAAGATCGAACGATTTGGGCCGTCCGCGCCTAATTCGAGTGACGCGAACGGCCCACAATGCACTACGCCATCGCAGTGTCATCCAGGCGCTGTGATTGGCCAAGCATGCACTGTGACCCTGCATGCTTGGCCAATCACAGCGCCGGCAGCGAGGAGAGCAATGATTGGCCACAGGCAGGATGCCTGTGGCCAATTATTGCTGAGGGTGTTTAGTACACGCCCCACACTATAAAAGGCCACCAGCACGGCGGCCTAGTGTAGTGTGTTCCGGAGCAGGGAAAGAGAAGCATAGGCAGGGACAGTGACATTTATTTTTTCTTGCTTAACCTGGATTCCTTTAGTTTAGGGAAAGAGAAGGATAGGTAGGGAGAGTGCCAGTGTGTTTTACTGTACGAATCCTTGTTTCTAGGGACAGGGAAGGACAGTGAGGGAAATTCTCCTTGTGCTATAGTGTGCTTTAAAAAAACATTTTTTCTAGGGACAGAAAACTATAGGTAGGGAGAGTGTCAGTGTGTTTTACTGTACAAATCCTTGTTTCTAGGGACAGGGAAGGACAGTGAGGGAAATTCTCCTTGTGCTATAGTGTGCTTTAAAAAAACATTTTTTCTAGGGACAGAAAACTATAGGTAGGGAGAGTGTCAGTGTGTTTTACTGTACGAATCCTTGTTTCTAGGGACAGGGAAGGACAGTGAGGGAAATTCTCCTTGTGCTATAGTGTGCTTTAAAAAAACATTTTTTCTAGGGACAGAAAACTATAGGTAGGGAGAGTGTCAGTGTGTTTTACTGTACGAATCCTTGTTTCTAGGGACAGGGAAGGACAGTGAGGGAAATTCTCCTTGTGCTATAGTGTGCTTTAAAAAAACATTTTTTCTAGGGACAGAAAACTATAGGTAGGGAGAGTGTCAGTGTGTTTTACTGTACGAATCCTTGTTTCTAGGGACAGGGAAGGACAGTGAGGGAAATTCTCCTTGTGCTATAGTGTGCTTTAAAAAAACATTTTTTCTAGGGACAGAAAACTATAGGTAGGGAGAGTGTCAGTGTGTTTTACTGTACAAATCCTTGATTCTAGGGACAGGGAAGGACAGTGAGGGAAATTCTCCTTGTGCTATAGTGTGCTTTAAAAAAACATTTTTTCTAGGGACAGAAAACTATAGGTAGGGAGAGTGTCAGTGTGTTTTACTGTACGAATCCTTGTTTCTAGGGACAGGGAAGGACAGTGAGGGAAATTCTCCTTGTGCTATAGTGTGCTTTAAAAAAACATTTTTTCTAGGGACAGAAAACTATAGGTAGGGAGAGTGTCAGTGTGTTTTACTGTACAAATCCTTGTTTCTAGGGACAGGGAAGGACAGTGAGGGAAATTCTCCTTGTGCTATAGTGTGCTTTAAAAAAACATTTTTTCTAGGGACAGAAAACTATAGGTAGGGAGAGTGTCAGTGTGTTTTACTGTACGAATCCTTGTTTCTAGGGACAGGGAAGGACAGTGAGGGAAATTCTCCTTGTGCTATAGTGTGCTTTAAAAAAACATTTTTTCTAGGGACAGAAAACTATAGGTAGTGTGACAGCAGGAAGGTAAAGTCACCTGGTTGCATCCAGGGGGGTAGATATATTTCGCCCAGATTCAGGCTTTACGCCGACTTATACAACTAGGTGGAGAGTTGTATAAGCCCAGCTGAGGCTAGTGGGCTCATGGATGACTCATACCTCTAGGGAGAGTGTGGGGCGTCGTGCAGACAGGGAGTTGATGAGACCAGCTGAAGCTTGTCAGCTCATTTAGGCCTCTATAAGAACTCCCAGATTCATTAGGTGTTAGCTCATGCCTGGAACCAGACCTGTGTGGACTGTCTAGGGAGAGTGAACCCCTGTGCGGTGAGACAAAGCCTGTGTGGCTATTTGCTTGGACATTTAAAACCAGGGACTTAGGGACTAGGACAGCACTAGGCTGATCCCAGTTGTTAGTTAGGAAACCTGTATGTTTAGGCAGAGGTCAAGTTGACCAGGATTTATTTTGTTTATGTTTCTTTTGCTTTGCTGTGTTTTGTCACTGTAAATAGAAAATAAACCGCACCTTTTTGATTTTGAAAACCACAACCTCCGTTTGCTGGGCCTGTTTTTGTGTGGGGAGCCCATCCCGGGGGTCACACACACCCGCTGCCGAGCTAACCCCCTCACAGTTGGTGGAGAACCAGTGGCAGTTTTTTTTAAGCCAGCATGGAGGAGATACTGAAACAGCTGGCTCTAGCAAATGCCAATCAACAGCAGACAAATGCAGGTTTGCAAAGGAGCCTTGCAGCCCAGCAGCAAGCTCATCAACAGAGCCTTGCAGCCCAGCAGCAAGCTCACCAACAGAGTCTGGAAGCTCAGCAACAAGCCCAGCAGCAATCTGAGGCCCGCTTCATAGACCTGTTACAGAAGCAAGAGCAGAGACTACAACAAATGGAAGCAGTAATGCAGCAACGTCCGCAGACCAGTGAGGAAAGCCGTCCCACTAATACCGCGTCCTTTGGGGTGAGTCGTTTATTGACAAAAATGACTGGAGAGGATGATCCAGAGGTATTTTTGACCACATTTGAAAGGACCGCTGAAAGAGAAAAGTGGCCTGAGGAGCAGTGGGCTGGACTGGTGGCTCCTCTGTTAACTGGTGAATCGCAGAAAGCTTACTATGACCTAGAGCCTAACCAAGCAAAAGACTATGTGATGCTGAAAGCTGAAATTTTGGCAAGGCTGGGTGTCACCCAGGCTGTCCGGGCTCAGCGTGTGCATAACTGGACTTTCCAGCTTGGAAAACCCCCCAGGTCTCAAATGTATGATCTCATTCACCTGAGCAGAAAGTGGCTACAGCCAGAGACTTTGTCCGCACCAAAGATTGTGGAACGTGTTGTAATGGATCGGTTTTTGAGAGCTCTTCCTACTGCCATCCAAAAGTGGGTAAGCCATGGAGACACAGAGACGGCCGATGGTCTTGTGGATCGTGTGGAGAAATACTTGGCTACAGAGAACCTGACGGCCTCTTCCAGAGACACTCGGACTTTCCACCCTAAGACCAGACCATCCCCAGGGGCGGATAAGAGGATTCCAAGGGGTGAGGGTGGAGAGAGTGAGAGGGTGGGAGCTCTACCCCAAGTTTGGCGAGAACAGCCTGGGAAATCAGCGGCTCAAGAGGCGGCAAGAAGGATCGTTTGCTACCGCTGCCGGCAAGCGGGACATATTGCAGCCAATTGCCCGGTTATGGAGGAACCCATGCAGTGTGACTTTCTGACGGGCAGACGTCAGTCGCTGTGTGCGACAGTCGCATGCACTGCCATTCGAGGAACTGAGAAACATTTATGCAAAATGTGTTTTAATGGTAGAAATGTTGTGGTATTGCTGGATTCAGGTAGCCTTGTGACCCTGATAAAGGCTGAGTTAGTTAAAACAGAGGTCTTTGGGAAAAGCAAGGTAGCTGTTATTTGTGTGCATGGGGACACCCGAGAGTATCCAGTGACTACAGTGTGTTTCGAGACCCCCAAAGGTACCCTCTCTCATCCAGTGGGCTTAGTATCTCAGTTACCGCATGACGCCATTGTGGGAAGGGATTTTCCGAAGTTCTGGGAACTGTGGGATGATCCTGAGCCCCCCACTGGTGCCCCTATGTACCAGGAATGTGATAGCCAGAACTCCCCTGAGAGTGGTGAGGACTCTCCGGAATTTCCCTTATCAGTATTGGCAGGGGAGACTCAAGAAACTGGAGAGGAGCCCACCTCCTCAGACGAAAACCTACCGTCTGTGGAGTTTTCTGATCTTGAGGTTCACAGGGAAAACTTTGCCACAGAACAGTTGAAAGACCCCGCCCTAATAAAGGCACGGGAAAACGTAGTGAAAATAGATGGCGAGTTAGTGAACCCAGATAATACCTGCACTTACCCATACTTCAGCGTAGAGAAGGACCTACTGTATCGGGTGGCAAAAAGGGCAGAAGAAACCGTTGAGCAGCTTGTGGTGCCCAAACCTTACAGGAAGTTGGTGTTGGAGTTGGCCCATGGGCACATTCTTGGAGGTCATCTGGGGACAGAGAAAACCCGAGAGAGGGTATTACAGAGATTCTATTGGCCGGGGGTGATGAAGGACATAGAAAATTATTGTTCCTCCTGCCCTGTGTGTCAGAGGTCGGCCCCGATGCCACATTTCCGTAGCCCGCTGGTCCCTCTACCCATCATTGAGGTCCCGTTTGAGAGGATCGCCATGGATTTGGTAGGGCCTATAATCAAGTCCGCTAGGGGGCACCAGTACATATTAGTTATAATGGACTATGCCACCCGTTATCCAGAAGCGATCCCTCTCCGAAATACCTCGGCCAAAACCATAGCCAAAGAGCTATCTCTTGTGTTTAGCTGGGTGGGTATTTGTAAAGAACTGCTTACGGACCAAGGTACACCATTTATGTCCCGGGTTATGAAGGAGCTGTGTAAATTGTTCAAAGTGACGCAATTACGTACATCTGTGTATCACCCCCAAACCGATGGGCTGGTTGAAAGATTCAACAAAACCCTAAAACAAATGTTGAAGAAAGTGGTGGATAGAGATGGAAAGGATTGGGACTGTCTACTTCCTTATCTGATGTTTGCTATTAGGGAGGTGCCCCAATCCTCTACGGGATTCTCCCCCTTTGAGTTACTGTATGGGAGACACCCAAGAGGGCTGTTGGATATTGCCAAGGAAACTTGGGAAAGTGAGAGTTCTCCCCACAGGAGTGTGATTAAGCATGTCGCCCTGATGCAAGACCGAATTGCACAGGTAATGCCCATCGTGAAGGAACATTTGGCCCAAGCGCAGTTAGCACAGCAGAGAGTGTACAACCATGGAGCCAAGACCCGTACCTTTTCCCCGGGGGATAGGATACTGGTACTTGTCCCTACGGTTGAAAGTAAATTCCTTGCCAAATGGCAAGGCCCCTATGAGATAATGGAAAAAGTGAGCGAAGTGAATTACAAGGTCAGACAACCAGGAAGGCGAAAGCCCGAACAGATCTATCACGTTAATCTGTTGAAAGCCTGGAGGGATAGAGAGTCCCTAGTCGCAGACACTTGGTCACCAGCTCAAACTGGTTGCGTGATTCCTGAGGTTGGAATAGCAGCCACCTTGTCACAACCCCAACAACAGGAGGTTAAGGAGTTTGTGCTTCGCAACAAGGAGGTATTCTCTGAGCTGCCGGGACAAACATCTGGGGTAGAGCATGACATCATTACCCCGCCCGGTGAAAGGGTGAAGTTAAAACCCTATCGGATCCCAGAGGCCCGACGGGAGGCAATACGGGAGGAAGTACAGAAAATGCTGAGCTTGGGGGTGATAGAGGAGTCCCAAAGTGATTGGTCTAGTCCCATTGTGTTGGTGCCTAAACCGGATGGGAGCTGGCGATTTTGTAACGATTTTCGTCAGTTGAACAAAGTTACAAAATTTGACACCTACCCCATGCCACGTATAGATGAGTTGATCGACCGGCTGGGAACAGCCCGATACATGACGACTCTTGACCTCACAAAAGGGTATTGGCAAATCCCCCTGGCCAAGTCGGCCAAAGAGAAAACCGCATTTGTAACCCCAGACGGGGCGTTCCAATATAAAAGAATGCCGTTCGGGTTACAGAATGCGCCGGCCACATTCCATTGGAAAATGGACCAGATGCTGAGGCCCCATCGGAAGTATGCTGCGGCTTACCTGGATGACGTAATTGTCCATAGCACAGATTGGGCCTCACATCTGCCAAAAGTGCAAGCAGTCCTGGACTCTGTTCGGGAAGCGGGGTTTACGGCTAACCCCAAGAAGTGTACCATTGGGCAGGAGGAGGCCAAATATCTTGGGTACACCATTGGGAGGGGAGTAATAAAACCCCAACTCAACAAAGTCGAGGCCATCCAGAGTTGGCCACGTCCCAACAGCAAGAAGCAGGTACGAGCCTTTCTGGGAATCGCTGGGTATTATCGGCGATTCATTCCCCACTTTGCTTCTAAGGCTGTGCCCCTAACCAACCTGATGAAGGGGAAAGGGTCGGTCATGATTAAATGGACCCCCGAGGCTGAGGCAGCATTCCAATTCTTGAAACAAGCCTTATGTAGCCAGCCAGTGTTGTACTCACCCGACTTCTCTAAAGACTTTGTCGTACAAAGTGATGCGTCAGATGTGGGGTTAGGAGCAGTATTGTTCCAGGTCTGGAACGGGGAAGAGCACCCAGTCATTTACCTCAGCAGGAAGTTGAAGTCCCATGAGGTAAATTACGCCACCGTTGAAAAGGAGTGTTTAGCGGTGAAGTGGGCTCTAGATTCCCTTCGGTACTACCTGCTAGGTAGGCACTTTGACATGGTTACGGATCACGCTCCGTTAAAGTGGATGGCTCAAAACAAGGAAACAAATAGAAGAGTGAATAGGTGGTTCCTGGCCCTCCAGGAATTCAACTTCACAGTAAAGCATCGCCCTGGCGTTCAAATGGGGAATGTGGATGCTTTGTCTCGAGTACATGAATGCCTGATTGCTGGTGTTCCAACCCCGAGGTTAAAACAAGAGGGGGGGGGGTATGTGACAGCAGGAAGGTAAAGTCACCTGGTTGCATCCAGGGGGGTAGATATATTTCGCCCAGATTCAGGCTTTACGCCGACTTATACAACTAGGTGGAGAGTTGTATAAGCCCAGCTGAGGCTAGTGGGCTAATGGATGACTCATACCTCTAGGGAGAGTGTGGGGCGTCGTGCAGACAGGGAGTTGATGAGACCAGCTGAAGCTTGTCAGCTCATTTAGGCCTCTATAAGAACTCCCAGATTCATTAGGTGTTAGCTCATGCCTGGAACCAGACCTGTGTGGACTGTCTAGGGAGAGTGAACCCCTGTGCGGTGAGACAAAGCCTGTGTGGCTATTTGCTTGGACATTTAAAACCAGGGACTTAGGGACTAGGACAGCACTAGGCTGATCCCAGTTGTTAGTTAGGAAACCTGTATGTTTAGGCAGAGGTCAAGTTGACCAGGATTTATTTTGTTTATGTTTCTTTTGCTTTGCTGTGTTTTGTCACTGTAAATAGAAAATAAACCGCACCTTTTTGATTTTGAAAACCACAACCTCACAGTAGGGAGAGTGTCAGTGTGTTTTACTGTACGAATCCTTGTTTCTAGGGACAGGGAAGGACAGTGAGGGAAATTCTCCTTGTGCTATAGTGTGCTTTAAAAAAACATTTTTTCTAGGGACAGAAAACTATAGGTAGGGAGAGTGTCAGTGTGTTTTACTGTACGAATCCTTGTTTCTAGGGACAGGGAAGGACAGTGAGGGAAATTCTCCTTGTGCTATAGTGTGCTTTAAAAAAACATTTTTTCTAGGGACAGAAAACTATAGGTAGGGAGAGTGTCAGTGTGTTTTACTGTACGAATCCTTGTTTCTAGGGACAGGGAAGGACAGTGAGGGAAATTCTCCTTGTGCTATAGTGTGCTTTAAAAAAACATTTTTTCTAGGGACAGAAAACTATAGGTAGGGAGAGTGTCAGTGTGTTTTACTGTCCGAATCCTTGTTTCTAGGGACAGGGAAGGACAGTGAGGGAAATTCTCCTTGTGCTATAGTGTGCTTTAAAAAACCATTTTTTCTAGGGACAGAAAACTATAGGTAGGGAGAGTGTCAGTGTGTTTTACTGTACGAATCCTTGTTTCTAGGGACAGGGAAGGACAGTGAGGGAAATTCTCCTTGTGCTATAGTGTGCTTTAAAAAAACATTTTTTCTAGGGACAGAAAACTATAGGTAGGGAGAGTGTCAGTGTGTTTTACTGTACGAATCCTTGTTTCTAGGGACAGGGAAGGACAGTGAGGGAAATTCTCCTTGTGCTATAGTGTGCTTTAAAAAAACATTTTTTCTAGGGACAGAAAACTATAGGTAGGGAGAGTGTCAGTGTGTTTTACTGTACGAATCCTTGTTTCTAGGGACAGGGAAGGACAGTGAGGGAAATTCTCCTTGTGCTATAGTGTGCTTTAAAAAAACATTTTTTCTAGGGACAGAAAAATATAGGTAGGGAGAGTGTCAGTGTGTTTTACTGTACGAATCCTTGTTTCTAGGGACAAGGAAGGACAGTGAGGGAAATTCTCCTTGTGCTATAGTGTGCTTTAAAAAAACATTTTTTCTAGGGACAGAAAACTATAGGTAGGGAGAGTGTCAGTGTGTTTTACTGTACGAATCCTTGTTTCTAGGGACAGGGAAGGACAGTGAGGGAAATTCTCCTTGTGCTATAGTGTGCTTTAAAAAAACATTTTTTCTAGGGACAGAAAACTATAGGTAGGGAGAGTGTCAGTGTGTTTTACTGTACGAATCCTTGTTTCTAGGGACAGGGAAGGACAGTGAGGGAAATTCTCCTTGTGCTATAGTGTGCTTTAAAAAAACATTTTTTCTAGGGACAGAAAACTATAGGTAGGGAGAGTGTCAGTGTGTTTTACTGTACGAATCCTTGTTTCTAGGGACAGGGAAGGACAGTGAGGGAAATTCTCCTTGTGCTATAGTGTGCTTTAAAAAAACATTTTTTCTAGGGACAGAAAACTATAGGTAGGGAGAGTGTCAGTGTGTTTTACTGTACGAATCCTTGTTTCTAGGGACAGGGAAGGACAGTGAGGGAAATTCTCCTTGTGCTATAGTGTGCATTAAAAAAACATTTTTTCTAGGGACAGAAAACTATAGGTAGGGAGAGTGTCAGTGTGTTTTACTGTACAAATCCTTGTTTCTAGGGACAGGGAAGGACAGTGAGGGAAATTCTCCTTGTGCTATAGTGTGCTTTAAAAAAACATTTTTTCTAGGGACAGAAAACTATAGGTAGGGAGAGTGTCAGTGTGTTTTACTGTACGAATCCTTGTTTCTAGGGACAGGGAAGGACAGTGAGGGAAATTCTCCTTGTGCTATAGTGTGCTTTAAAAAAACATTTTTTCTAGGGACAGAAAACTATAGGTAGGGAGAGTGTCAGTGTGTTTTACTGTACGAATCCTTGTTTCTAGGGACAGGGAAGGACAGTGAGGGAAATTCTCCTTGTGCTATAGTGTGCTTTAAAAAAACATTTTTTCTAGGGACAGAAAACTATAGGTAGGGAGAGTGTCAGTGTGTTTTACTGTACGAATCCTTGTTTCTAGGGACAGGGAAGGACAGTGAGGGAAATTTTCCTTGTGCTATAGTGTGCTTTAAAAAAACATTTTTTCTAGGGACAGAAAACTATAGGTAGGGAGAGTGTCAGTGTGTTTTACTGTACGAATCCTTGTTTCTAGGGACAGGGAAGGACAGTGAGGGAAATTCTCCTTGTGCTATAGTGTGCTTTAAAAAAACATTTTTTCTAGGGACAGAAAACTATAGGTAGGGAGAGTGTCAGTGTGTTTTACTGTACGAATCCTTGTTTCTAGGGACAGGGAAGGACAGTGAGGGAAATTCTCCTTGTGCTATAGTGTGCTTTAAAAAAACTTTTTTTCTAGGGACAGAAAACTATAGGTAGGGAGAGTGTCAGTGTGTTTTACTGTACGAATCCTTGTTTCTAGGGACAGGGAAGGACAGTGAGGGAAATTCTCCTTGTGCTATAGTGTGCTTTAAAAAAACATTTTTTCTAGGGACAGAAAACTATAGGTAGGGAGAGTGTCAGTGTGTTTTACTGTACGCATCCTTGTTTCTAGGGACAGGGAAGGACAGTGAGGGAAATTCTCCTTGTGCTATAGTGTGCTAAAGCATTCCTCATCAACCATCTTTGAAATCCTTGTTTTTTGGACAGTCAGGGAAATTGTCGTTGTGCTATTCTGTGCAAAAGCAATCATCCTCAACCATATTTAGAAATCCTTAAGTAAAGGGACAGAGAAGGACACCTGAAGGTAGCCCTTATTGCTTTTTTCCCATCTCCCTGCAGGCCATCTATTAGAATGTCTGGAAGGCAAACAAGGAGAGGCAGACAGTCAGGAGGCAATAAAAGAGGGCAAGCAGGCTCTGTGTCTGGGGACAACAGTGCTGGTCGTGGACGCGGTGCATTGACATCAGCACATGGCCATGGGACACGCTTGTCCTTCTTTTCGGCAGCTGGACATGTTGAGCCACATCATGCCGAAGACTTGGTAGAGTGGATGACCAAGCCCTCCTCCTCCTCCTCATCCTCTCTCACCCAGGCTCAGGGTACTGGCAAAGCAGCTGCCAAAGCGTCCTCTTCCCTGGTATCAATGTCAGACTCATCATCAGTCACTCCTTCCCTAGACCCACCATATCCTCCTCCTGAGGAGTCCCCCGAACTGTTTGAGCACAGTGTTGGGTACATGCTCCAGGAGGATGCCCAGCGTTTCGAAGGGTCTGATGATGAAACCCAGCTACAGGAAGGCAGTAGCGTGAGAGCAGACAGAGGGGATGCTCAAGAAGGACACCAATCTGGCAGTCATGTTCCAGCAGCTGCAGCATACTGCCAGATTGGCTCCAGTGATGAGGAGGGAGGGGATGATGAGGTCACTGACTCCACGTGGGTGCCTAATAGGAGAGAGGAGGAGGAGGAGGAGGATGAGGAGGAGGCACATCTCCAACGAGGCAGGATGCCCTTTGGTGGCCAGCGTAAGGGCAGTACACCGACGGAATCACACCGCAGAGCTCCGCCTGTGCAGGGCGCTGCCTCTGCCCGTCATTCAAAAAGTTCTTTGGTGTGGGCCTTTTTTGAGGCTAGTGCATCAGATCGCACAGCTGCTGTTTGCAACATATGTCTCAAGCGTATATCGCGTGGCCAAAACATCAGCCGCTTGGGTACCACATGCCTGACCAGACATATGTTGACCTGCCATGCAGCTCGTTGGCAAGCCTACCTCAAAGACCCACACCAAAGAACAAAGCGGACCTCTCCTTGCACCGCATCAGCTGGGATCTCCAACCCCACTATAACTTCAGTCCTCTCTGAAACATGCACTGAGAGGAATGAAGGTGTAGAATTAGGTGTGTCACAGCCAAGTACTTGCGGCCACTCTGCTAGCAGTACACCGACGTCCGATTCTAGCAGGCAAATTTCCCTGCCCCAGCTGCTGGACCGTCGAAAGAAGTTCACTCCCAGCCATCCACATGCCCAGTGGTTGAATGCTAGCTTGGCTAAATTGCTAGCGCTTCAACTGCTGCCTTTTCAGTTGGTAGACTCGGCCCCCTTCCGTGAGTTTGTGCAATGTGCGGTTCCTCAGTGGCAGGTTCCCAAACGCCACTTTTTCTCACGGAAGGCTATTCCGGCTCTCTACCGGCATGTGGAAGGCAATGTCTTGGCCTCGCTGGACAGGGCGGTCAGCGGTAAGGTGCATATTTCCGCTGACTCATGGTCCAGCAGGCATGGACAGGGACGTTACCTTTCTTTCACGGCCCATTGGGTCACTCTTTTGGCAGCTGGGAAGGATGCAGGACAAGGTGCAGTAGTGTTGGAGGTTGTTCCACCGCCACGCCTCCAAAATGCTACTACTGGTTGTGACACACCTCTCTCCTCCACCCCCTCCTCTTCTTCTTCCTCCATGGCCTCTTCCTGTGGTTTGTCCTCTGAACCAGCGGTGCTCCGTAGCCGTTCAAGGGGCTACGCAAGTACGCAGGCAAAAAGATGCCATGCCGTGCTTGCGCTGGTGTGTTTGGGGGACAGAAGCCACACTGGGGCAGAGGTCCTGTCTGCTCTGCAGGGCCAGGCCGAGAGGTGGTTGACGCCACGCCAGCTTAAGCCAGGAATGGTGGTTTGCGACAATGGCACCAACCTCCTCTCCGCCCTCCGACAGGGACAATTGACCCATGTGCCCTGTGTGGCTCACGTCCTTAACCTGGTGGTGCAGCGGTTCTTGGGCAGGTACCCGGGCTTACAGGATGTCCTGAGGCAGGCCAGGAAAGTCTGTGTGCATTTCCGCAGATCTTATAATGCCAGTGCTCGCCTGGCTGAGCTGCAAAAGGAGTTGAACCTGCCCAAGAACCGCCTTATATGTGACATGCCCACCAGGTGGAACTCAACGTTGGCCATGCTGCAGCGGCTGCACACGCAGCAGAGGGCCATCAATGAGTACCTGTGCGACTACGGCACCAGGACAGGGTCAGGGGAGCTTGTTTTTTTTTCTCCACGCCAGTGGGGCATGATCAGGGATGCATGCACTGTCCTGGCACCATTTGAGGAGGCCACGAGGATGGTGAGCAGTGACAGTGCATGCATCAGTGACACTGTACCTCTTGTCCACCTGTTGGAGCACACGCTGCGTGGAATAATGGACAGGGCACTTGAGGCAGAACAGAGGCAGGAAGAGGAGGACTTCCTTGCCTCTCAAGGCCCCCTTTACCCAGACAGTGTTCCTTCTGTCCCACCCATCGCACAGGAAGAGGAGGAGGAGGAGGAGGAGGAGGATTGTGTCAGCATGGAGGTGGAGGCTGGCACTCAGCATCATCAGCAGCAGTCTTTTAGGGATGATTTACAGTCCCAAGAAACCAGTGGACTTGTACGTGGCTGGGAGGAGGTGGCTGCGGATCATGTCGTCCTTAGTGACCCAGAGGACTCCGGAGCGAATGCCTCAGCAAACCTACGCTGCATGGCCTCCCTGATCCTGCAAAGTCTGCGGAAGGATCCTCGTATTCTTCGGATCAAGGAGAGGGACCATTACTGGCTGGCCACTCTCCTTGATCCACGGTACAAGGGTAAGGTTGCGGACCTTATGTTACCGTCGCAGAGGGAGCAGAGGATGAGACAACTCTGGGAGGCCTTGCAGAAAGGTCTGTGCAACGCGTTCCCAGAGACTGGGAGGTTACAAACTCCTGGTCCTGGACAACGAGTTGCTGAGGCTTCGGGCAGTCAAAGAAGGAGCGGTGGGGAAGGTGGCCGTCTGACCGATGCGTTCAGACAATTCTTTAGTCCGCAGCCCCAAAGTATGATCGGTTCCAGCAACCATCGCCAGCGTCTGATAAACATGGTGCAGGAATATGTAGCGGCAAGGTCAGACTTGGACACCTTCCCCACCGAAAATCCTCTGGCTTACTGGGTCTTGAGGATGGATCACTGGGCAGAGCTTGCACAGTATGCAATTGAGCTACTGGCCTGTCCTGCATCCAGCGTTCTTTCGGAACGCACATTCAGTGCTGCTGGAGGATTTGTCACGGATCACAGGGTGCGCCTGTCCACCGACTCGGTTGATCGACTGACTTTCATCAAGATGAACCAGTCTTGGATCACCACCAGCTACCACACACCTGATGCTGATATAACAGACTAATTGATTTTAACATGTCACATCCCTTCAAGACTGATGCTGATGCTGAGTGTCTGTGCTGTTATGTTGACTGGCTATCCTCCTCCTCCGAGTCCTCAATGATACGATTGATGATGATAGCTTGGAAGATCATTTTTGTTTATGGGTGCCGCCACCAGTGGCTAAGGCCCAATTTTTCAGCCCCTGTTTTACAGGGGCGTGTAATTACAATTTTTTTAGCAATAATTTGCCATAGGGCTCATTGCTGTGCTCCAAGTACAGTATCTGTGAGGGGTTGGAGTGTTGTGGCACCAGTGCCTAAGGCCCAATTTTTCAGCCCCTGTTTAACAGGGGCGTGTCATTACAATTTTTGAAGCAATACTTTGCAACAGGGCTCATTGCTGTGCTCCAAGTACAGTATCTGTGAGGGGTTGTAGTGTTGTGCCACCAGTGCCTAAGGCCCAATTTTTCAGCCCCTGTTCAACAGGGGCATGTAATTACAATTCTTGATCTAATAATTCACAGCAGGGCCCATTCCTGCACCCACCAAGAGTAACTCTGAGGGCTTACAGTGTTGTGGCAACGCCACCACCACCACGAAAGGCCCAATTTTTCAGCCCCTGTTCAACAGGGGCATGCAATTACAATTCTTGATCTAATAATTCACAGCAGGGCCCATTGCTGCACCCACCAAGAGTAACTGTCAGGGCTTACAGTGTTGTGGCACCAGCACCACCATCAAAGGCCCAATTTTTACTACCACTGTTCAACAATTATATGTAATTACAATTCCTGATATAATAGTTGACAGCAGGGCGTTCCAGCACCAACCAAGAGTAACTGTGAGTGCTTACAGTGTTGTGCCAACACCAACAACTAAGGGGCCTATTTCTGCAGAGTATATACGGCAGGTCCCTACTTTCAAACATCCAACTTACAAACGACTCCTACTTGCAAACGCAAGAAGACAACAGGAAGTGAGAGGAAATCTACCCCTAGGAAGGAAAATTCTCTCCTGTAAGAATTAATATGGGAGAAAGGTGTCTCCTCTGTACTGATGCTTTATCAGCAATCCTTGTTTCAAGAAAAACACCACATTTCAAAAACAGTTGTCATTGGGACGGAAAGTGAGGTGAAATGTTCTGAACAGGGGCACAGACAGCAAAACAAATGTTACAGGGGTGATAACCCTTACCTATGTTTTCCAAAAAGTTTAAAAATAGATTTTTGGGCTGGAGCTACACTTAAACAATGTACCTGTTCAAAATTACAAACAGATTCTACATAAGAACAAACCTACAGTCCCTGTCTAGTATGCACCGCCTGTATACGGCTGTTCAGAGTATATAGGGCCTTTTTTATTTTATGTGCGGGGTTCCCCTTAATATCCATACAAGACCCAAAGGGGCTGGTAATGGGCTGGGGTAGGGGGGGGGGGGGGGTCATGGGGTAGCTATGCCATTTTTCTTAAAGATTTTCATCCATATTACCGGGACCAGACATTACATTAAAGCCGCAAGCAGTTTTAAATGACTTTTTTTACCTTTAGAAGTGTCATTTTGTGCAGGGACAGTTCTAAACACGGGAAACACGTGGCACTTCACAGGCATACTTTAGACACCCCCCAGGTACGATATTTAAAGGAATATTTGACTTTTTTTTTTCACTTTATGCATCATTAAAATGACTGCTCCCGAAAAACGACCGTTTTTAAAACTTCTTTTTGCATTGATACATGTCCCCTGGTGCACAACCCGGGTTCCCAAACCCTTTTTAGGACAATAACATGCATAATAGTTGTTATAATTAGCACTTTAGAATTCGAACGTTCGCATCCATTGTATTTAATAGGGTTCTAATGTTCGTACGAACTTTCGGTCCGTTCGCGGGTTCTGGTGCGAACCGAACCCGGGGGTGTTCGGCTCATCACTACTGCAGAGTGCATGAGCATCATGGGAAATGTAGTTCCAAAACATCTGGAGTGCCAAGGTTTGCCATCACTACCCTAGAGGAATTGATGTGTGGGAGGAATATTGAACATTCCTGCAGCAGCAGGTTGTTCATTGATTTAATTGTACTTGTGTTTTTGTTATGCCATGATTTTTTGTCATAAACTTGCATCTTTTAACTGTTTTGTGTCATGCCCGATCATTATTACTACTAGTTCAATTTGGGATGTGGTGCCCTTTAGTAGCCCACACGTGTAATTTTTTACTTATTTTCTATAATAGTCAGTGCTATCTAGTGACCATAATGTGGTATTTTCTGCATTTACACATTAGCCTTACAAGGTAAAGCCTGAGAACAAGAACATTTAATTTTGCCTCATTCTCACCGAACCAATTTACATGCAGTATTTGTTTTTCCCAAATCTCTGGCCTCAAAGTCAACCAATAAAACTCCAAACCTCCTAATGTTACGCTATCCCGAGCTGATCTGTTTCACTTGGAAGCCTCCTTTTCTTTAACATGAACCCCACAGGATCTCCCCTTTCTAGGAGTTAAGCTGACTGGATATTCAGATGCCCTTTTTAGGGCTAATTACCCCCCAATGATAACTCATCTTTCTGGTTTAATGTCCCGATGGTCACATTTGTTTGTCTCCTGGATGGGCAAAATAATGGAGGTGAAAATTACCCTATTCCTGAAAATGTTATATCTTTTTCGAGTGTTTCCTATCTCTGTTCCCACCCATTATTTTCGGATCTTACAGCAAAAGGTGTCCCACTACGTGTACGGATCTGTTAAACCAAAACTTCCTGCACTTACCTTAAAGCAATCATAATTGGACAGTGGCTTGGGGTTACCTAATTTCCAGAAATATTACATTGCAGCTCAATCGACGCAGCTGATTAAGTTTCGCTGTGAGTAAGAAATAACCCTATGGATGGAATTGGAGGCTGCAGACTTTGACTCCCTCACTCTTTATAGTATTCTGTGGCTAAAGCCTGCTGACTGGAGAGGTGTGACAAATCCAATTACCTTACATTCACTCACCCTATGGTATAAACTTTTATGTTCCTCAGGGTTTTCTTCTCCTTTTTCCACTTCTCTCCTTTTTAAAGAACCCATCTTTGATATTTCATAACTATAACTACCTATCGCTCTCGACAAGATGATGGTGGTTGAACATATGTGTGCCTCTGACCCTCATGCTCCAGGGCAAATATCTAAATTATATCAACATCTGTTGTCTTATTCTACTAAGGGAGCATCTTATTATACAAAATGCTGGCAGGTCGACTTTGGCATCTCTTTGGAGGTGTAGGATTGTTCAGATATCTGGTTATTGACTAATGCCGCGTACACACGGTTGGACTTTCCAACGGGAACATTTCCGTCGGAATTTCCGATGGAAAAATAGAGAACCTGCTCTCCATCTAAGTCTGTAGGAATTTCCGACAGAAAAAGTCTGATGGAGCATACACACGGTCGGAATTTCCGATGAAAAGCTCACATCGGACTTTTGCTGTTGGAATTTCGGATCGTGTGTAAGGGGCAAAAGTCAGCTACACAGAATGTGTTGGTGCAGGAAGCCAATTATAAGCTGCTGACCTGCTGGATCCTAGTCCCAGCAGGTATTGCTAAGTATGTTCCAAACTATTCACCAATGTTGTTCTGCAATTGTGTGGACTTGGTGATTCATACATGTCTGATGGACTTGCCCGTAGTCCAATAATACTGGTCTGAAGTTTTTGCGATATTATCCACCTTATTTCAGACCACCCAGACACCTAATCCCTTTACTGCTTTGCTAAATAAAGTCCAGAGGAGCTTACTCTATCTCAGTTGAAATTTTTACAATGGGCAACTATGACCTCTAAGCAGACGATTGCTCGAGCTTGTGAAAATAACCTCTAGTTGCATGGTTGAGAACAAAAAAACATGTTACACAAACCATTTTACATGCTAAAATAGAACCTACACTACAGGACAATCTTCAGAAATATCTGAAATTGAGGCATCTGTGGGTGTCTCAACTTTCCCTCCCCCAAAGTTGTAAGATTATTGGTTTGAACCTTGATATAAGGTTGATTAGACCCACTTAAGCTTTACTTATTCTTATTACTCTTCTCAATAGCCTGAGGACTTAAAACAACAGTTACCTTCTCAGGAATTGGAGAATATACCTACTTGCTCTACTGTCTGTCTGATCAGGCAATTGAACTAATATTATTTTATATCCACTTTTGCTGTTTATATTGTCCTGATATAAATTTTACTCTGTTGAAGTGTCATACCTCTTTCAGCGTAAATAAATGGTGAATTACTAAAGCGCTGATGAATTAAATAGTGAAAAACCAATAAAAAAGACGACCAAATGGTGAAAGCTGCAATCAATTAAGGATTCCTGTGACAGTGATAAGTGATAATTAACAAATTATTGATGCGCTGAACACCAACCTGATTTAGTGCACATATGACAATGTTTCAGAAAAAAAATTCTCTGTGCTGAACCAACGATCTGCAGTGAAAACAATATACAAATTGCCCCTATTCCACAGAATATATATGTAATGTGTCCAAGGGCAGCATAGATTCCAATGCGTGCTATGCCAAAAAACTTTAATGGAGCTTGTCCCCAATCCACACTCATATAGCCACTGAACAATACAATCCAAAAATCCTATTTCACCACTAAAGATGGCAGTAAGACAACTCCTGCAGACGGACTCCTTCTTCTTACATATATCCCCGATCCCGGGACATTACCATGTATATGTAGAGAGAAAGAAACAGATCATTGCGCAGTGTAGTTTCAACAAGACACAACCTCTCAGCTGTGGGTGGTACTCACATATCCTCCGAACCAAAAAAGCACTTGTACAGCTCAGTTTCCAGTGTGCTCCTCACTCAGACTGCTGCTGCTGCGAGCGTTGCTAGGCTCCTCCCCCTACACGTTACGTCACTGACACGTGACTTAATCATTTCTCTCTACATATACATGGTAATGTCCCGGGATCGGGGATATATGTAAGAAGAAGGAGTCCGTCTGCAGAAGTTGTCTTACTGCCATCTTTAGTGGTGAAATAGGATTTTTGGATTGTATTGTTCAGTGGTTATATGAGTGTGGATTGAAGTTTTTTGGCATAGCACGCATTGGAATCTATGCTGCCCTTGGACACAATACATATATATTCTGTGGAATAGGGGCAATTTGTATATTGTTTTCACTGCAGATCGTTGGTTCAGCACAGAGAAATTTTTTATTTATTTTTTGAAACATTGTCATATGTGCACTAAATCAGGTTGGTGTTCAGCGCATCAATAATTTGTTAATTATACCTCTTTCAGCGTTGTCCATTGAGAGTCATGTTTTTCATACCATATGTTGCTTCAGATAAAATATATTGAACAAAAAATTGACATGCAGTTACAATGAACAAACAGCTATGCATTTTTTTTATAAATGCACCCCTTGTGAACCCTTAGCATAGAAACTAGTTTAATGCATTAAAGAAATATATTTTATGCCATCCATTTCATTAAAATAAAAAAAGTTCTAAATTCAGCACAGCATCCACGAGCTCTGAAGGCTGAGGGCGGGAACTGCTTGTGACAATCAGCACTTCTGCTCCTTATTCTAATCTGCATAGGTGTGCTTAGTCTAGTACTTGATAACGTGTCTCTAGACAGGAGCTGCTGTCAATCACCGTAGAAATGGCTGGGCTATGGCCTTGTAAGTCTTGTTATGTCACAGATTAACTATGGGGCTGCAGGACCATATTTTTTTTTGCATGCTGTCCTGCTGTTTTCTTTGAAAGACTTCGCCCCTTTCTGTCCTGAGGATAACCTTTTTACCAGACAGGAAGTAAAGGAATCTCTTCAACACCAGTAGGACCTGGCAGGAGTTCTAATCCTTCCTCATGATATCCAAACTTAAAATTAAAGAAAAAAAAAAGAAAAAAAGTTTTGGCTATACAGCCAGGTATATACTAAAATACATTTCCTAAAAAGTAATCAATATAACACTATTATGTTATTATATATACCGGTATATTATTTATACTACTGATTTACATAACTGCACTGTTCTGCTTCCATTCTAAAAACTTGTAATAAATATAACGTATGCAATCTTGCCTACAGATAAGAGTTGGCCTACACACTGGCCCAGTGCTGGCTGGAGTGGTAGGTGAAAAGATGCCCCGATATTGCTTGTTTGGTGATACAGTAAACACAGCTTCACGGATGGAGAGTCATGGTGTTCCTAATAAAATTCACCTCAGC
Organism: Rana muscosa; assembly: GCA_029206835.1. Lineage (NCBI taxonomy): Eukaryota > Metazoa > Chordata > Amphibia > Anura > Ranidae > Rana > Rana muscosa. Next base: position 758,438,590 of record CM055122.1, on the reverse strand, counting down.
CCAGAGGCCTATAGGTAAGTAGTTTGCCAACACCAGTGGCGGTGCTGCAGGTCTAAATGAACAGGGCATGATAGTTTTGATGGGATAGTGAAGAACACATATGGGTTGATTTACTAAAGGCAAATAGACCATTCGCTTTGCAAGGTAATTTTCCCCAGAGCTCAATGAATAAGGTGAAGCTTTGCTGACTCCCATCATCCAAACAGGTTCAAGGAATGTTTGTTTTAATTTTCTCTTGCACATAATTGGGTATTCTTTGCAAAGTGAAATTTCTTCACATTCACTAAGCTCTAGGGAAAATTCTCTTGCAGAGTGCAACTTCCCTTGCAGAGTGAACAGCCTACCTGCTGTTAGTAAATCAACACTATACACATAAATAAAATTATGGTTCTACTGAATATTATTGAGCAAATATAAACACAAAAAGAGCTGGTGGAAATTTAAACTAAATTCAGTAGATGCAGGGTGTGTTCTCTTCCACTTGTTTGACAGTGTTGTCTGCTCAAGGGCTTTGACACAACAGCAACAGGAACACACTTTTCTTTCATTCTTTAAGCACTTTGAGGAGGGACTGTACACTTCAGTGATCAAGAATTGATAATAGTATTAGATGATCTACGCACCCACCAATATTAGAAGTCAAGGCTAATAGTAGAAAAGTAGGTAGGGGTATTAGAGACTCTGTACAAGACTTTCCAATGTTAGCAACACAATGGGGGTTATTTACTTAAGGCAAATCCACTTTGCACTACAAGTGTAAACTACAAGTGCAAAGTGCACTTGAAATTGCACTGAAAGTGCACTTGGAAGTGCAGTCGCTGTAAATCTGAGGGCTAGATCTGAAATGAGGGGAAGCTCTGCTGATTTTATCATCCAATCATGTGCAAGCATTTTTGTTTTTTATTTTCCTTGCATGTCCCCCTCGGATCTACAGTGACTGCACTTCCAAGTGCACTTTCAGTGCAATTTCAAGTGCACTTTGCACTTGTAGTTTGAACTTGTAGATTGTGGATTTGACTTTCGTAAATAACCTCCAATATGTAGTATAAGGAAGTAGCCTGCACACCAAAATGTTTTAAATTACTTATGTTATATTCTCGCAGAAGCATATATACACATTGACACTATAGGGTTGATTTACTAAAACTGGAGAGTGCAAAATCTGGTGCTGCTCTGCACAGAAACCAATCAGTTTCCATGTTGTTTTTTTATTTTTTGTCAAAGCTTAGTTGAACAAGCTAAAGCTAGAAGCTGATTGGATACCATTCAAAGCTGCACCAGATTTCGCACTCTCCAGTTTTAGTAAATCAACCCTTATATATGATATACAGTACATCACTAATCAGTAACAGCAAACTGCAACAATATAATTATCTGATTGTTAGTACAACAACCTATGGCGGGGGCAAGTAACCAGTAGATTGCGATCTTCCATTAGATTGAGGCCAGGTGACTGGTAGATCACGGTCTAAGCTTGCTGACTTACCATCCCTGAGCATCAAACAGAGTGCAATGCAGAGGGACTACTTGTAAATTTGGAGCTGTAGTAGGGAGCAAGATTCTGTAGTGCTAGCTCCTGTCCCATGAGGAGTAATACTAACTGCACTGCTAATAGTCTCCAGAGTGGTGCTTCCTCACCTCCTGATTTAAACCCCTGATTGCCGTGCAATGCATGCAATTGTGACATGGTAGTATGGCAATTAGAGGTTTAAATCAGGTGTGAGGAGGCTATACTGTGACTGGTGATCTTTGACTTCTCCCATATGGTTCAGGTAGCTCTCCACCTTATTTAGGTTGCTTACTCCTGACCTATGGCATGTGCATACATATATAGAGGGTCTCCAACCCTTAATACTATTGTATAAACATGCCAACTCTTTAGCTTGAGAATATGAGTTTAAAGATCACCTGAAATATCATAATTGCTGCCCTGTAAACCTGTAGATAACGCAGAACTCATAATAAAGGATAAAAGGTGCGCTCCTCCCTGGTTATTCAGAATATAATACCCAGTGCTCCAAGCCTTCTGTATGATCCCTATTGCAAGTAATCCACCAGGCTTCCTCTTCTTTGTGACACAAACTTCCTCTTAAACTTCAAAGGCTGCATAGAAAAGCTTACCCAGAGGCCGCAATGCTCTCTTCTTAACCAATGTGCTCTGCTATTCCGGATCCCCCACATTGCAACTGCACCAAATTAGCAGAGCACGATGGTGAAGAGGAGAGCATGACGGTTTCTGGGAAGAGTGAGGTTTTCTATGCGTGTCTTCTTGGTTCTCCATTTACACTTTACTTACCTAAAGGGTCCAGCTGAGCAGGTCTTGGCCCATGAGGTTAGAAGTGACATGTAAACAACTATAAAGAGCTGCCATGACCATGACAGATATTTATGTGTTTACCTCCTTAGAGCTTCTGAATTTCTCCAGGTAGAAAACTGAAAACATAACAGCAATGTTTCATAAAGGGAACAAAAAATATGACAATTGTTTTTTTTTATTTCTATGGATGAGTTAATGCTGCCCTGGAGACTTCTATAAATAATTGTATCTTGTCTTTTGTGTCTCTCTCAATTTAGATGTCTTAAAGATAAAGCATTTGAAATAATAGCACGGGGAGAAATCGAAGTAAAAGGCAAAGGGAAAATGTGCACATATTTCCTGATGAGAAACAGTTCAGCACAGGAAAATGAAATTTTAGGTAGACCTGGGAAGGAGACTGAGTCAGGCACGGAATCCTCCCAGGTTGTGTATGATGAGCTCAACAAGGGGAGCTTACAAATGGCTTGTCCTCAAGGTAAAATTGTTTAAGGCAGTAATTTATAGCTCTATTGCTGAATATCTCAGATGCAATAATACAGTTTTCTTTTCCTCTGCAGCTACACAGGATGAATTCACCCAGAACTCATGTCCTGCAATACCAATGAACTATGATGACAGTCCAGTTTTGAGTAATAAGGAAGTGCACAAAGATCTCCCAGGTATGTTTGTTTCAATTTTGTTTCACTATGCATTACAATTAACTTCAGCCAAGGCAGCACAGCGGTTTATTGGTTGCCAAATATGAACTAAGGTTATGACCCAACTCAATTTGGCCTAAAACTGGAAAACTGTCACATGATAGCAGGGTGCTGGCCCAATCAGCTGCAGCTGTAGAATTTCCCACCCCACACTGAGTTTGGCCCGAACCTTAGCTAATCCCTAGAGGTTAGCACTAATGCATTGCAGCACTGGGGTTTTTTGTTAGAATCCCAACCCAGATACTTACTAAATGCATAAAGTTTGCATGTTCTCTCTATACTTGTTTGGGTTTTCTAAAGGTACTCTGGCTTACTCTCACACCCCAAATACATGCTGAAGGGTTAATTGGCTCCTGTCTACATTAGCTCTTGTATGTAAATGTATGCATATGAGATAGGGACCTTTAATTGTAAACTCCTTGAGGGCAGGTGCAGATATGAGTATAAAAATTGTGAGGTAGAATTACAGACGCCATTGGTACAGCCACACCGTGATCTCTTTGGGGCATGCAGCTATATCAGCACCATCTGATTAGTGCCTTGAAGTGGGCCTAGGGGATCCTCAATTGCAACTCTTGAAACTTGATATATTAAAATGATTCTTGCATAATGTCCATTGAGTAATAAGAAATTAAATAATCATAGACGAAAGTTGATCATCTAAGGCAAAGATGTGCAAACACTTCCATCTTTTTACTTTATATAGTTACATAGTTAGCCTGGTTGAAAAAAGAAAAGTCCATCTGGTTCAACCAATAAAAAGGGGAAAACAAAATGAATTTTTTTGTTTTACAATCCTATATACACAATCCTATACCCACAGCTGATCCAGAGGAAGGAAAAAAAACCCAGCAAAGCATCATCCAATTCGCTCCAGCAGGGGAAAAAATTCCTTCTTGATCCCCCAAGAGGCAATCGGATGATCCCTGGATCAACTTTATCTATAAATGTTAGTATCCAAATATCCAGGCCTTTTTTAAAGCAATCTACTCAGCTGGACTGAACCAGCCTATTCCACAATTTTACAGCTCTTACTGTGAAGAAGCATTTCCGTATTTGGAGAATAAATCTCCTTTCCTCCAGACGTAAAGAGTGCCCCTTGTCCTCTGTGATGACCCTAAAGTGAATAACCCAACACCAAGTTCACTATATGGACCACTTATGTATCTTTACATGGTGATCATATCCCTGCTTAATCTCCTCTTCTCGAGAAGATAAATTCAGTTCCTCTAATCGTTCCTCATAGCTGAGCTCCTCCATGCCTCTTATTAGTTTGATTGCTCTTCTCTGCACCTTCTTCATTTCCCTGATATCTTTTAATTTATATCAGCCTTTCTCAACCAGGTTCCTCCAGAGGTTGCTATGGGTTGCTTGAGCAGTGAATATTTTTTTTTTGCCTCTCAGAGGAGTAAACACTATGAACAATGTCTTTTTAGTTATCTGTAAGGGGGTGATGTAATTTCCCAATATTTGTGTATATATATATATATATATATATATATATATATATATATATATATATATATAAAAGGAGCATTCTTATAAGTGACCATCAAACTAATGTACTGTGAACTTTTGATATAGTAGTTATTAGCAGGTGTTCCCTAAGTTATTTCATGAGATTCAGCTTCCTCCAGTCTGGAACCAGGAACCAGGTAATCTAGCTGAATATCCCACCCAAGAATTAGACGACACTAGCTTAGGTGCAAACTAGAACTCTATTTATTGTAAACTCACACCGAATATTTATATCACACAAAATTAGATAAGAGCTTGATCACATGTTTGTTGCAAACAGTAAGATAACATAGCTAAGAACAGACAAACAGTAATCTGATTAAACAGTAAGCTAGTCACCTAGAAATGACTAGGTGACTCATTGCCCACCCAGACCTTTACCAAAAGTTCCCCAGTAAGAAGACCTGGGCTGTCCAAATCTCTAAAGGATTAGCATACAGACAGAAACAATAGTTCACTCAATTAACAATGGGAATTCACACCTAGGAGGCGCACAATGGGGAAATGATACCATGGGAAAAAGACACCTTAGTAAATAGATTTTATCAGGAGACCCCCAACATCAGATTGTTTGGAGCTGATTATATTAACCTCTGCTCTGAGTCTAGGAGGGGGTGAGGTGGTTATTGCTGATTTGGACACAAAGGTCCCAAGTCTGTGTGTTTTGGGGAGACATGGACCTGAATCCAATGCAAGACCATTCCAAGGATCCCCCAGGCCCACACCTCCCAAGAATAGAACCCCCTCAAAAGCCAGGGCCCATAGTCAGTAGGCAAGAGGCTACCCTGCAGCCCCATCCAGAAGCCTCTGTCCTGGTCGGGTCTGTCACAGGTTACCCCGTGTAGAAAGGCTGGTTTAAATGATTCTATTTTTATTTATCTTTGCCCAGAAAAGAAATACACATCCCAGTTAAACCTCTTAAAATTTTAGCTGTGTTAAATGTTCAGGTCCATTGTTTACTGATAAAGAATAATGTAGTGGTGGATATGCTAATGGTATTCTGCATATACACTGCATTTACATGCTTGGTGTTATGAGTGTGTATTTCTGTGTGCATATCTGTCTCATTCAAAAGCTTGGGTTTATGTCCACCAAGCAGCAACATCTGGATCAAGGAGACACTTGTAGCACAGAAGTCACTGGATCACTGCCATACACTATGAAAATGTATCATGGCATTTGAGCAATATTCATGCATGAACACATTAAGCTTATATTGTGGTATAATATGTTGAGCTGTCTTCAGCAGTTTTTATGTTATGATGACTTGCATTACATCAGAGTGACAGAACGATGTATTTTTGACAGGCAGAGTGTACAATGAAAGGAGTAATGGGAGTCTCTGCAATGTCCACCGAGTAGAAAACAGTCAAGTCAATAAAGTATCAAGAGAAAAACAGGAATCCCAGAGTGATCATATCAGATCCCACTTTTGTGTGATTCTGTAATGTTATTTATATGTACCGTGTTAACCAACACAGAATGTATTTTGTATGTTACATACCATGTCCACAGTCTCATATTATTTTAGGTGAACTGCAGTAATATATTTTAAAGAAGAACTTCAGGAAAACAATTTAAAGCAGAATTAAACCTCTGCAGAAAAGTTAAAAACATGGGCCCTCAGGAGCTTTATTCTGTAATGTACTAGTAAGTACAGCATATTAGCACATTATAGCAGACTTACTTGCCAAGCAATCCCCTCCAGCGCTGCAGTGTCAGTACTCTCAGGTTTCATGGGTGCTTCCATTTTCTCCTAGTTGTACTTCCAGGTTTGGACTCTTCAGCCACTTGATTGGTCGGGAAACAATCACGTTACTCTCACACATGCACACAGTCACAGTCACATCCTTACAGCAAAGAGCAGTGCAGTAAATGTACGCTGAGCTGCGCATGCATGGTTCAGTGTACATAAATGCTGACAGGCAGAGGGAAGGGTTTATGACAGAAGAGATATCCTGTCACAATGATCAGACCTGTAAAAAAATTTTTTTACTTTTTGTAGGTTTAATTCTGCTTTAATACACAGAAAAAGTATTCACACCCCTTGAAATTTTCTAAATTTTTTGATGTTACAACCAAAAACGTAAATGTATTTTATTGTGAATTCACATAATTGTGAAGTGGAAGAAAAATAAATGGTTTTAAATTTTTATTTTTACAAATAAATATCTGAAAAGTGTGGCGTGCATTTGTATTCAGCCCCCCTGAGTCAATACTTTGCAGGACCTTTATTCACTGCAATTACAGCTGGAAGTCTTTTTGGGGATGTCGCTGCCAGCTTTGCACATCTAGAGAGTGAAACTATTGCCCATTCTTCTTTGCAAAATAACTCAAGCTCTGTCAGATTGGATGGAGGGCATCTGTGAATAGCAATTTTCAAGTCTTGCCACAGATTCTCAATTGAATTTAGGTCTGGACTTTGACTGGGCCATTCTAACAGATGAATATGCTTTAAACGAAACCATTCCATTGTAGCTCTGACTGTATGTTTAGGATCATTGTCCTGCTGGAAGGTGAACCTCCGCTCCAGTCTAAAGTCTTTTGCAGACTCTAAAGCCGTGTACACACGATCGGTTTGTCCGATGAAAACAGTCCGATGGACTTTTTTAATCGGACAAACCGATCGTGTATGGGCCCCATCGGTCTTTTTTCCATCGGTGAGAAAAAATAGAACATGTTTTAAATTTATCCGATGGAAAAAAAAAACAATAGCAAATTCCGATCGTCTGTGTGGAACTCCATCGGACAAAAAACCCACACATGCTCAGAATCAAGTCGACGCATGCTCAGAAGCATTGAACTTCATTTTTCTTGGCTTGTCGGAGTGTTTTACGTCACGGCGTTTTGGACAGTCGGATTTTTGACTGATGGTGTGTAGGCAAGACTGATGGAAGTCATCTTCATCGGATTTCCGATGGAAAAATCCATCGGATTAGAATCCATAGGAAATCCGTTCGTGTGTACAGGGCTTAACGGGTTTTCTTCTAAGATTGCCCAACCATCTTTTAACCAACTCTGACCAGCTTCCCTGTCCCTGCTGAAGAAAAGCATCCCCACAACATGATGCTGCCACCACCATGTTTCACGGTGGGGATGGTGTGTTCAGGGTGATGTGCAGTGTTCATTTTCCGCCACATTTAGCGTTTCGCTTTTAGGCCAAAAAGTTAAATTTTGGTCTTATCTGACCAGAGCACCTTCTTCCACATGTTTGCTGTGTCCCCCACATGGCTTCTCGCAAACTGCAAACGGGACTTCTTATGGCTTTCTTTCAACAATGGCTTTCTTCTTGGCACTCTTCCATAAAGGCCAGAATTGTGGAGTGCGCGACTAATAGTTGTCCTGTGGACGGATTTTCCCACATAAGGCTGTGGATCTCTGCAGATCCTCCAGAGTTGCCATGGGCCTTTTGGCTGCTTCTCTGATTAATGCTCTCCTTGCCCAGCCTGTCAGTTTAAGTGGAGGGCCATGTCTTGGTAGGTTTGCAGTTGTGCCATACTCTTTTAATTTTCAGGTGATGATGGATTGAACAGTGCTCCGTGAGATGTTCAAAGCTTGGGATATTTGTTTATAGCCTAACCCTGCTTTAAACTTCCCCACAACTTTATCCCTGACCTGTCTGGTGTGTTCCTTGTCCTTCATGATGCTGTTTGTTCACTAAGGTTCTCTAACAAACCTCTGAGGGCTTCACAGAACAGCTGTATTTATACTGAGATTAAATTACACACAGATGGACTCTATTTACTAATAAGGTGACTTCTGAAGGCAATTGGTTCCACTAGATTTTAATTACGGGTATCAGAGTAAATGGGGCTGAATACAAATACACGCAACACTTTTCAGATATTTATTTGTAAAACAAATTTGAAAACCATTTATCATGTTCCTTCCACTTCACAATTATATGTTGGTCTATCACATAAAATCCCAATAAAATACAATTATGTTTTTGGTTGTAACATGCCAAAATGTGGAAAATTTCAGGGGGTATGAATACCTTTTTCAAGGCACTGTACATATAATGACCTATTTTACCTGCCAAAGGATTTGTATTTTTGTCCATCTAGTCCTGAGATTTACACAGCTCTGCCACACTGCATAGGGGAGGAGACCTGATTTTTTTTCTGCAGTTCAGTAACAGGTCTCCTCCCCACCTGCACCCTGTGACTGTACAGTCAAAGAAGAAGCAGCATATTGATGACCTCATCTCTCTGTCACCTTGCTCTCCTATTAGAATGCTCATTTCGCTGCAGCACAAAACTGTGTTTATTCTTCCTCCTCCCATCTAAGCTCTGCTGTATAGGAACTACGATATGCTGGTACCAGGTCAAATTCAGGCAGACTATTTGCAATTCGAAAAATATATTCATTTTGATCACAGCTATGCATTCACATTTTTATGTCTGCCTGATATTCAGCTTTAATCAAAGGCCAATAAAGACCGATTGCATGTTGATATTTATAGAATAGGCTTTAAAAACTTTCATGGCTAAAGTGTAAACTTTTTGAGATATTTTGAGATATTTTACAACACACATTCCAAAAATCGAAAAATAACTGTTATCAATTATAAAGGGGTCTTTATCTAAAGAACAGGATATGTGAAGGAGTCATCTAATTCTTTATTGGTGTGTTCCCAGAAAGGATCAGGATAATCTATTAAAGATTTTGGGAGTCAGATCAATATTACGTAATGACTACATTGAAATAATTGTATTGTGGATGGTTTGACATCATCATTCTGTGAGACTTGTCTAAATGTACTTTTTTTGGTAATCACAGTGCAAATCAGCCAACAGTTAAACAGTACTGTAGGTTTCCTTAATGCTATATAAAGAACATTGGTTCAGTACGTAGTGAGGGAGAGAGTGCTGCTGTGTGCTTGTCCACAATTGCTGCTGTGAGCTGGGCTAACGTGAGATAACAGCTGGAAGAGGAGATTACAAATTACAGGTCTGCTGGGCACTGACAGACTGACACTACTGAAATGGCTTTTCACTATTCCTATTTAGATTATGTGCAAGCCTAATGAATAATACATGGCAAACTCCAAGATTTAACCTTCAAATATCTGCTCAGCAGGTGGAAGCCGCTCACTGAAATATACTGTATAATAATAAAAGTAATCATGGAAAGAACAGACAATCTATAGCTATAAGCTACAGGGGAGAGTATTTGTTAGAATTCTAAATATTGCCTACCTTATTATATACATTAAGGTGTGGGAGAAGATTTGGTATTGTCTGAGGAAGCCACTGCAAGAGATTTAGAAAGACCAAGAGTTCTATTTAACAAAGCATGGCAAATTATGCAATTCTTTTAAATATGATCCATCCTAGAGCAAAATTTCTTAGAAGTCTTCAATGGAAGCTGCAATTCCTTGATGTACTGGCTTTGCCCTGGAATGTATATACATCATAGTATTATTATTATTTATTATTATACAAGATTTATGTAGACAACATGAAAGCTGACAGTACAGTTACAATATGATTTAGTACAAGAGGAAGAGCTTACAATCTAAAAGGGAGGATCAAGTGATATAAAAAGTAATAACTGTGGTGAATGAGCTGATGGAGAAAATAAAAGTACAGTTGTTAGCAGTGGCGTACCAACTGGGGGGCAGGGGGGGTGGTCTGCCCCAGGTGCCACACACTGCAGGGGGTGTCAAGCCCGCACCCCCCCGTGAGTGAAGCAGTGCAGTGGCGTGGTGACAGGGCTGCCAGGGAGAGCCAGGAGAGCCGAGCTGTGACAGGGGGTGGGGGTGCCCAGGCTGGGCGTGGAACATACCACTAGCTGGGTGACACCCAGAGTCGGCCAAGTGGTGCAGGATAAAGAAGACACTCTGTCCTCCTATACCGCAGGAGGAGAGAGAGACAGTAAGCAGTGCTTAATAGAGGAACTGCTAGAGTTAACTTTTTAAGTTAACCAGCAGGTGATTGGTTACTAGGTGGTCCTTGCAACCAATCATTAGCTTGGTAATATGAAAAATTAAATCCAGCCCACCCTCTGTTCAGCTCTGCTGTGTCTCTCCCTCTGGCTGTATGATTAAGGTAGGAATTGGCTTGGGGGGGTCTGTGTAACATGCAGAGGATCCGTCCAGAGCTGTGGGGTGGGGTGTCAATGTAACATGCAGGGGTCCAGAGCTGTGGGGAGGGGCTCTTTGTAATGTAAAAGGGTCCAGAGGTGCAGGATGCTGTGTATTGTAAAGAGGTCCAGAGGTGCAGGGTGCTGTGTAATGTAAAGGGGTCCAAAGGTGCAGGGTGCTGTGTAATGTAAAGGGGTCCAAAGGTGCAGGGTGCTGTTTAATGTAAAGGGGTCCAGAGGTTCAGGGTGCTGTGTAATTGTAAAGGGGTCCAGAGTTTCAGCATGCTGTGTAATGTAAAGGGGTGCAGGGTACTGTGAAAAGGGGTCCAGAGGTGCAGGGTGCTGTGTAGAAGGGTCCAGAGGTTCATGGTGCTGTGTAATGCAAAGAGGTCCAGCGGTACAGGGTGCTGTGTAATGTAAAGGGGTCCAGAGGGGCAGGGTGCTGTGTAATGTAAAGAGGTCCATAGGTGCAGGGTGCTGTGTAATGTAAAGGGTGCAGGGTGCTGTGTAAAGGGGTCCAGAGGTGCAGAGTGCTGTGTAATGTAAAGGGGTTCAGAGGTGCAGGGTGCTGTGTAAAAGGGTCCAGAGGTTCATGGTGCTGTGTAATGCAAAGAGGTCCAGAGGTACAAGGTGCTGTGTAATGTAAAGGGGTCCAGAGGGGCAGGGTGCTGTGTAATGTAAAGAAGTCCATAGGTGCAGGGTGCTGTGTAATGTAAAGGGTGCAGGGTGCTGTGTAAAGGGGTCCAGAGGTGCAGAGTGCTGTGTAATGTAAAGGGGTCCAGAGGTGCAGGGTGCTGTGTAAAGGGGTCCAGAGGTGCAGGGTGCTGTGTATTGTAAAGGGGTCCAGAGGTGCAGGGTGCTGGGTAATGTAAAGGGGTCCAGTGATGCAGGGTGCTGTGTAATGTAAAGGGGTCCAGTGATGCAGGGTGCTGTGTAATAAAAAGAAGGCCAGAGGTGCAGGGTGCTGTATAATGTAAAGGGGTCCAGAGGTGCAGGGTGCTGTGTAATGTAAAGGGGTGCAGGGTGCTGTGTAATGTAAAGAGGTCCAGAGGTGCAGGGAGCTGTGTAATGTAAAGGGGTCCAGAGGTGCAGGGTGCTGTGTAATGTAAAGGGGTCCAGAGGGGCAGGGTACTCTGTAATGTAAAGGGGTCCAGTGATGCAGGGTGCTGTGTAATGCAAAGGGGTCCAGAGGTGCAGGGTGCTGTGTAATGTAACGTGGTCCAGTGATGCAGGGTGCTGTGTAATCTAAAGGGGTCCAGAGGTGCAGTTGTGGAGAGGGGGTACACAGTAGTGACAAAGAGATATTGGGGGATGCAGAGGTATGCAGGGGGCACAGTGGGGTGTTTTTATATTTTATCGTGGGGGGGGGTGCTGGATATAGGATCCGCTCCAGGTGCCAAATGCTCTATGTATGCCCCTGGTTGTTAGGTGTAGTCAAGATATGCTTCTCTAAAGAGATGGGTTTTCAGAGATCAACTAAAGGGAAATAGAGTAGGAGACATTTGGACAAATTGGGTTAAGGGGTTAGCAGTTCCCATCTGTATCATCTCATACCAGGATTGTGGTAGCTAATATACTGTCATTTGGTTTTATTTGTCTGGAATCTTTTATTATTCTTTTGCCCCGTACACACGACCGGTTTTCCCGTCGGAAAAAGTCAGATGAGAGCTTTTGGACGGGAATCCCGGCCAAGTGAATGCTCCATCGGTCTTTTTCGAACAGGAAAACTGCTGGGGAAAAAAAAGAGAGCAGGATCTCTTTTTTCCCATCAGGAAAAAATCCTAGCAGGAAAACCGCTCGTCTGTATGCTTTTCCGACGCATGCTCGGAAACAAATCGGCACATGCTCAGAAGCATAGAACTTAATTTTCTCGGCTCGTTGTAGTCTTTTACGTCACAGCGTTCTTGGCAATCAAAAGTTCACCGGACTTTTGTGTGACCGTGTGTATGCAAGGCAGACTTGAGAGGAATTCCGTCAGGAAAACCATTGGTTTTTTTTTTAGACGGGAAAACCATTGTTTTTTTTTCCGACGGGAAAACCAGTCGTGTGTACGGGGCATGAGGGGTTTCAGACATATTCAGGGTCCTGGAATTAAAGTATAACTAAAGGCAAAACCTTTTTTGTTTTAGATTTGGATTGAGTGATAAGGGATTAGAACCTCAGTCAGGTTTGTATTGCTGCTTTTCACTCTCTCTACTTGTCCAAACAGTTTTAGTTTGGTTGCCCTTCTCTGCACTTTCTCCAACTCCCCAATATACTTTGTAAACTGCATATTGCAGATGAGGTCTTAGCAATGATTTGTACAGGGGCAAAATAATCTCTCTCTCTCTCTCTCTCTCTCTCTGCAGTCCATACCTCTTTTAATATAAGAAGGGATTTTGTTCGCTTTGGAAGCAGCAGCTTGGCATGCTATTGTTAAGCGTATGATCTGCCAGAACACCCAGATCCTTCTCCACCATTGATTCCCCCTCCCTCGAATGTATGATGCATTCATATTTTAATTTACATTTGGACAAGATAGCTTAAAATAGCCAAAATGTTAATCATAAAATATCCAAATAATGAAAAATACTTAAAAGCCCCAAATAAAATCAGACATGAACTTATTAAATTTCAAGAGGTACAGCCTGGGGAAGGTGGGGGGAGCTGTCTGTGTTTGTGCATAGTGCCAAAGTAGTACACATCATCTCATCACACTGACAGAAGAAAATGAGCTCCCAAGATGCATTGACACCATTTTGGAGATGATTAACATGTTTAATTTCAAACTAATTAAAACTATAAAACATTCTGCTCAAATTCAGTCATCTTTATTGTGAGATGTTGCAGACTAGTCCTCCATGCTGTGAGATGAAGTAATGTTTTATTTGATAGTGTAATGTGTCATTCCTAAGCTCTGTGCAAGCGTTTCAAAGTGTAAATATATTTTCTTATGGAACATTTTTAGAAAATGGTATGTGTGTATTATGTATACAGTATGTGGATAAGATATGTATATGTCATCCTTTTATTAAAGGCAGTTTTTTTCATAAAGATTATTGTCTATGTATTGTGTTTAAATTTTAAGCTATACGTTGAAAATGAAAAAAAAATACGTTTTCATAGGTACAGTATCATAGTTGCCAACAGACCCGAATTTCCCGGGACAATGACGATTTTTGGACCCTTGTCCCAGATTGGGCTTGTCCCGATTCGGGACAAGCCCAATTCTTTTCGTCACGTTTTGTCCCGGGAAATTCGGGAATGTTGAAGGCTTAAAACGGCGACGGCTACACCAAAATGGCCTCCGCCGCCGCCACGAGAGTTTTTTCCTCTTACCTCTAGTGTGAGGAGAGGGGCAGCCAATCGCGGCTTCTCTGTCTTTCAGTGGCCCCTCCCTGCTCTTCACACAGAGTGAGACTGACTGTGATAGGATTATCCGCCGCTCCCGCCTCTGTAAAGCCACTGGATCGCTGGATGGCAAGTGTGGTGGGGGGCTCTGATGGGGACACAAAAGTGTGGTGGGGGCTCTGATGGGGACACAGAAGTGTGGTGGGGGCTCTGATGGGGACACAGAAGTGTGGTGGGGGCTCTGATGGGGACACAGAAGTGTGGTGGGGGCTCTAATGGGGACACAAGTGTGGAGAGGGGCTCTGATGGGGACACAAGTGTGGAGAGGGGCTCTGATGGGGACACAAGTGTGGAGGGGGCTCTGCTGGGGGCACCTGGTGTAAGGAGGGACTCTGCTGCGGGCACCTGGTGTAAGGAGGGACTCTGCTGGGGACACCTGATGTAAGGAGGGACTCTGCTGGGGACACCTGATGTAAGGAGGGACTCTGCTGGGGACACCTGATGTAAGGAGGGACTTTGCTGGGGACACCTGATGTAAGGAGGGACTCTTCTGGGGACACCTGATGTAAGGAGGGACTCTGCTGGGGACACCTGATGTAAGGAGGGACTCTGCTGGGGACACCTGATGTAAGGATGTAAGGAGGTACTCTGCTGGAGACACCTGGTGTAAGGAGGGACTCTGCTGGGGACACCTGGTGTAAGGAGGGACTCTGCTGGGGACACCTGGTGTAAGGAGGGACTCTGCTGAGGACACCTGGTGTAAGGTGGGACCCTGCTGGGGACACCTGGTGTAAAGAGGGACCATGCTGAGGACACCTGGTGTAAGGAGGGACTCTGCTGGGGACACCTGGTGTAAGGAGGGACTCTTCTGGGGACACCTGGCGTAAGGAGGGACTCTGCTGGGGAAACCTGGTGTAAGGAGGGACCATGCTGGGGACACCTGGTGTAAGGAGGGACCATGTTGGGGATACCTGGTATAAGGGGGGACTCTGCTGAGGACACCTGGTGTAAGGAGGGACCATGCTGGGAACACCTAAAGTAGGGAGGGACTTTTCTGGGGACACCTAAAGTAAGGAGGGACTCTGCTGGGGAGGAACCTGATGCAAGGACGGACTGCTGGGGAGGCACCTGATGCAAGGACAGACTCTGCTGGGGAGGCCATCTGGTGGCAGGCGACGTGGCAGGTGACACGCTTCCACTGATTCGGCATTATGGTGAGTTGAATAATTTCATTTTATATTACAATGTAATAATATAAATAATGCGCTTCAATCACCCTGACACCATAACAACCATGATGCCGGGATGATTGAAGTGCCAACATCAGGTGTTTTGGAGTATCTTTATCTGCCAATTTTGTTAAACTTTCTGGAATACACATATTTCTATTGTGGTGTAGGATCTGGCTTCTTTCTTCCTTTCTTCCTTTCTTCCTTCCTTCCTTCCTTTCTTCCTTTCTTCCTTCCTTCCTTCCTTCCTTCATCTCGGACTCTAACCACACTCCTTCTGAGCCACACCTATTTAAGCCACGGCCATTATCGCGCGTAAACCACACCCATTTTTCTTTGCGCGCCGCATTTTCATATTAGGGTGTGACACGCCTACATATGAATGCCCCACCCCCTAATTATAGTAAGTCTCCGCCTCCATGCAAAAAAAGTGTCCCGGATTTTTTTTTTGCAAAGTTGCCAACTATGCAGTATATGTGTTTGGATGAAAGCAGTGGAAAAAAATTCCATCCCTTATTTAAAAAAGATGAAGGATATTTTGTATTGTACAGTACATCTACTAGTCTGACTTCAAGATTTAATTCAAGCTCTTGGTCACAACATCTTACCACTTAACATTTATTCAAACCATGTCTATTGAGCTGCGTTGATCTGCATAGATGAGTTTGAGGTATATCATAGTATGGTAAAGAACATTTATGTGCACTCCATTTTGCTTTTTATGATTCAAAGTTGAAGTAAAACTTACAACTTGAAGGTTCTAGTCCACAAACAGGAACACCACAGCCGAAGTTAAAAAACGTATCTAAATCAACTTTGTAAGAAAAAAAATAAAAAAATGTATACATGCAGCAGCATTCAAGTACCTTAATATGCCAATTACTGGGCGGTCCTGAAGGGCACAGGTCCATCACCTACTGGCAGTGTTAACGCTTGATTGCTCTCTTTCTTGTTCAATAATTTTTGTTAAGGTTTTTGGCAGATACAAATAAGTTATGTAGATAAGTACAGAACATATTGACACTCAATTCTACCATGCAATTGCAAGTTAATAAAATAACATACAACCCTTTTCAAATTGTCACAGAAAGGAGATAGGGAATCCAGATAAAGAGAATTTTCCATCCCTGGGGATCGGCCAATCTCTTAATCATGGTCACATAATTATGCCCGGTACACAAGATCGGATTTTCCGTCGGAAAAACCTTGGATGGTTTTTCCGACGGAATTCCGCTCAAGCTTGTCTTGCAGACAAACGGTCACACAAAAGTTCTCTGAACTTTCGACCGTCAAGAACGCGGTGACGTACAACACTACCACGAGCCGAGAAAATGAAGTTCAATGCTTCCGAGCATGCAGCGAATTGTTTTCGAGCATGCGTCAGAATTTTGCGCGTCGGAATTGCTACAGACGATCGGATTTTCCTATAGGAATTTTTTCCGTCTGAAAATTTGAGAACCAGCTCTCAAACTTTTGTTGGCGGAAATTCCGACAGCAAAAGTCCGATGGAACATACACACGGTCGGAATTTCTGTTCAAAAACTCACATCGGACTTTTCTTGGCGGATTTTTCGATCGTGTGCACGGGGCATTAGGGCTCCTAGGTTAGGTTGCAAATAGGTTATCCTTGGGGATCTGATTTTTAGAAATTTCTCATGGTTGTTCAGTGAAAAAACTGTTAATTTTTCATTAATTATTGGTTTTATTTAGCTACGTTTTAACCTTTTTGAAATTTATTACAGGAGGCTTCCATGACTGAGCTGTGGTTTGTATGGTGGCACAGAATATAAAGCCAAACATTTGTGCCACATTACACTAGATATCTTGGATTATTTAAGAGGGTCTCAACAGGATCTTTACATAGATTACAGGTCAAGACTGTGTGCATTAAAAAGTACATTTTTTTTAAAAATTATCGATGCTCCCCACTGGCTGAATGAAAAAAAACAACCAATCCATCTATGGCCTGCCTAAATCTCTAATTGTTATTACACAGGAGGCCTGGAGTGCATTGTGTGCAGTGGCTACTTTGCGGTACGAAACCAATGCAGAAAAACAGTATTATTCAAGGCACTCTGCAATATCTATTGAATGGGGATTTTGTTTACAAGTTGACTGGGATTCTGCATTTCCTGTCCCAGCCTCATTTATTTGCAAGAGCTAATCCTTTCTGTTCTTGCTTTTACACATGTCCGTAGTCAGGTCATGTCCATACTGTCAACTGAGTGGATAGGGGAAGTGGGGGTTTGGGCATAGTTCCTAGGAAGGGAAGATCACTGCAACAAATGGCTTATAAACATACAATGTTTTTTTCCATGGCATTCATCATTATGTTCACAACACTCCCAGAAGAGGAGGATCAGGGCTGCTCTGTGCAAAACCATTTCACAGAGCAGGTAAGTAAAGACATGTTTGTATTTTTTTTTTTAAAAATCAAAGGGTTTACAATCACTTTTTTTTAGACTTGCAAGCCTGCCACATCCTGAATGCCTGTTTTTTTACTTTTATTTTTGATTTGCTGAATAGCAATTTTACATTGCGGGACCAGGCTGCAACTGTGAGCCGATCATTTAGGTTGTGGCTGAAGTGGGCCCCATTGAACTTAATGGATGCCTTTGTCAGGCTTTGCCACTTGTCAAACTAAATATGCCATGGCCACAACCCTCTGTTGATGTAATATTACAATTCTGGTAGGTAGCCATAGGGCAGTAAAACCGTGGCTGTTTTCCCACCCCACCAGTCCACCTGTCTGAAAGAGCCCAAACACTGACAGAGGTGCTTTCAATAGTCAACTTTTATTCATTTATGTAAATTATTTATCCTAAAAGGCAAAAAACTGTTTGCTGTAACTGCTTAAAATGTGTAAACTGGAATGTGATTTTAATGTATTAATCAAGTCCATCTAAATCTGCTAGTGGATCTAACACTACCCTTTCCCCAGATTGACAGTGCTATCCAAAAGTATCTCCATTATTTTTCTATCCAGAGTGGAAACACCATCAGATGGTAAGATTACTGGTTACTGATCACCAGGTGAAAATAAAGAAAACATAAGTGTAAACTGTAATACTTAAAATTTTTGTTTTTGGGCTTAATACTTCTTTAAAGCTATTTTGGTGCTTTTGGGTCAAACAGGACAATTTTTTTTACACAGCAATGAGATCCAGGTCGACGCTTACAGGAGGTTAAGTTATTGACCGTGAAGAAGCAATCATTTTTTCATATCCAAGATTGCACATTTTCTTGCTTCATTATGAGAAAATGACATGAAAACAATACCGGTTTCGATGATCTAATGATATTTAATGACAAAATTAGAGAAACTATTTTTTTTTCACAGCTCTGTGCTTATTGCTGGCTAAGGCAGCACATCAAAGATTTGAGAGTAATTTATAATAATCTTTTATTTTCGTGTGTGAGATGAATTTCTGAAAATTGACATTTAATGGAAATTGAAATCTGCCTTGAAATAAGTCTGGCCAGAAGAGCATATGATGGGATGGAAGAGCATATAAGTGTGTGTAGGTCATTACCGCAGTTTCCCCTCTCCAGCTCGCCATTATTTCTTCTACCAACAACCTGATTCTAGGTTTACCCACAAAAAATAAAAGAACCCCACCACCCAACTAAATCCTGGTCTACAATGCTATCTTTTTCTTTCTTTTTTTTTGACATTTGAAAAAAACAAAATCAGAGCTCTTGTACATCTCTGTCCATATACCCAATGCAATGTGATGTGCTTCACTGGCCAACAGTCTAGTGCCAATTGTAGGTATGGTGTGTCGAAATAATGGCTTCTGAGCTGGAACTTTGCAGAGCACCTGGAGGTGCAGTCTCCCACGGAGCTTAGATGGAAAGGCATGTGCAAAACCCTCATGGTATCAGCATTTTATTGGATAAACTGGCTCCATATTTCACTTTTAGTTAGATCCACTTTAAAGAAAATCAATAATAATAAACCATGGAGGTTACCATTGTTGAGCTCTTCATTCATAAATGATCTTTTTCTTGTGGTCATAGTGCCCATCATGCTTCAATATTTGAGTCACTGATCCTGAACAAGTACTGTATTTATTGGCGTATAACACTCACTTTTTCACCCTGCAAATCGGTTGCAAATACCCTGTGCGTGTTATACGCCGATACTGCAATTTGGGCTGCCTCGGAGAGAACAGGGAGGGGGCGGGATGAGCGCCATCAGATTACATACAGCGAGAATCTTCTGTTTACTCAGCGGCCTCTGTAATAGGAAGTCCCGTCTCCTGGACCAGCATTGGACCAGTGTTCTGTCTATCATAGAAGCCGGTCCAGGAGGCGGGACTTTGAATTATTGAGGCCGCCGAGTAAACAGGAGATTCTTGCTGTATGTAATCTGATGGCGCTCATCCCGCCCCCTTCCTGAGATGGGCATTGATCAGGATGCATTCATGGCAATGGGGAGGCTGCAGATCGGCATTAATCAAGCTACATTGATGGGCAATTGTGAGGCTACAGATTGGCATTGAGTAAGCTGCATTGATGGGAAATTGTGAGGCTACAGATTGGCATTGATCAGGCTGCATTGATAGGCTCTGACCCTTATTTTGCTTCAAAGTTCTTTATTTAAAATGTAAAGTTTTTTCCTGAAACTTCCCTCTTAAAATGAAGGTGCGTGTTATACGACTGTGCGTGTTATATGCCGATAAATACGGTAACTATTGCTGTTTTCTTTCACATTTCCTTATCTGCATACTTAGGTTGGCCACACATTTTTTTTCGTTTTTTCTTTTTTTCGTTTAGCCTATAGATTCCTCCATCCACACTATACAGCGCAGATGTCCCTTTTTGGCCTATTGTATTCTGACAGTTGCCAGCAGCATCTGTCAGATTACCTGAACAGCAGATGCATATGATTGAATGCAGTCACAGTTTGACCACCAATTATCTCACGGAAGGCTGTATGGCAAGATTTTTTATTAAATATTGAAGAGTCAGAGAGTCTTAATGACTCTCTGACTCTAAGCAAGTCATCGCTGGCACTTTAAAAGAAAATGTGACATCATTGGTCTGCAGGTGAATAACTTTGAATATGAATTTAGGATAAGCATATTTAATCATTGTTCAATTACATTATTTTATTCTATTTTCAAAACTTCTCCTTCATGTAGAAATGTACTGTATATTTATAAGGCCTGACCTACATTTGCCATGTACGCTCAACTAGTATATTTAATTAACTAGCTGGTGAAACAGAAGAGAAGTTAGATTCAAGAAAAGCTGTATGTAGGTTCACAACGTAATACAATTTTCAGCGGCCTCGGGTTTCGAATAACAAAGGACCAGTGACCCACAGCAATCGTTTTGTCCATATGAGAAGGCCGCCTGCCAGAGTACTGTGTACAAAATGTAACCCTAGAGCCAGCTATCCTTTTAATGTCCACTCATCAGAATGAGTCAGATGGTCTTAAAAAATTCACCAGGTCATGGATCCTTTTCAATTATCGTGCTCAAGTGATTTGCTCTTTGATTTTCTGGATTCTGGAAGGTCTTTTGATTTTCAGCGTATGCCCGCATATCCATTGGTAACAAGAATGTGACAACCTTTAATCTGCCCCTAAATTAAAGAAAAACATGTTATTTTCATAACAACAGTACTATCAAACATTTACAGAAGGAATTATTGATGGACTGAAGGATAATTCTAGTCATGATAAAAACACAAATACATGTACATAATATTACCTTTTTCATTTTCCCCCGAACCTCCTCTCTTTTTTTTTTTTATAATTTTGTTAATTAATAAAAATAAACTTTTAATACTTCTAATTCCCCGAACCTCCTTTTTTTTTTTTTTTATATAATTTTGTTAATTAATACAAATAAACTTTTAATACTTCTAATTCTAAAGGCTTTCCTAAATTACAGCATTTTTTTTACACCTGCCTAAAACTTTTAAACAGTAATAATCTATACAGTAAAACCTTGCATTGAGACTAACTTGGTTTGAGAGCGTTTTGCATTTTTTTTAAAATAAATTCTGACTTGATAAACAAGCAATGTCTTAATATACAGGGTAAGTGTAACGTCATGTCACAACTGAGTATAAAAGAGAAGAGAGGTGCCTCTAAGTGTAGCTATGTGGTTACATTTAATGAAGGTACAACATTTAGCAACTCACATGGTTGATGATTAAAACAGGCACATCTAAGTATGCAGGCATTCGGGGGTAAAGCTGTCCGCAAAGACCATCCTCCGCACGACATCATCCCTTCCACACTGCGCTCCATGAGCACTTCAAGTCTCGTTTTCAGATTGCTCTACCGCAGGTATAGTCTTCCCGGTCACAATGGCAGACTGACAGTGGTGAGAGCCGGCGGTGCGGAGGACAGTCTATGTGGACCACTTTACCCCGGATGCCTGCATACTTCCGGCACACTCAGCACTCTTGTTCCAGTCACTCAGCATGAGGTAGCACCTTCCCACTATTGTTCCTTGTCACAAGAGACACAAAGTTTCAGCTTGGTTAGTCCTTGCTGCTGCCTAAATTGACCTGGTCACCTATGACCATTTGAGCCTCTAGTGCTCCAAGCAGCCAGGTCCAGATACCCAAGGTTTTACCTTGTATTTGAGCTAAGTTGTTCGTGCTTGAGGTGTAACATGTCAGATCTCAAACACACACGGCACAAGGACATTTCTATTGTGGGATATATGAACAAATTCCTGCTTCACAAGCTCTGATTAACAATGTGGCACACACAGTTCAGACTTTGAAAAGGTTTGGTTGGATCCTCATCCTTCAGATGTCTGTGTTGGAAAAACTCAGACTCTTAAGTCAACAAGTCAACTAACTCTTTGTTTTGCATTCAAATCCTGGGGCTGATGGTAGCATTCTTTGAGGCAATCCCATTTACCAATTTCCACTCCAGACCTCTACAGTTCAACATTTCATCATCATGGGATAAATCAGTTCAGTTTCTGAACACACTGATTTGCCTGTCACAAAAAAACAGGTTGTTACAAATCTTGTGGATCAGGAATCCAGCCCTAAAAGTTGGACAAATTCTTCTTTCCCACCTCTTGGAGGTTTATCACAATGGATGCCTGTGATGACACCTTATCGTGAAGACTTGGATGCCGGAGGAATCCCATTTCTTGATCAACATTATTGAGCTTTGAGCGAAGTTATCCCCCCAATGATGGATATCCCAACTTGAGAGAAATCCAATTGGGATCCAGTCGGCAACGGCAATACAGTGGTGTATATCAACCATTAGAGGGGAACCAGAAGGATTCTGTCCTGGATATTCTGACTAGAGGTCATCAAGTCAGACAATGTCACAGTAGTGGTATACATCAGCCACCAGGGAGGAACCAAAAATCTTGTTGAGGCAAGCGTAGTAGAAATGATTCTGTCTTGGGCAGATCTTCACGTTCCAGCCTTGTCTGCTGTTTACATTTCAGGAGTGGTGGACAACTGGCAGGCAGGCTTTGTCCAGAAGTGCTTGGATCCCCATTCATTGTAGGAATGAAACCTACATCTTGTATCAGAACCTGTAGACTAGTGAGGGCTGCCAGATATGGACCTTTTGCCCTCCAGGTTCAACAATAAAATGGACAAGTTTGTCTGAAGTTGAACAGACCCTTTAAACAGGGCCAAAACTAGGGGGGGGGGGGTGGGGGCACCAACTTGAGAGAAGCACCGGCGGCCTTGGGAGCCAAATTGAGGGGGCCAGATGTCTGTAGGCAGTGCTTACACACTAGCTAGGATTTGGTTGGATTGGGCTGTACCGCCAGCGACTGACATGAGGTGAACTGCATTCACAGGAGCCAAACTCACACACCACTAGTTGCTCAGTGTGAGCTCACACTGCCACTGATCGTAGGGAAGTCGGCTGAGGTCCAGACCCCAACCGGGGAGTCAGCCTCCCGGACTTCCATGATGTTAAAGAGAGCAAGTCTGTCCCTGTCTGGGTCGGCTTTGTAGAAGGTATCCAGTAGTAGTAGTAGGGGTCCGCACTGCCAGGGTAAATCAGCTCTTCGGGAACCTGGCTCTTGCGATCTGCAGCCCAGGGGGGAGGATCAGCTGGTGGTCACTCGGTGTGTCGCTCTTAGCCCATATAGGCACACAGACTGAGCACTGAGCAAAGATTGTCCTTATTTTATTGGCAAGTTGGCTCCTGGTTAACCCTTGAGAGCCCAACATCAGTCACTGGGAGACTTTCTTTGTGCTGAAAAGAAAGGATTTGGAGGGGGGATCTGATACCCTCTGGAATAATCAGCCTCAATCCATGTTCACTTAACCAATTCAATCCCTCTTTCCTTATCCTGTCATTGACACATCAGCAGATTTTCCAGCACTGGGGAATTACTGATATCTATCAGTGTTTCATGGAGCTAATGATCCTGTCGCTGAACCATCTGGATTACATATAAAATGAATATGAAGCCATTAGTGATTAATAAACTGTGGCATTTAATCATGAGTTCCACTCCATAATACAGCATATGTATCCCCTGAGCTGTGTACCCCAAGGCTCAGCCACCCTTTATGTAGCTCTGGTTACAAATATTACCGGATGGAGCCTCTTTGCACATTGTATCCCAAGATTCCTGAGCTCTGTTATCACCTCCGTTCCTAGATCTACACTGATCCATTGCAGTTAAGCTGCCACTCAACATACCTAGTACAGCCATGCTTCCCAGCTCTAGGCAAATACTGCTTACAGTGTATCAGTGGATAGTGTTTGACTTCCTTGATACATTTTATCGGTGGACCTGGGATCTGTACTGCTCTGTTATCACCCCCAGGTCTACATAGTCCTTACAGTGACAGCACACAGACTTGGCACTGTCACAACACAGAGACATCCTAAGAGGTTGCTAGTTATAACCAGGGCCGCTGATATGGCAGTACAACCAGCCCTGTTGTACGGGGCCCGGCCCTATCAGCTGCATAGAGGGGCCCGGCCAGCATTACACCTCATTGCTGCATTAAATAAAAAAATAAAAAATCTAGCTTGGTAAACTTCTCCCCCGCTCCTACTTGTTTTATGGAGCAGGGTTATACCATTTTCCTGGGCCCCATCAGATCAACCGAGGGGCCTAGGTGCGCACAGAGGAGGGACTATTTCTTTATTTTCGGGAGCGGATGTATATCCAGCCCGACCGCTACTCAATTAGTTCCGGCCGGCGGAGTGATACTATGATTCTCCTCCCGGCGCCAGCCGTTCTCAGGTTCTGAGATGCGAGGAGGCTGACAGGGAACAGGAAGGAGAGCGTGGCTGCAATGGACACAGTGAGTGAAGATAGAATAAAGCATAGAATCCTCACTGTGTCCTTAGAAGAGAACTCACAACACAGCAGGTTACCATTAGCATTACCATAGTCTTCACAGGCAGCACAGTACGTAGGGGCTCTATCATGGCTCTGTGTCTCATGGCTGCTGACTTTGTTATGGCTGTGGTGTGTTACAGTCTGTTATATACAGTACAGCCATAAGTTAACAAAGTCAGCAAACAGCCATGTCACATACAGCCATGATAGAGCCTCTGCTTACTGTGCTGCCTGTGATGGTGATTGTAATGCTGATAAGCTGCTACTTTACACTTCAGTTGGGGGAGCAGTAAACATGTGCAGTGGAGCTGCATTTTACCCCCCCCCCCAAAAAAAAAAAAAAAAATCAGTTTCTGTCCCACTTACAAAGTGGTAAAGTGTCTATAATTGATACAAATCTTATAAATTGAGTTGCAGTTTAGTGAATAAAATAAGTATTTGATCCCCAAGCTAAACATGACTTAAATGAAACCTTTGTTGGCAAGCACAGAGGTAAGACGTTTCTTGTAGTTGGTTACCAGGTTTGCACACATCTCAGGAGGGATTTTGATCCACTCTTCTTTACAGATCTTCTCTAAATTCTTAGGATTTCTTGGCTATCGCTTGGCAACTCAAAGTTTCAGCTCCCTCCATACATTATCTATAGGATTAAGGTCTGGAGACTGGCTAGGGTCATTGTCATGCTGGAAGACCCATCTACGACTCATCTTCAGTGTTCTGGCTGTGGGAAGAAATTTAGCAAAATTTAGTGAAGCAATAGGGATGCTGTCCTGAGTTTTCTGCATCCAAGGGCAGAAAGCCCCTTGTCGTGGAGAGTCCAGGTTCAGTGGCCGCGGTAGCTTGGCAGCAAACAGCGGCATCCTCGGGATCTATCTCCACACGGCGGCCTCAGCATCCCCGGCGCCTTCCAGAGCCAGGACTCCTCCAACATCCCACTCTTTCTCTCAGTCACCCTTTCTTTCTCACTCCTCTCAGCCCCCTTTGTCTCTCAGCACCCTCTGTCTCTTAAACCTCCCTCTCTCTCAACCCCCTCTCTCATACCCCTCCCTCTATTACTGCCCCTTTTTCCTAACCCCATCTCTCACCCCCTCTCTCTCTCACCCTTCCTTTCTCTCTCACTCCCCTCTCTCAGCCCCCTCTCTCTCACCCTCTCTGTCTTTAACTCCCCCTCTCTTAGCCCCCCTCTCTCTCAGCCTCCATTTTTCTCACCCCCTCTCTCTCTTAGCCCCCTCTCTCTCAGCCGCCCCCCTCAAAGTCACCCTCTCTCCCACCCCCCTCTCTCTTTCACTCCCCTCTATTTCTCATCCCCACCCTCTCTCTCACCCCCTCCATCTTTCATTCCTGTGAACTGGACTGGTTAGCTCCTGGAGACTTATTAAAAAAGTCTTTACTCAGGAAAGTGCAGCAGGAAGGGGTTAATGTTCTGCCACTGATCACTAATGCATTAGTGACTAGTGACAGTTATTTAACCCCTTTGTGCTGCATAAGTGGCACCAGTGTCAGTGATTAACCGCTTTATGAAGGGATTAAAAAACACTGTTCATGGCCACTAATGCAGCACAAAGGGTTTAATTAACTCTACCAATACCCACCAATGGTAAGGGATTAAAGTAACATTTCCAGTTTAAACCTAACTAGCCTTAAAAATCCCCTCTCCTAATGCCTATGATGGCTAACCTGTGTAGAACAGATGTATACACCTATTTTCAGGCTGCTCCAGTCCGGTCATGTTATCCTCTGTGTGAGCTAGTGGTGTATGCAGGGGAGAGAAGGGTGCACCAACAACAGATGGGACATAGGAACCTATGGGTGATGCCACCACTCCAGACTTTAACGGATCATTGTCGAACGCTCTCTTCTCTCCACGGCACCATCCATTTGCCCCTTAATGCGACAAAGTCGGCCTGTACCTTTAGCAGAAAAATAGCCCCAAAGCATATTTCAAGCCTTCTTGAAAAGAGGGACTTTGCAGAACCTGCATAATTTCAATCCATGGTGGCGTATTGTGTTACCAATGGTTTGTTTGGTGACTGTGGTCCCAACTGCCTTGAGATCATTCACAAGCTTCTCCTGTGTAGTTCTGGGCTGATCCATCACTTACATCTTACATAGAGCTTCAGAGCAAGGGTGATTGATGGTTATTGTGTATTTCTTCCGATTGCGAAAAATTGCTCCAACAGTTGTCTCCTTACCAAGCTTCTTGCTGATGGTCTTGTAGCCCATTCCAGCCTTGTGCAGGTCTACAATATTGTCCCTGACGTCCTTTCACAGCTTTCTGGTCTTGCCCATGATCATGAGGTTTGAATAGAAGAAAGATTCTGTGGACAGTTGTTTATTATACACATATAGTCGTTAGGAGCACCTTCATAAATTGACAGGACTAATCTGTGTACCACATGAGAACATACTGTTGCCAGTCTGTGGAAGCCAGAATTATTGTTGGTTGGTAGGGGATCAAATACTCATTTTACTCACTGGACTGCAACTCAATTTATAACATGTGTTTCTTCTGGATTTTTGGTTGATATTCCGTCTCTATCATTTAAAATACACCTTTGATAAAAATGATAGACCCTTAATTTCCTTGTAAGTGGGCAAACTTACAAAATCTTCAGGGAATCAAATAATTATTTTGCCCACTGTAAGTGTCTGGGATCTACTCTGCTCTTTTGTTCAGATCTATATATGATCTACTGCATGGTGTTATATAAGGGAATCAGTGGTGGAAATATCCAACACAATGCCCATGCACAGTGCACCTACATATTACATATACAAAGTATACACAAAACCCATTGACAGTACATGCTCACCATACTGACTGCACATATAGAATTCAGGCATCCCATGCATAGTGCCCCCATATACTTTACATTAATATACATATATAATTATCATATCACATGGCTAATTTATTTACTTATTACACTTGACCTTCTCTCCCTGGGCAGGGTGCTGTGAATGTGTGGATGAAAAACTTCGAACTAAGTCTTTGCCCCAGGTAAAAGAATGTCTAGTTTTGCCACTGCCTTTGAGAGAAACAGTGGACTATCTGGTGGCTCCATTGGATGAGTACAATCTAATCTATGCGTTCCCTCCCCTGAAATGTATTCTAATCTGTTCTGCAGGTTCAAGATGGAAGGCATTCAGTGATCCTCAAAGGCCCAAACTGGCACAGGCAAATGTGACTTTGACCTGATGGGACTCATGGCAGATGCTTTGAGGGACTAGGGTTTTTCTGAATCAGTGTTTAGTATGATGCTAAAAGCTAGGAGACCTATTTGCTGCAAGGTCTACCACTGCAAATCGTGGGAGGAAATAAGCCTTCACCCCAGAAAATATTCTGTGGGACAAATCCTGATGTGTTTGCAATCAAGCCTGGATCAAAATTTGGCCCTGAGTATCATCAAGGGGAAAATCTTGGTGCTTGTGATCTTGTTCCAAAGACTGCTATACAACCATTCACTGAATAGGACCTTTGTGCAGAGTGTCTCTCATATGACTTCCTCTATGCGTTCACCCATCACTTGGATTTTGAACCTATCTTGGTTTTCTTAACCTTAACCTTAATCAGTTATATACCACTTTACACACCTACTCACAAAGTTGCTTTCCTTGTTGTCATCATCTCTGAAAAGCACGTGTCTGATCTAGCTGCTTTGACCTGTAAAGAACACTTTTCAGTCTTACACCTAAGTCCTGGAGCCTTCTTTCTTCCTAAGGTGGTTTAAGCCTTTCACCTCAACAAGGACACTGTGCTTCTCGGACACAAGTATATCAGAATGAGATTTTCCTTTATTGTCTGGATGTAGTTTGAGCTG
Organism: Rana muscosa; assembly: GCA_029206835.1. Classification (NCBI taxonomy): domain Eukaryota; kingdom Metazoa; phylum Chordata; class Amphibia; order Anura; family Ranidae; genus Rana; species Rana muscosa. The sequence continues at coordinate 758,410,278 of CM055122.1, read as the reverse complement.
TGCATGTCTACCTTGCAGCCACTGCTTCTATTCAAAATATCGACTCTCTCTTTATTATCTTTGCTAGTCTCCACAAAGAGGAACCAAATTTTTCTTCCACCATCCGCCATTTCTCAGTGGTTCAGACAGATCATCATTCAAGCTTATGACCTTAAGGATTGGATGACACCCTTTCCTGTCAAGGCACACTTTACTGGGTATGTGAGTGGGATTTTCAGCATCATGCAACTGTAGCGGGTATATATATTTTAAATCTGGTGAAGACACCAGTGATGCATAGTTCCCTGCGGCCCAGCAGGTGGTGCTGTCACTTTGGGCCGGGGTTGAACCATCGCTGCAGTGCCGTACCCTTGGTGGCCTCTCGCAGCGGTTGTACGGCAGGGCGGGGAACCCGCTGTGCATCCTGGGAGAGGGTATAAAGGGGGCGGACATCTTCGCCACAAGGTTTTTTGAGTCCCGGGCACCTTCAGCCTGAGGGCTGTGGTTGCGGTCGGTGTCCAGGCGGCCTAGGCCTGGACACTTGGAGTTCGTGTTCCACCCCAGACACCTTCAGTCTGGCGTGAGGTAATCACCTGGAGGCCTGGGGCCCAGTACGTTCCGCTGGGTCCCGCGAGGGAGGGATCATCCTAGGGGGCCCCGGGAGAGGGGCACCTGAATCCAGAGGCATAAGGGACCGGAGGAGGGACTCACCCGAAGACCTGGTGCAGCAGATTGCCAGTGCCGGGTGTACCTCTGGAGACCACCCGGAGGGATATCTTTCCCGAACAGGGGCCAAATTCAAAGAGGAAGTTCAGTCCACGTTCAATGACCGGTGGCAGCGGTCCAACTATTTCAATCAGGTCAGTGGCAGGGGCCTGCTATTAGGCCTGTGGCAGGGGCCTCAACAGTTCATCCGGTCTGTGGCAGAGACCAACCTCACGGTCGGTGGCAGAGACCGTGCGCCAGGCCTATTCGCTAAAAAGGAATAGGAGAGCTTAGTTGTGCCTGGGCCTACTCGTTCCCACACCCCCATGTTTGTCTGTTCTTGAAAGTTCAACTGAGTGTGTTCACCGTACTGTATGAGAAATAAAGGAGTGTTGGACTTTCGATTGGTGTGGGACTCTATTATTGGCAGACACGTTTCCATGGAACAACTAAGGCTTCGTATGCAGTGGACAGACCCGGAGGTAATTCAAATAACTTTGCTCAACCCTCTTATAAACACGAGGGGAGAGCTTGGTGTAGTGTCCCTGCAATCTCCTCCCCCAGGTACCCCTAGACGCAAGCTATTCACAATAGCCAAGAGGGAGAGTGAGGGTCCGCTACACAACATTTTCCCAGATTTGCAAGACTGTCACTTGGTCTGCTGTTCACACGTTCTCTAAGTTTTACCAGGTGGATGTTCAGGTCTCATTTGATGCCAACTTCAGGCTCAAGGTTCTTCAAGCAGCAACTTGAGCTGCAAGCAGCTTTGTTTGCTGTATTGCTTAACCTTCAGCTGGCCTGCTTTGCACATCCTAAATGTCTGCAAAGTTTGCGTCCCCCAATGAATGTGAAAAACGTTGTATTTTTGCACTTACTGTAAAATTATTTCTTTGAGTTTATTGAGGGGCACTGGTCCCTCCCTGTGTTTATAATCTTGCTCTCACTACTGCTTTGTTACATAACTGAGGCATGCTAAAAATAGGAGAGGTTATACCAGGGTGGTCACTGGGGTAGTATACCACAAATGACTTTGAATCGCTTGCGCCTCAATGAACTTCAAGAAAAGGATTTTTCAGTGGGACAAAATGTACAATTTTGCTGTGAAGTTACTGATTTTTCCATTGGCAGAGGTTACACTGAAGCAAAAGCTCTCAGTTTTGCTAGCTGAGCTGCTTTATTTAGAGGATTTTAAAGGAGGTGTATCTAGTTTATTTTAGTTTTTGATTTTAGTTTTTAGATTAGTTTTATTTTATTTAGTGTTCTTTATAGTTGAACTTTTTTCTTGTTTTGATGTGTATCTTATTTTTATTTGCTTGCTATTGTTTTAAATGTTTTATTTACTTTCTTATTTTTCTGTTTGTTTTTTTTGCTTTCTGTGAAAAAAGTTAAGTAATGAGGCTAATGAGGTTCCATTGGGAATAAGAACAGGTCCAAGATATTGAGATATAGGGGAAAGCACTGCTGCCACCAGAGAATCCAGGAGCCATTCACTCTATGATGGTCCATAGTACTCTAACCTTGCCAGGGCTGCAAAGTGAACAGAAGGACAAAAAGATAAATAGCATATGTACAAATTGTCTTGCTAATGCATTAAATCTTTAGCTGAGATCTGCTTTATTTTTTTTGTTTTGCTATTTATTTTAATTTATCCTCCACTGCAAAGGGCTCCATGTACTATCTTTATTGTGTGTTGAGTGGTAAGGTCCATGATAGTCAGAAGATGCTTCCATAACTTATTATGAGCCATAGAAAGCCCATTGTACCACTAAAACTACAACGTGTACCTTAATTTTGTTTTCCCTATTGACTCATTTTGCCAGAGGTGTGAAAATTTTGCACAAATCTGATTTTCACTTAAATGTCAAGGTCTTTCAACTTCACTCATACCTATCTGCAGGTTTAAAAAAAATCATTAAGCAAGGCAGTTCCAATAATTCCATTCTATTCCTCACAGGTTCTGAAAGGCACATTACGCCATTCTAATGCCTCGCTCTTGTTTTGAATTAATTAAAAAGGTTGATGCCAACTGAACAACAGCAACATTATCAATGTCCCAAAGATGGGCTTATCTACACATAATTTCAATTGCGTAACAGCATTTAATTAACCTCGTTCTGTGAACGTTTCATGTGCAGCACATTGATTTCTTTGCAAATGAGGAAACAAAGGGTTAATCTAATATGATTCAGTGATTAACATTTTCATACGCAGCTGAGCCCTTATTGGCACTTACAGTACATGAAGCATTTGCTAATGACTTATTATTGTAATATGCAAGTACCACATAAGCACCATAACGTAATTTAGTTAAACAAGAAAATCTTATTTTTTCTTCTTCTTGCTTTTGGCCTGAAAATGCTTGTAATTCATACATTTGTATTTCAACGGACAATTTTTCTTTCTTGATTTCACCAGAAATGTATTTAAATAAACAGCATTTTAAAAGAGGAGATAAATGGTCTTCCAAGCTGCTTGTAGTTTCTCACTGGGGGCTTGGAGCTACAGGTGGCACAAATAATCAATTTAACAGTCGCTCAGTTCCACTTCATCTCCCGCACCATTTAACACTAGAGAATGTTGGTGTTTTTACTGATATTGTGCAATTTTATTTTCTACGTTTCAGAATAGGATCATTGGGTCTCCTAAATCCTCTACTTTTATGACCACCTTGATGGTATTTTTTGATTTTTGTCAGGGCAGTGCAGCTTAAACTACTAAACAAGAGCAACTTGTATTTTATTTTTACTTGAGAGAAATATGTGGGCTGCTGTTTTTGGAATATTTTTTTTTTTTAAATGCATGTTACCTGGTTCTCATTGTTAAGGTGCTGTCATCATCACATATAAGACTGTTAGATAGCAGTTTTACCCCAGGAGATGGGTTCCCTGTGAGATTTAGAGCCTGACAATTTAGCTCTGACAAGAATACGGCCTCATGCCCACTGGCCTCTTCTGAACAGCTTTTCTCCTGGCAGGAGAAAATCATCGTAAAATGCGCACATAAAGCCATGTTTTTTAAATGCATGTTGGCGCATCAATCGCTTGGACCTTCATTTCAATTGGCCTGAATATTAATTGACATGTTGTCATTTCTTTAGCCCATATGAAACAGGTTTCTATGTTTTGCGTTCTTCAGCAAAACCATGACTCTATGGGTCTTATTGAGAGGGGTTTGGGAGTGAGCACACACCAGTGCCCCCATAGCAAGCTTGCTATTGGGGACACTGTTCAAGAGGAGGAGCCAGAAGCACAGGTGGGAAACAGTGGTTTTGCACAGAGCAGGTAAGTATGTTTTATTATTTTATTAGAGAAAAAAATAAACCTTATAATCACTTTAAGCATCACAATGTAGATTATGATGATTAACACACAGGCTCGATTTACTAAAACTGGAGAGTGGAAAATCTGGTGATGCTGTACATGGTAGCCAATCAGCTTCTAACTTCAGCTTGTTCAATTAAGCTTTGACAAAAAAAAATGGAAGCTGACTGGTTTCTATGCAGAGCTGCACCAGATTTTGCATTCTGCAGTTTTAGTAAATCTCCCTCACGGCGACTTTGAAGTTAGCACTTCTTCCCTGCAACACTGAAGTCCTCTGTGGAGTTTGAATGTTCTTCCTGTGCTTGAGTGGGTTTAGTCTGGTTTCCTCCCACACTCCAAAGACATGCTGGTAGGTTAATTTAGGTTAATAGGGGTTTGGGTTCCTGGAGAACCGGCCCGACTTCTCAGTCGGTCACCAGTTCTATAGAAGTGACAAACGGCACCTAAATGTTTTCAATTTCTTTTTATTTATCTTTTTTACCAAATACAAAAAACAAACTTTTACATTTATATTTATACATGATTCCTTTATAATTTGCATTTGCATCCTTCCTTTATCAATAAGCAGAATCTTGATAAATATCTAATAGTTACTTTGAACTTAAAACCACTACCTTTCATACTTATACTCCTATTTTCTTCCATTTCCCATTCATCCCCTCATGTATACACACTCACACAAAAAAAAAAAGACGGTAAGGGTTTAATTCCCCATTTCCCCCCATCCCTTATACATATTATTTTATTCCTTCCAATAGGCAGTATTCATCCCATTTTTGCCATAATTCTGGCATTTGATTATTTATGCGTCCTTCTTCTCTTATTTGTTTTTCCCTATATTGTAGTTCTTTCAGTTCACATATCCAATCTGTTATATTTGGACTTATATTTTCTCTCCAATTGCGAGCTATGATTGTTCTAGCAGCCGTTGTCATATGATGGAACATATCCTTTTTTATACTATTTATTGAATCTGGAGTCAAAGAAGGTAGTGAAATATCCAATCCTGGATTCCTTTCAACTCCTGACACTTTCCAATATATCTCAAACTGAACTTTTTCCCAAACATTTCTCACCATGTGACATCCATACCAAAATATGGTCCAGGGTCCCCAGGGACCATATTAGACTGCACCTAAATGAGGAGGGTGCAAAACTGCTGGGAGTGAAGATGGCCGAAAAGTTATAGGGGTTTTTAAACTAGGCGACAGGGGGGAGGGTCCAGAACTAGAGATAGTCGGCAATGAACATATTCATGAGGGTAGTATTTGGGGCATTAGTGGTAGGTTGACTAAAGCACATAAACCCGAGGTAAGTATGGCAACAAGTCCTATTTGCAATCTCGGAACACCCAATAAGAGGACAGTATGTGACCGGTCTAAACTATGTGGCATGTTCACTAATGCCAGTAGCCTGGCGGACAAGATGGGTGAACTAGAGATACTGTTGAATGAGGAGGATTTAGATTTTGTGGAATTTTCAGAGACATGGTTTAACAGCTCTCATGATTGGCTGGCAACCATTCAAGGGTATTCTCATTATCACAGGGATAGAAAGTGTAAAAAAGGGGGAGGGGTATGCCTATATATCAAGAATAATGTACAAGTGAATGTGAGAGATGACATCAATAAGGGAGCTAGGGAGGAGGTGAAATTCTTATGGGTAGAGCTCCAATGGGATGAAGCTAAGGGGAAAATAATACTGGGAGTATGCTATAGGCCCCCTAACCTGAGGGAGGAGGGGGAGACGGACCTCCTATCACAATTTGGATTAGCAGCAAGGATGGGAAGTGTTATCATAATGGGGGAATTTAATTATCCAGACATAGACTGGGCAGAGGGAACCACGCATTCGTCTAAGTCTCGCCAGTTCCTAAATGTCTTGCAGGACAATTTCATGGGTCAGATGGTAGACGCACCAACTAGAAAAAAGGTGTTACTAGATCTAATGATTACCAATAATATAGACCTGATCATGGATGTGGAAATACGGGGCAATTTAGGAAACAGCAATCACAGGTCAATTGATTCAGTATAAATCACACAAATAGGAAACACAAAGACACAGAATTTCAAAAGAGCCAACTTACCTAAACTACGAACCTTGATAGAAGATACAAATTGGGATAAAATCTTAGAAACAAAGAACACGGAGGAGAGATGGGTTTGCTTTAAGAGCATATTAAAAAATGGCATTAGCCAGTGCATCCCATTGCAAAATAAATTTTAAAGAGCGAACAAGAGTCCTGGATGGCTTAACTCCAATGTAAAAATGCATATAAAAGCAAAGGAGTAGGCCTTCAAAAAATACAAGGCTGAGGGATCATCATCAGCATTCAGACTTTACAAAGAATGTATGTAAGGGTGAAATTAGGGTGGCTAAGATAGAACGTAAAAGACACATAGCGGAGGAGAGCAAAAAAAAATCCCAACAAAATTCTTTAAGTATATAAACAGTAAAAAAGGGAGGACAGACCATATTGGCCCCATAAAGAATGAGGAAGGACATCTGTTTACAAAGATTTGGGAGATGGCGAAAGTATTGCATTTATTCTTCTCCTCAGTCTTCACGAGGTATTCGGGGGGCTTCAGTAACCAAAACTGCAGTGTTTGTCCTCATGATGACAAATCACAGGAAGCACCCTCATGGCTAACAGAAGACAGAATTAGAAATAGACTTGGGAGACTTAACATTAATAAATCACTGGGACCAGATGGCTTGCACCCGAGGGTACTTAGGGAACTCATTTAAGTAACTGCCAGACCATTGTTCCTAATTTTTACTGACAGTCTACTGACTGGAATGATACCAGCTGATTGGAGAAAAGCCAATGTAGCACCAATATTTAAAAAAGGGCCAAAATACATCCCTGGGAATTACAGACCAGTTAGCCTAACAGTAATAGTTTGCAAGCTCTTGGAGGGGATGATAAGGGACTATATACAAGATTTTAGTAATGAAAACGGTATCATTAGCAGTAATCAGCATGGATTCATGAAGAATCGTTCTTGCCAAACCAATCTATTAACTTTCTATGAAGAGGTGAGCTGCCATCTAGATAAAGGAAGGCCCGTAGACGTGGTGTATCTGGATTTTGCAAAAGCATTTGACACAATTCCCCATAAACGTTTACTGTACAAAGTAAGGTCCATTGGCATGGACCATCAGGTGAGTACACGAATTGAAAACTGGCTACAAGGGCGAGTTCAGAGGGTTGTGATAAATGGGGAATACTCAGAATGGTCAGGGGTGGGAAATGGGGTCCCCCAGCATTCTGTGCTGGGACCAATCCTGTTTAATTTGTTCATAAACGACCTGGAGGATGGGGTAAACAGCTCAATCTCTGTATTTGCAGACAACACTAAGCTAAGCAGGGCAATAACTTCTCTGCAGGATGTGGAAACCTTGCAAGAAGATCTGAACAAATGTAAAATAATGCATTTGGGTGGCAAAAATATGAATGCAATCTGCTCACTAGGGGTGAACCTCTGGGGGAATCTAGGATGGAAAAGTACCTAAGGGTCCTAGTAGATGATAGGCTCAGCAATGGCATGCAATGCCAAGCTGCTGCTAACAAAGGAAATGGAGCGAGTACAAAGAAGGGCAACAAAGCTAATAAAGGGTCTGGAGGATATTAGTTATGAGGAAAGGTTGCGAGCACTGAACTTATTCTCTCTGGAGAACAGACGCTTGAGAGGGGATATGATTTCAATTTACAAATACCATACGGGTGACCCCACAATAGGGATAAAACTTTTTTGCAGAAGGGAATTTAATAGGACACGTGGCCACTCGTTAAAATTAGAAGAAAAGAGATTAAACTGCGTGGAGGGTTCTTTACTGTAAGAGCGGCAAGGATGTGTATTTTTCTTCCACAGGCGGTGATTTCAGAGGGGTGCATCGATAGTTTCAAAAAGCTATTAGATAAGCACTTGTAAGAACCAAAACATACAGGGATATACAATGTAATACTGACATATAATCACACACATAGGTTGCACTTGATGGATTCACCTACTATGTAATGATGTAGTTAACGTGTGTGTCCTTAGATTGTAAGGTTGGCTATAGATGGTTCGAATCCCGGCCGGTTCAGCATGAATCGGGCGAGATTGGAACCATTAATGGACAGGCTGAATGTACCAAGTTGATCGATTGGGCAACTTGGGTATAACCAGTCTGCTGGATTCACCTGCGATTATCGCAAGTAGCGGCTATAGCCGCTAGCGATAATCACTGTCTTTTCTTGTCTGTGTTGATGGGGGAATCGTGCAAATTTCTTTCCTGCAATTGAAATTTGCACCGTCTATGGCCTGCCTAAGCTCCTTGAGGACAGGGATTGATGCAAATATACAGCATATGACCCACTGTGTAATTTGGCACTATAAACAGTAAATGCCCCCAATAAATAAATGTAGGGGATGACACTGTCACATAATTTTTTAAGGTTCACAACAAAAGGTTTTGTTTGATCAAAGATAGTGATTTCAACAGATCTTCTCAATTTCTCAATTTCTATTGTAGTTCTTATTTATACACCTACAGGTAATATGGAAACAATTCTGCAGCTGCAGTGAGATAAATAACTAAATGATAGCTGGGTAAAATCAGCCATGAGTCAGCTATGATGGTGAGATGTGCAAGCAAGATTTCACCACTAAACAATGGGAATGAACTTAGGTGTGTGTGGATCCAAAGTCTGAGTGATCCCACCAGGAAACTATGATCTGAACTTGGCCAATCATAACAGACTGAGGTATTCTGCACCCTGCAGCCCCATGTATACAAGCCCCTGTATAAATGTTGCTGTAGGCCGGGGCATGGCTCGGCTGCTTATGATTGGCAAAGTACAGATGACAGCTTCCTGGTGGGATCACTCAGGGCTTGTTTTATTACCATGCACACTCGGATCAGCCTAGCAGGCATAGTGACATAAGAAGGGTCACAAACACACCTATCACCTTTTGGCCTTCTGAGAACAAACTAATCTGCTGTTTCCTAAGTCCCATCAGGGTTCTTATATCCATATACATGACAATCAAGTTACATCTCACATCTTTATTATTTCTCTGCATTAGCATGCATATACACCGCCTTTTGCTTATTACATAAAAAACATGGCAGATTGCTGTTATTTACCTGCACTTATGCATATATTCCTGAAACGATCTTGTCTTAGGGATGTTATTCACTAGAAGATCTGGTGGCATTTCCTCTGCAGTTTCTTTGTTTATGGCTTTCTGATTTCCAATGTCAGACTCAGTGGTTTGTATAGGTCCATTAATCTTCAGCATTCCACTGCTGGAATGTCTTTTAATGTGTGCATTGTGTTTGTAGTAGCCAACACCAGAGACTAGAGATGACATAGAATATCGACGGACAGTCATTTTAGCACCTAAAAAAAGAAAAATGTCATTATAAGGATTCATTTGGTGCTTCAATTCACCATGTATTTTGTTTTTTTAATATTAATACTTTCTCTGGTGCTTGCTATATAATCTTTACTGACATTAAAGAACAGCAAAAGGCTCCAGTCTAAACAAGTACTGAATCCAGTGACTACAAGATACACAACTTCATAAAATAAACCAACAACTTCCTTTATTCTCTCTGATTGAGGCAAGCCCTTCTTTGTTTGTGCTTAATTTTTCGTCCTCTTCAGTCCTTCTGTCCTTGTACTGTATGTTCTGGGAGTGGATTAAAAAAAAAAAAGGCTCTGTTTTGTGCTATAATGTGGTTATGACAACGGCTAGGAATGGCTGAAACACGTCAACCAGGTTTTTAATTCTTTGTACAGTATGTTCCTGGATATTTAAAAAATAAATTTTTCAATTTTGGACAATGATAGTGAGAGCTGGTGATTGGAGTTTGGATCTGGGTGGCATTAGGCAGGGGGAACCTAACAAAAAAAGCAGGGCCTAAAAGAAAAATTCCCCAACAAAAACAATTACAGATAAAATTTGCAGGAGCGCCTTTTCACAATATATTTGAATGTTTAATTGATTGATATCATCCTAAGTGAATAGACTGAGAGCTGGAGTCTACAGTAAGTATTTTACCCCCCCTTTTTTTTAGATAAGTTGATGTTGGGGTGAGAGGTAGCTACCATATAGGGCTTAGTTGCTGTAGAGAGTTTCTCAACCTTTTTCCAGTAACGGCACCCTTTAAAAATTATGGACAATCCCAAGGCACCCCTTTTAAAATGTAATAAACCAAACAAATAGTTTTACATAGCAGCATCCACACTCGTAGGACACCCAACATTACAGATTATTAATTCTTTCAAAGCAAATACACTTTTACACACTGACACTTATTAGTATTATTAATATGAGAATATTCCGCGCCAACCTAATTGTGAAGACGTTATTCTAACGAAACGTACGTCGGCGGCGTAGTCTGGTCACGTGTTCTATGCTCAACGTCCCATCCGGTCCCTCTGGTTAGAGAGAGCAGCCAGTGGAACGCACGCCGACACGGAGGTGGAGGAATCTGTGCTACTGATAAGCCTGTAGCCCCAGTGCTGGGATGGGCACCTTTTAATGTAAGCGGCCACTTGGCCAACGTTTTTATATTCAAGTTTTTTTAAATAAATGGTTTGCACTATGGAATCTTCCTATTTGTGTTTCATGTCCTATCCTTGAAATCGGAGGCAAGAGGTCACTACATTTACTCCAGTCTGATCATATGTGTGCAGGCAGGGGCGGGCTGGGCCAGGGGGCAGGGTGGAGATTTCCCCCCAGGCTGTTCCAACTTATAAGCAAAAGGGCCGGCGCTCGCCCGCTGACATTTTTTTTTTCCTGTGAGAGAGTCAGCCAGGGGCATGGCCGCGGCGTCCGGCCGCATACTGTGGCTTCTGGGAATTGTAGTCTACTGCACAAGCGCCCTGTGATTGGCAGACCAGGGTCATGTTCGGCCGCACGCTGTGGCATTCTGGGGTTCACGCGAGCGCCCTGCGATTGGCTCGGCGGAGCTGGCCATGTGTGGATGCGGCCAGGCGGGGCTGGCTGGTCTGTGGGTGATCGTATCATCGTAACCACTTGCTGCTGGAGTCACGCTTCTCTTGCTAGTGCGCTGTGTGTTTTCTGAGGTTCCTTTCAGCCCACTCTCTTAGCTGTCTCATTGATTCTGGCGACAGTGCAATTTCATCAGCCAGTTTTGTTTTTCATATTTTTAAAAATTGTTTCCTCTGTAGCTGACAGGAAACAACAGTAGTTTATTAATTTTTTGGGGTTCATCTGCACATACAAAACACTTGGCTGAGACATACTTTTTAAAATATGTATTTTTTTTGTATCTGTCAGCCCACCCCCATCTGTCTGCCCGTCCCTCTGTCAGCCCACCCCCCTCTGTCCGCCCGTCCCTCTGTCAGCCCACCCCCCTCTGTCCGCCCACCCCTCTGTCAGCCCGCCCCTCTGTCAGCCCACCCCCTCTTTCCGCCCGCCCCTCTGTCAGCCCACCCCCCTCTGTCCGCCCGCCCCTCTGTCAGCCCACCCCCTCTGTCCGTCCGCCCCTCTGTCAGCCCACCCCCCTCTGTCCGCCCGCCCCTCTGTCAGCCCACCCACCTCTGTCAGCCCGTACCTCTGTCAGCCCACCCCCCTCTGTCAGCCCATCCCTCTCTGTCTGCCCGTCCCTCTGTCCGCCCGTCCCTCTGTCCGCCCGTCCCTCTGTCAGCCCACCCCACTCTGTCAGCCACAGCAGGGGGCACTGTGTCAGCAACCCACCCAGCCACCTGCAGCAGAGTGCACCATGCCAGCCACCCACCCACTGAGCCACAGCAGGAAGCCAGGCCAACCACCCACAGCAGGGTGTACCGTGCCAGCCAACCACCCACCCACTGACCCACAGCAGGGAGCCAGGCCTGCCACCCACAGCAGGGAGCAAGCCACCCACAGCAGGGAGCCAGCCACCCACAGCAGGGCCAGGGTGCCAGCCACCCACGATGGCCCACACCAGGAAATCAGCCAGCCACGGTGACCCACCCACAGCAGGGATTCAGCCAGCCACTCACAGGAGCCAACCAGCCATGGTGACTATCCGCAGCAGGATGCCAGCCAGCCACCCACAACAGGGAGCCAGCCAGCCACAGCAGGGTGTCGGCCAGCCACCCACAGGAGCCAGCCACAGAGGATGCGGGAGCCAGCTACAGTACCCATAGTTAAGGTAAGAGGAGCATTACACAGTACTAATTTTATTTCTACTTTGTGAGAGGTTGGGGCAGGGGGTGAGAGTCATGGCACAAGGAGGGGGTCCCATGAGAACCAGAGTGTATGAAGGTGTTCACTGTACACTTTGTTAGAAAGAGGCCCCCTCCAGGTCCCATTATACTCCTTTTCAGTCTCTAATGGGTCCTGGAGGGGGGTCTCTCTCTAACAGAGGCTTTCTAATGGACACTGTTAAAAAGAGACCCCCCTCCCCTCCAGGTCCAATTAGACTCTGTTGTTAATTAGTGTTTAAAAAATAAAAAAAAAGCGGAAGTTGTACTTTGTGCAAAATAAAGGGGCAGGCCAGGGGTGGGTCATGTTTGGGCCAGGGGCAGGGCCTGACAGGGGACCCTTGCTTTATTTGATCCGGGGGCCCTGGGTGTTATCAGTCCACCCCAGGATTGGAGGAGGCCATGCAAGGACCTGCTGAGCTGGCACGGGCAGCTGCCATCGCTAAGGTGAGAGACCCTGACACCTGCAGCCGAACCCCACATCCCATCTACCCCCCCCATACACCCTATTTACCCTGCCCCAGGCCAGTGCCCACCCAGTAACCTAAAAATAGGCCTCAACACTGTGGGTTCTGCTGGGAGATGGCCATGGCCTGTAGATCCTGCTGGGAGCTGGTCATGGCCAGCAGGACTCACAGGCCATGGCCAGCAGGACCCACAGGAACCTCTGGATCCTGCTGGCCACTGACATGTGGGTCCTGCTGGCCACTAGCCTAGGTTGACCAGATGTCACCGGTTTCCGGGGACAGTCCCCGGACTGAGGACACGTCCCCTGGACCAAGTCTGTCCCTGGTTTTGTCCCTGCTTTGCAGGGCCAATCGGGGGTGGGTGCACCGCGTGCTAGGGCAGTGGGAGGGCGCCTAGGGCCCGGCCTTGCCATGGATCCGCTGTGCCCATTGGGCTGCCTCGGAGGGGAAGTGCCGCCAGGTTACACAGAGCGGGGATCTCTCGCTTACCTGTTAGCCGCTGTCATACAAAGTCCTGCCTCCTTGACTGGCTCTTATGATAGACAGCACACTGATGATGTCCATCATAGGAGCTGGTCCAGGAGGTGGGACTTTGTATCACATCGGCCACGCTGGGTAAGCGGAAGATCTCCGCTCTGTGTAATCCGGCTGCTCTCCTCTCTAATCCCCATGAACTGAACAGACTGCACTGATGGGCACTGGTGAGGCTGCGCTGATGGGCACTGGTGAGGTTGCGCTTATTCGGTGGTTCAATGGGCCACTTGACTGGACTTGCCCCCCAGGCCTAAGGCTGCCAGCCCTCCCCTGTGTGCAGGCACTATCCTGCTAAAGCGGTTGTGACCATCTTTTTAATTAAAGAGGTCTACAAAGTCTGTTAAGCACAATCTACTACCTGTGCACTTTGGGTGTCGCAACTTCAAGTGGTGTGGTGAAGGATTAAGATTGCACCTGTTGGATTATTTATTTAATGCAGCGAGGATTGGTTTGCTGAAGGGTTTCCATTGGATTTGAAGCATTTTGTTTTTTAATTTTTTTCTGTTGGAACTTTAAAAGATCTTTGTTTCTATTTTTGGCAAGCATTTGCCTAATGGACAATTATTTGATCACTAATAATTTTAACACTAATTGCATCTGTCACCAGATTTTATTTTGTGTTGTATCACTTATCTATTAAAGTGGAAGTAAACCCTCCTATTATTTTCAGGCAAGGAAGCTACCATCTTGGGCGTTGTTTAATCTTCAATTGCCATGATGCTGCACATGTGATCAGTTATGACACCAGCCATTGGATGGTTTGACAGTTTGGTTGAGAGCACAAGCAATGTGACAGTTGGCATTCCCGGCATGTCGGAAATGTAACTGCTTTTTGAAACTGTTAAATCGATGGGTTTACTTCCGCTTTAAGTATTATTATTTTGTTCACTAGTGCCCACTATCACCTGCAACACTTATTAGTATTCCAGCATTTCTTCTTCCTCATTTTCTACCCCCCTCGTGGCTAATGTGACCCCAGTGCTGACAGAGAGGGATGGGGGTCAAACAAGGATGCTATGCAGGCCTCCTCCTCATTAACCAATGACAGCAGTGGTTGTTAGGATGCTAGTGGCTGGCCTGCAAAGTACCCAAGGTTGTAATTGTGCACAATGAAAACCTGTGACTGTGTAACAAAAAAGCAAACTTGATCCACCCGCTGACTTGTAGACAATGTTTGGGCAATTTGGGTCAATTTTTAGTCATTTTGCCAAGGCACCCCTGAAGAACCCAGAAGGCACCCTGGTTGAAAAAGGCTGCTGTAGACTACAAGGTCCACTGTAATTTTTCCATAATTTTCGAAAGCTCTCCCTTAGGATTATAACGGTGTGCACTAGCATTTTGTTTTTCTGGTTCACTGCCACTGACGTGCTCTGTTTCCTAGACTTTTAGGCCTTCTGTATACCTGTGAATGTTTATACATTACTTTTTTTTCACACTATGTAAATGTGCAAGTGCTGAGGTTTATAGTATAGTTTAATAAAAAAAAAAAAAAAAAATTTGTAATGTAAACCAAGTGCCTATTTATTGGGATGAAGAAATGTATATATTGGGTCAAATGGAAATCGCTGACTTTCCAGATTTCATTCTAAAACAAAATCCTGCTGTTGTAATTTACCCGTTCTTCTTTATAAACAACTATTCCATAAAATAACCTTTGTTTACCACTTTTACATTGCCAAAGTAAACTAGAGTTGGATTTTACATTTAAAGTATAGCAGATTTTTATCCAGATTGACCCTACATACACATAATGAAATCGATTCCCAATGCAGAGAAATAATTGTTAATACATTAAACACTCTGTCACCTGGGAATATTTTGATATGTATGTGGAGTTCAAACGGAGTGGAAGCAGGCTATGCTTTATCAGTGTGCCACATGAGAGTTGCTGTACATGGAAGCATTGCCTCTGCAAATTTCCACAGCAGTCAGGTCAGGTGCTATGGCCTAGGAAGATTATACATGACTGCTTCATGATGTGGGTCAATTAAATGTGTCAAATAAAAATGTTATAATGCCAATAGGAAGTGTCAGTTGGGGAATCAAAGTCATGAATGCAAATGAATGAGCGATTTAATGAGAGCTTAATACATTTTTTACTTTATGCATGGCTCCAATGCCTAAAGGAGCATCTTTCTTGCTAAGCCAGATAGCAGGTATGATTCAGAGAACTTTTAGTTGAAAAATGTATTATTACAATATTATAAGGGCACTTTCACACTGAGGCAGTGGGGGTGTCGGCGCTAAAGCGCTGCTATTTTTAGTGGTGCTTTACCGTAGTTTTAGCGGTACTTTTCAGCCTCTAGCGGGGTGCTTTTAACCCCCGCTAGCGTCCAATGAAGGGGTAATAGTGCCTGTGTAGTGCCGCTGCCGAAGAGCTTTGCAGGCGCTTTGGCGGTTCTGCCCATTGATTTTAATGGGCAGGGGCACTTTAGTATCGGTGTAAACACTGCTTCTAAAGCTCCCCAAAGAGCTCCCCATTTTTTAACGTCCCGCAAGCGCACCGCTCCAGTGTGCTTTTCACACTGGAGTGAGAAGAGAGGCGCTTTACAGGCGCTATTTTTAGTGCTAAAATGCCTGTAAAGCGCCTCAGTGTGAAAGTAGCCTCATGGTCAAAAGGAGAACTCTGGTACATTTTCTTGGAATCTGGTGTAGATAAAAAATAATTACTTAATAAACAACACTGCATTATCATAATGCAAAATATAAAACATATTTTAATGGAGCATCACTGATTGCATATTTGGTGGAGGCGACACGTACAGCAACTGGGTCCTCTCTGATGCTCCAAAGGCAGGAGAACTCATTGGGGTGGTAAGAGGACCAGTGCCAAACAGAATGCCCGGTCCCTAGTGGCACGTCAGTGATCGTCTGTTCCCTGTCATAGGGAACGATGATCAGTGAAGTCACACGCCAAGCCACGCCCCCCTACAGTAAGAATCACTCATTAGGTCACACCTAACCCCTACAGCGCCACCTAGAGGTTAAACCCTTCACTGCCAGTGTCATTTTCACAGTAATCAGTGCATATTTATAGCACTGATCGCTGTAAAAATGACAATGGTCCCAAAAATGTGTCAAAAGTGTCCGATGTGGCTGCCATAATGTCGCAGTCACGATAAAAATCGCTGATCGCGGCCATTACTAGTAAAAAAAAAAAATTATTAATGAAAATGCCATAAAACGACCCCCTTTTTTGTAGACACTATAACTTTTGCGCAAACCAATCAATAAACGCTCATTGCGATTTTTTCACTAAAAATATGTAGAAGAATACGTATCGGCCTAAACTGAGGAAAAAAATGTTTTTTTATATATTTTTTGGGGATATTTATTATAGTAAAAAGTAAAAAAGATGTCATTTTTTTTCAAAATTGTCGCTCTATTTTTGTTTATAGCGCAAAAAAAAAAAAAAAAAACGCAGAGGTGATCAAATACCACCAAAAGAAAGCTCTATTTGTGGGAAAAAAGGATGTCAATTTTGTTTGGGAGCCACATCGCACGACGCGCAATTGTCAGTTAAAGCGACGCAGTGCCGAATCGCAAAAAGGGGCCTAGTCCTTTAGCAACAAAATGGTCCGGGGCTTAAGTGGTTAAAAAACTAAAGTTAGTCATTAAAAAAAAAAAAAAATGCAACCAACGACATATAATATAGCTCACCCTCTGTACGAGTGTTAACGAAATGTATAAACCCAACGAGAAAGCTGTAATTACCACATACATAAATACAAAAGCCTACAATTAACTTCATGGTTAGCTATCAGGAAATAATAAACATGAATTTCTCGAATACATCCACAGGCTGGAGATCCCAAACACACAGATCCCCTGGACTGTGGAAAAGCAAAAGTGAACATGTCCTAATCAGCGAGTCTACCCAAATGTGTCAATAGATGCTTACAAAAAGAGCAAGACGTTGTATTATACAACCCCTGGCAAAAAGTATGGAATTCAGTAGTAGAAAGGGGAGGGGAGGCGTGGTCGTGTTCTGCGTGGAGCTTCCTGTTTCCTGGGACACAGAACACGGCCAGCAAAAAGATCTACATCCCCATCAGCAAGGGGACAGCCAGCGGAGCACACAGAGCGGCATCAGATGACCTCAGACTGATCATCTTGATGGGCATCTTCACCCGTTCTAGGACTGTGCAAGTGTACACTTTGCACAATTTTTTTTTATTGTGAACTTTCTATATCCAGTTGGCACCTCCCCCCTCCCCTTTCTACTACTGACTTGTCTACAGAGGTAATGGACACCCTCTGAGGATGGCTGCCTCCTTTATTGTAAATACCAGTCACCAGCATTGAACTATTGATAATTGCTATTACAGCTATCCACCCATGGTTTTAAACTAAGGACATTACACCTATTGGAGCGCCAGAATCCCCTCTTTTTATCAGACTCTGAAAAAGTATGGTATCGCCACTCTTGGAAAATGTTCATTCAATTGTTTATCGTGTAAAAAAAAAACTAATTACAGACATGCCTCAAAACTATTTTCATTAAACATTCCAACCTGCTGGCTTTAAGAAACACTTAAAAAAAAAAAGAAAGGAAACTGTAGTCATATGCAACTGTTTTTGCAGATCAAGCAGAGAAAAAAAATATGGAATCACTAAATTCTGAGGAAAATATTATGAAATCGCCATGTACTTTGCAGTTCTAAAACAAACATTTGCATCAGATTACATCCTGAAAAATAATGACATCATCACCAAACATCCTTTCAATTGATGGAATAAGAAAAGTGTCCAAAATCTCAATATAAGCTTGTTATTATATGTTTATATTGTTTATTGAAGATTTAATGACTGTCACCTCCGCCGTACCTTTACCTGACATGCAACCCCATACGACATACATTTTTCAGGATGTAATCTGATGCAGATGTTTGTTTTAGAACTGCAAAGTACATGGTGATTCCATAATCTTTTCATCAAAATTGAGTGATTCCATATTTTTTTCCTTGTTTGATCTGCAAAAACAGTTGCAACTGACTACAGTTTTCTTTCTTTTTCTTACTATTTCTTAAAGCCAGAATGTTAAATGAAAATGCCGTAGTTTTGAGGCATGTCTGTGATTTTTTTTTTCTACACAATTAATCAATTGAATGAACATTTTCCAAAAGTGGTAATTCCATACTTTTTTCCAGGGGTTGTATATTCAATGTGCAAAAAAGAAGCAACACGTTGTTGCGATCTCATCTAATAGTATTCATCTGGGGATATTGAACTCATAAAAGTTATAACTAAATTATTCAAGAAATAAATGGCCATTTAACAGCATTCCAAACACAGATATTCACATATTTAAATCCAACATATTTCTTATTACAAATGTTTAAAATGATTAAATCATTAAAAAAAGAACATCGGCTGATAATATCAAACTTAAAGTGCTTCAAGATACATCTCTATGATTACACAAACCCTATAACATCATATAGAATGCAAGTTACCGTAATCAGGGGTAATAGGGTGTGAGATATTCGCAATGAGTTTTGAATCCTTCTTCAGGGAAGGGAGATTGTTCCTACATCATATATAAAGAGTGACCTTATTTCTCTGGATAGAGTGGAGAGGTATTAGAACACCTATCAGTTTTTATTGCTGTCTGTGACTGCATTAGGAAGATTCACCCTCTCTATTTGTCCTGTTTACCACTATTGTCGAAAGTGAAAATAAAAGAAATTCCCAAATTTTCAGTTGACACCAGAACACTAATAGAGGGTAAGTCTTCAAATAGGGACACTAGTTCTGGTGACCTGGGTGACATCTTGGATTCCTTCACGTTGAAAGGATTTCCTTTCACTTCCTGTTTTGGCTATATGACAGGAAGTGTAGGGAAATCTTTCCTATGTGACACAGATGGCAAAAAAATTTAACAGGGTTATTCTACTTACTCTACCAAAATGTAAAAAAAAATAAAAAAAATATTGCCTTTACTTACACTTTAATGTGTGCAAGATTAAAACAGAGAAAGAGTTGTGACTTCAAATGAAGCACACGGCTGCAAAAGGTAAAGTGATTGTTGTGTATTATTTATAATTTCATATATTTATACATGTTCCATGATGGCCCAATACATCATAACATAATAAAGTTGTAATTCATAGTGTTGATTTGTAACATACAAAACTCTTTGATCCATATCAGCATAATACAGTAAAAATAATACATGATTACAAAAAGTTCATGTAGATGGTCTTGAAATATAAACACATGATTATAGCAATGCTGCATCTAAAAAGCTCAATGCGTTTCGTGGATTCCCTCCACTTTCTCAGGAGCAGACGCGAGGTAAGTATAAATCAACTGTGAGTTTGAAATGTGGTACTGGGAGTGAAGGTTCACTGGGGGCATCTGTTCTAGGAGCTGTGATAGTATGGTCCATGACACAAGGTGAAAAAACACCAAGAAACAAACATCCCTAGGAATATAGTCCCCAATTAGTAAACAGTGGTGATGCAGTAAACATCTCCAGGAAGCATTTTGAAATCCTAAATGCAAAAGCCATGATCCAAAGTAGTGCACAGTATCCCAAGGAAACAGAACCCATGTGTGTAAGGTTCACCACATGCATATGATTATATATACCAAGGAAGCCATATCTAATCACAAAGATTCTTTGCTGCCGGATGGTTAGGGAATAGGTGCAGAGTCTCTAAATCCCAGCAGGAGCAGATGCAAACATATAGCAATCAGTGCATAACTGTACATCTTGACCATTCATGTACAAGGCAAGAGAGAAAATTTGAAAAAGAGAGAAAATGTGCATGGGCTCAATATCGATGCACCTGAAACATACTATTAATATACAGTACATGCAGGGCCGGCCCTACCATGGGACCCAGTGGGCCCATGGTTCCAGGCGGCATTTTATGAGGGTCGGCAGCCGGCAGTGACAGGTGGGCGTAGCGTGAAGGGATACAGGAGTTTCGGTGTCCGTAAAAGTCCGTAAAGTGAAATGCCTGCCAGTGAAAACATCCGCTTTTAGCCAGTGACGCTCTCGGCTCGACTGCGCATGTGCAGTCAGGGCCGGCGCTAGCAATAGGCGGATCAGGCGGCTGCCTAGGGCGCCAGTGTAAAGGGGGTGGCAAAATCCAGATCCCCAGCCACTCGCTGGGGATTCGGATTAATAAAGAACCTCCAGGACTGACATTTTTTAAATACATGCTGCCTTATGGTAATGGCGCCAGCCGCCAGGCTAGGGGGCGGCTGCGCCTGTGAAAACATCCCGGACCGCTCTGTCCCCAGCCTGCAGTCGCGCTCTAGCAGTGAGAAGATGAGGGGAGAGAGACAGGACAAGGAGCAGCCGACCGGAAGTGCTGCATGATCAATGGAACCGGCTGGGGCGAATGAGATGGAAGCCCTGCATACGGGCTTGCCGCAATATCTGCTCCCCCTCCTCCTGGTCGCTCGGGGATCTGTTGTGAGAGGACAGGCAGGCAGCAGCGCCGCTCTCATGGAGTAAAGCGATCACCCGCCGCTGGCTCAGGTAGTGGACGCTCAGAGCTGCAGCCTGCAGTCACATGAAATAAAAAATTTACTCTGCTGTGAAGTTTATAGTGTACAGAGGGGGAACAGACATATGTGTGTGTGTGGGGGGGGGGCAGACGTGCAGGGGGGTACAGATATGTTTGGGAGGGGTTACAGAGGGGGAACAGATAAATGTGTGGGGGGGGAATAGACGTGCAGGGGGTACAGAGGGGGAACAGACGTGCAGTGGGGTACAGAGGGGGAACAGATATGTGTGAGGGGGGAAAAGACGTGCATGGGGGTACAGAGGGGGAACAGATATGTGTGAGGGGGGAACAGACGTGCATGGGGGTACAGAGGGGGGACAGACGTGCAGGGGGGTACAGAGGGGGAAGAGATATGTGTGAGGGGGGGAACAGACGTGCATGGGGGTACAGAGGGGGAACAGATATGTGTGAGGGGGGGAACAGACGTGCAGTGGGGTACAGAGGGGGAACAGACGTGCAGGGGGGTACAGAGGGGGAACAGATATATGTGGGGGGGGGACAGACGTGCAGGGGGGTACAGAGGAGGAACAGACGTGCAGTGGGGTACAGAGGGGAAACAGATATGCGTGGGGGGGACAGACGTGCAGTGGGGTACAGAGGGGGAACAGATGTGCAGTGGGGTACAGAGGGGGAACAGATGTGCAGGGGGGTACAGAGGGGAAACAGATATGTGTGGGGGGGGTACACAGGGGAAACAGATATATGTTTGGGGGTAACAGACGTGCAGGGGGGTACAGAGGAGGAACAGACATGCAGTGGGGTAAAGAGGGGAAACAGATATGTGTGGGGGGGGGACAGACGTGCAGTGGGGTACAGAGAGGGAACAGATGTGTATGGGGGTACAGAGAGGGAACAGATATATGTGGGGGGGGAAGAAGTGCAGGGGGGTACAGAGGAGGAACAGACGTGCAGTGAGGTACAGAGGGGAAACAGATATGCGTGGGGGGGACAGACGTGCAGTGGGGTACAGAGGGGGAACAGATGTGCATGGGGGTACAGGGGGGGTAACAGACGTGCAGTGGGGTACAGAGGGGGAACAGACGTGCAGGGGGGTACAGAGGGGGAACAGATATATGTGGGGGGGGGGGTAACAGACGTGCAGGGGGTACAGAGGAGGAACAGACGTGCAGTGGGGTACAGAGGGGAAACAGATATGTGTGGGGGGGGACAGACATGCAGTGGGGTACAGAGGGGGAACAGATGTGCATGGGGGTACAGAGGGGGAACAGATATATGTGGGGGGGAAAGAAGTGCAGGGGGGTACAGAGGAGGAACAGACGTGCAGTGGGGTACAGAGGGGAAACAGATATGTGTGGGGGGGACAGACGTGCAGGGGGGTACAGCGGGGAACAGATATGTGTGGGGGGAACAGACGTGCAGGGGGGAACAGATATGTGTGTGGGGGAACAGATGTGCATGGGGGTACAGAGGGGGAACAGACGTGCAGGGGAGTACAGAGGGGGAACAGATGTGTGGGGGGCAGACATGTAGGGGGGTACAGAGGGGGAACAGATATGTGTGAGGGGGGAACAGACGTGCAGTGGGGTACAGAGGGGGAACAGACGTGCAGTGGGGTACAGAGGGGGAACAGATATATGTGGGGGGGGGGACAGACGTGCAGGGGGGTACAGAGGAGGAACAGACGTGCAGTGGGGTACAGAGGGGAAACAGATATGCATGGGGGGGACAGACGTGCAGTGGGGTACAGAGGGGGAGCAGATGTGCATGGGGGTACAGGGGGGGAACAGACGTGCAGTGGGGTACAGAGGGGGAACAGATGTGCAGGGGGGTACAGAGGGGGAACAGATATATGTGGGGGGGTGAACAGACGTGCAGGGGGGTACAGAGGAGGAACAGACGTGCAGTGGGGTACAGAGGGGAAACGGATATGTGTGGGGGGGGACAGACGTGCAGGGGGGTACAGGGGGGAACAGATATGTGTGGGGGGGGGGACAGACGTGCAGGGGGGGACAGGGGGGAACAGATATGTGTGGGGGGGAACAGATGTGCATGGGGGTACAGAGGGGGAACAGACGTGCAGGGGAGTACAGAGGGGGAACAGATGTGTGGGGGGGTAGACATGTAGGGGGGTACAGAGGGGGAACAAATATGTGTGTGGAGAGGGGGGGACAGATGTGCAGGGGGATACAGAGGGGGAACAGATGTGCAGGGGGTACAGAGGGGGAACGGATGTGCAGGGGGGTACAGAGGGGGAACACATACGCAGGGGGTACAGAGGGGGAAAAGATATGTGTGTGGGGAGGGGGGATAGATGTGCAGGGGGATACAGAGGGGGAACAGATGTGCAGGGGGAACAGACGTGCAGGGGAGTACAGAGGGGGAACAGATATGTGTGGGAGGGCAGACATGTGGGGGGGTACAGATGTGCAGGGGGGTACAGAGAGGAACTGATGTGCGGAGGGGGGGTCCAGAGGGGAACAGAGGTGCGGAGGGGGTGTGCAGAGGGGAACAGAGGTGCGGAGGGGGGGTGCAGAGGGGAACAGAGGTGCAGAGGGGTGGTGCAGAGGGGAACAGAGGTGCAGAGGGGGGGTGCAGAGGGGAACAGGCATTTAGGGTGATACAGTGAAGGGGTGATCTGAGGTGTGAAGGTGGAAGAATTGTGGTGATCTGAGACCTGAAAATACAGGAATTGGGGTGATTTGAGGTGTGAAGGTTCAGGTCTACCTTTGTAAAAAAATAAATAAATGCAGATCTTTTTGCAGGTAAAAAAATGTGCAATTATTATTTTTAGTAGGGGCCTGTAAAGCATTGTCAGTGTATCTGTATGCTCCTACAGACAGGCAGTTACACAGTTAGTCTGTCTGTATACTGCCGTAGCCTGTGGACCACGGCTGGCGTGAGGAAGCGAGCCGTTACCATCCACTATTTGTCTTCGGGCCGGGTCCAGAGGCACAGGTGCAGACCTGTGGACCACGGCTGAAGAAATAGGTGAAGAGGCGCCGCAAAAATCTCAGTGAGGGGCGGGGCCTATGGGGGGGTGGCAAAAAGAGGTTTCGCCTAGGGTGTCAAAAATCCTTGCACCAGCCCTGTGTGCAGTTCCCGGCCGGAGCCAAGACCGAAAGTCTCCAATGATCTGACTGAGTGAAGTTACTTGTACCCTCCCCCTTTCTCTCAGCGCGCCTTATTTGAGTTCCTTGCAGGAGATGCTGGGAGGGGGAGGAGTGGAGACAGTCTGCAGTGGAGGACAGAGTTCAGCCTAACCTAAGGTAAGTTAAGTAAACAACATGCAGTCCTGTCGGTGGCTTATCTTAGTGGGGAGGGGGAGGGGGAGAGGATGGATTCTGTGTAGTGTGTAGCAGGCTCCTGTCTCATGCTGTTACACAAGATCATTTTGTGTGTGGCTGTGAACTGCTCTGGTTTTAAAGGAGCATGTTTTCTGAGATCTCCCCCCCCCCCCCCTAGGGTGACCACATCTCTAAACTGCCATTCAGGGACACCCCCCCCCCCCCCCGAAAATATGATTTTTGACATTTCTTTTCCCGATTTTTGGGGCAGGGGCGTATGAAATCAGCGGACCCTTGTGCAAGATTTAAAAGTGGGCCCTAGGCATCAACAGGAACAACAATATGGCGCGCAAAGCGCGTCGTGGTGAACGGTGGACAGGTCTTAAATTGTGCCAAATATTGGCTTAAAGGGGGTGTTGTTAAAGAGAGTCTGAGATGACTTGTATAGTGCAGAATGTGGTAATGTTAAATAGGGAATGCAGAGTGTATGGCGGGGGGTAATATGTACAGGAGAGGAGTGCGGAGTGTATGGTGGGGGGTAATATGTACAGGAGAGGAGTGCGGAGTGTATGGTGGGGGGTAATATGTACAGGAGAGGAGTGTGGAGTGTATGGCGGGGGGTAATATGTACAGGAGAGGAGTGCGGAGTGTATGGTGGGGGGTAATATGTACAGAGAGAGGAGTGCAAAATGTATGGCGGGGGGTAATATGTACAGGAGAGGAGTGCGGAGTGTATGGCGGTGGGTAATATGTAAAGGAGAGGAGTGCGGAGTGTATGGCGGGGGGGTAATATGTACAGGAGAGAAGTGCGGAGTGTATGGCGGGGGGTAGTTAGTGGAGAGAGGAGGAAGAGGAGTGCAATACCACCTCCTGATAGTCTGTCAGCCACTGCTATACCACTTTGGTGGTGGGGCACTCCGAAGGATGTAAAGGGGCACTCTGGAGAAAGTAAAGGGGCACTCTGGAGGCACTAAGGGGGCACCCTAGAGGTTGTAAGGGGGATTTAAGGGGGCAGTCTGGCGGTACTAACTTAGTCAGAGCCCCCTTACATCCTCCAGGGTGCCCCCTTAGTGCCTCCTTACATCCTCTGGAGTGCCCCCTTACATCCCCCTCCAGAGTGCCCCCTTAGTACTACTGTACTAAGGGGCACTCTGGAGAAAGTAAAGGGGCACTCTGGAGAAAGTAAGGGGAGGAAGTAAGGGAGCACTCTGGAGGCACACAGATAGTACCTCCAGAGTGCCCCACTGCAGAGAGTCATGAGGAGTGATGGCCATTAATCCATGCCAGGTGAATGTTAGGAAAAGCAGAGCACACCACCCACCTCATGGCTGCCCTATTCCACTACTGCTTGCTCACTCCCTGCCTAAGCCCTGTAGAGCCTGCAGAGTGGTCAGAGGGGCCGCAGAGTAGTCAGAGGGGCAGTGGCATGGACAGGAGGACCGTGGGATGGACAGGGGGGCCGTGGGATGGACAGGGGGGCCGTGGGATGGACAGGGGGGACCGTGGGATGGACAGGGGGGACCGTAGGATGGACAGGGGGACCGTGGGATGGACAGGGGGACCGTGGGATGGACAGGGGGGACACGGAGGAAGAACGGAGGGAGACAGCAGAATGGAGGGGGACACGGAGGAAGAACGGAGAGGGACAGCAGAACGGAGGGGGACAGCAGAACGGAGGGGGACAGGACAGCTGAACAGAGGGGGACACGGAGGAAAAACGGAGGGGGACAGCAGCAGAACGGAGGGGGGGACAGCAGCAGAACGGAGGGGGGGGGGGACAGCAGCAGAAAGGAGGGGGACAAAGTGTGAGTATAACACAGACAGTACAGTGAGTACACTAACCTGTCCTGGTCCTGGAAGTCAGACTGGCTGCTGGCAATGACTGCAAACTTGTGGACCTCAACGTGGGCGGGAGGAGCAGGAGTCTGGCTGGAGGAGGGCTTGGACGAGGCTCTGGCTGGCTGGCTGCACAGGAGAGTGGCTCTGTCTGGTCACTGGCATCAGGTCAGCCGCATCACTCACTCTCTGTGCTAGCTCTGGTCGGTCGACTCGTCACTGGAGGAGGAGGACTAGTCTGGACGACGAGGCTCGCTCAGGCTGGGCTGGCTGTGCACAGGTGAGTGTGTGAGTGGCTCTCTCTGAGTGGTCACCGTCCCTGGCATGAGCGTCACGGTCACTCACTCTGTGCTGGCTCTGGACTGGCTGGTGGATGCGGAGGGGAGGGAGGCGCGCGCGCTGGCTGCTCTCAGACTCAGCGTAGTGTGCGCTGGGCGGGTGCACTCACTGCCCACACTGACAGGCCCCAGCTCAGCTGACGTCACTGGTTGCTAGATGCGGAGCGGCCCCTACCCTAGCAACCAGACTGGCAGTGGCAGCCGCAGCCTGTGTTTATGTTATCATCGATCAGTGTGATAAAATTTATAAGGTGGTGGGGGTGGCGGACAGGCGGAGCGGACTGGTCACTGGTTTTTTTCATTTGTTTTCATTCCGGGATGACTGTATTGTCCCGGAATGAGCTGCCCGGGACACGGGACAAAAATCTCCAATCAGGGACGATCCCGGGCAATCCGGGACACGTGGGCACCCTACCCCCCCCCATCTCTATTACACCTCCCTGTCCCTACCCATTACTTGCTCACCAAGCACAGTCTCCTCTCCTGCATGACCACCTCATGTGTCAGGCTGTGCGGCACTACAAATCCCAGCATGCCATGAGAGGGGAGGCAGCAGCAATATCACAGATCAGGCTGATGTTGTATAGTGTGTGTTTATAAAATATATTATCATTATATATTTGATTATTTATCGTGCTTGATGGTCTTAAGCTGTTTATTATTCATATTGTCCATTTTCATCTGATCTCCCCATAGAGAAGAGTGGAGATCTGACAGGTCCGTCCCCACTCGGTGAGCAGAGATGGACCTGTCATCCGCCAGCTCAGCGGAGATCAACAGAAGGATCCCTGCTGAGCAAGTGGAGTCTGTGAAAACGGTTATTACTGTGTGAAATACCCCTAAAGGATGGAGGTATAGATTGGGTGACAGAGAGATGGATGATGGGATAGAGCAAGGCATGGAGGGATGTGAGCGAGACAGAGAAATGGAGGGATGGAGTTATGGAAAGAAAGAGGAAGAGACAGAATAATAGAGGAATGAAAGTGATGGAGGATAGAAAAGGTAGAGGGATATAAGGAGAAAGGAGGTCTTTAGAATTGGGGACATAAACTCTTGTGATCCTGGCGGCTACCTGGGATTTCTGCTAATTTTCTGGGGTGACTATGGAACAGAAATTAAGGGGAACTCTCTCTTAAACCACATTTCTAACTACGTATTGTACTTGTTTGTAGCTTAAGTACTGAAATTTGCACTAAAAAACGTAATTTTGTAACTTTTAGAAAATGTCTGTAAAAACGTTGCTGTGCCAGTAAATTTTTAGTTTCGTGTCAGTGAATTTTAGTCTGGTAGGTTGGCAACACTGGGATACAGCCGCGGATTTGCCATAGCAACTCGACCCCCCTCTCACATTAGATCCGATATCAATGCGTGTCTGTGTGAGTTGCGGGGATCACCTCGGATACCAGTATGTGACAGGCAGACCACTACCCTCCCATTCACACAGGTGAAATGGGGCTGCTGAGTGGAGGAGTCGGGTCATGTACTACGTGGAATGACAGGCAGTACTGCGGTGAACGTTCTGCCTTTCTGGTGTACAGACCCGTCTTCTCCGCACTGCCTCCAAAATCAGTGTCCTCCCTGTTTCTGCGCCTCTGTGAGTTGGACACACCCCCTCCTCCCTTGTCTCCTCCCCTGTCTCCTCCCCTGTCTCCTCCCCTCACCTCTCCATTCAAGTCAGCCGCCGCTGTCTTTTCAACTCCCTCGCTTACAACCGCATCTCCCACCACCTGCCCTCAGTCATGGCGGGGCCCGTTGGGGGATAAATATGCTCTTTAGCTAGAGCCGAAGAAGTGTGACTTGGTAAGAGTGGAGCGGGGCGGGCGGAAGCGGGAATGTTAGAACATTCTGCAGTGCGGGGCACAGGGCTGGTTGGAGGGAAACTGAAACTTCTCCTGACTCCCCCTGTGCTGGGAACATCCTATATTTGGGGTTGTGACAGGAGTGAGCATGGGGGAGGTGTGAGTCCTGGACATGCTGGGTCTTGTAGTGTACAGGAAGTAGGGGGACCCCTGTGTTCATTCAGAGACCTAAAACCAGGGCTAATAAAAAAATGTAATGATGAAAAAAAATGGTAAAAAAAACACTGACACCGTCCTCTGCCCTGCTGACACCGTCCTCTTCCCTACTGACACCGTCCACTGCCCTACTGACACCGTCCACTGCCCTACTGACACCGTCCTCTGCCCTACTGACACCATCCACTGCCCTACTGACACCGTCCTCTACTGACACCATCCACTGCCCTACTGACACCGTCCACTGCTCTATTGACACCGTCCACTGCTCTACTGACACCGTCCACTGCTCTACTGACACCGTCCTCTGCCCTACTGACACCGTCCTCTGCCCTACTGACACCGTCCTTTGCCCTACTGACACCGTCCACTGCCCTACTGACACCGTCCACTGCTCTACTGACACCGTCCTCTGCCCTGCTGACACCGTCCTCTTCCCTACTGACACCGTCCACTGCCCTACTGACACCGTCCACTGCCCTACTGACACCGTCCTCTGCCCTACTGACACCGTCCTCTGCCCTACTGACACCGTCCTCTACTGACACCATCCACTGCCCTACTGACACCGTCCACTGCTCTACTGACACCGTCCACTGCTCTACTGACACCGTCCTTTGCCCTACTGACACCGTCCTCTGCCCTACTGACACCGTCCTTTGCCCTACTGACACCGTCCACTGCCCTACTGACACCGTCCACTGCTCTACTGACACCGTCCTCTGCCCTACTGACACCGTCCTCTGCACTACTGACAACGTCCTCTGCCCTACTGACACCGCCCACTGCCCTACTGACACTGTCCACTGTTCAGGCTTATATTTTTGCAGTGACATTTGTTTTATTATATTTTTCCCAGGTTTTCCTTACTATTTAGTTAACCTTGCTAGATAACTTCTTTAAAAAAAGGTGCTGAACCTCTGTGATCTTTGATCTCTTTCATATTGTTCAAGTAGATTTTCGCTTCTCAAAGGGTGCCTACCCCTTTTTCAGGGTATTCAAAAGAATTGGAGAGGTATGACAAAATGTGGACAATTTCTCCAAAATCTTTTGAACTACTTTCTCAGCATATAAATAAAGATCTGAAATAACTCTTTAGCCACTTGGAATATCTTGGCAAGCACTGGGAGTTACTCGGCGCGCAGTGGAAGTGGTGGGTGGTAGTCGGGGGGGCCCCAGGTCAACTTTTGCACCAGGGCATACAAGTTTCAAGCTACGCCTCTACCCGTACCTTAGTATCCGCCCGGCCATACCCTTCCTGTCAGGATGAGGTCGGATCAGTCAGCAGGAGCAGGGCCGATCCCGGACGGCTGTGCGCTGCACTGGTTGCTAGAATCGCCCGGCGTCTAGCAACCAGTGACGTCAGAGGCTGCGGCCGCCCCAGCATTCAATTAGCTCCGCCTCCACCCACCCAGGGACTTGCCTTGCCCAGCTCTGATTAACCACTTCAGCCCTGGAAGGATTTGCCCTCTTAATGACCAGGCCATTTTTTGCGATACGGCACTGTTAATTTAACTGACATTTGCGCGGTCATGTGACACTGCACCCAAACAAAATTTATGTACTTTTTTTTCCCACAAATAGAGCTTTCTTTTGGTAGTTGAGCACCCATTTTTTACTTTTTGCTATAATAATTATCCCCCAAAAAATTTCTTCATCAGTTTAGGCCGATATGTATTTTGCTACATATTCTTGGTCAAACAAAAATTGCAATAAGCGTATATTGATTGGTTTGCGCAATAGCGTCTACAAAATAGGGGATAGATTTATGGCATTTTTAAAAAGATTTTCTGATAAATTTAATTTTATGTGGGGGCCTTTTCGTGGGCGTGATTATTTTTTATTTTTTTTGGGGGGTGGGGGGCAGCATTTCATTCTTGGGCCCAGGCAGCACAATGTCTTGGGCCGGCCCTGAGTACATGTGTGACCAGTTCTCTTGGTTCTAAACATCCATACACCAGGTATCAGCTGTAGTAGAGTTGATATAGACTCACCAGCCACTATTAGGTACACCTTGCTAGTACCGGGTTGGGCCCCCTTTTGCCTCCAGAACTGCATTAAATTATTTTCGGACCATTCTCTGTAAACCCTAGAGATTATTGTGCGTGAAAATCCCAGTAGATAAGCAGTTTTTGAAATACTTAGACCAGCCCGTCTGGCACCAACAACAATGCCACATTCAAAGTCACTTAAACCCCCTTTCCTCCCATTCTAAAGCTCAGTTTGAACTTCAGCTAGTCATCTTCACCATGCCTAAATGCACTGAGTTGCTGCCATGTGATTGACTGATTAGCAATTTGTGTTACTAAGCAATTGAACAGGTGTGTAAAAGGACAAGCGCGCAACCACTGACATTGATTAAATAAAAAATGATGAATATATTACTAATAACACACTATGTGAAAAAAACCACAAGAGAATATATACTGAATCTCAATAGTGAAAAAAAAACACAAGAGAATATATACTGAATCTCAATAGTGAAAGTGAAATTGTTCTCCAAAGGCAAATAATAATTTAAAAATTAAAATTCTAAAGGTGAGATTGAAAAAAATGTCCACAACACATTTAAATTCCAATGGTGAAATCCACTTGCTTCATATGGATAAGGGATATCCAAAGGGAGCCTTACTCTATAGATGTTCAGTGATAACAGATAATCTTAAAGCCGTCAAGACATCTGATTACCTGGTGGAGTGAGGACAGGCCACCTGGGATAAAGGAACAGGTGAATACCATCGCTGCCGGCAGGCTGATGCACACGCCTTTGTGACCTCTATGATCTGAGGTTCCGTCCATCTGGTAAGCGGCTTTAAGATTATCTGTTATCACTGAACATCTATAGAGTAAGGCTCCCTTTGGATATCCCTTATCCATATGAAGCAAGTGGATTTCACCTTTGGAATTTAAATGTGTTGTGGACATTTTTTTCAATCTCACCTTTAGAATTTTAATTTTTAAATTATTATTTGCCTTTGGAGAACAATTTCACTTTCACTATTGAGATTCAGTATATATTCTCTTGTGTTTTTTTTTCACTATTGAGATTCAGTATATATTCTCTTGTGTTTTTTTTTCACTATTGAGATTCAGTATATATTCTCTTGTGGTTTTTTTCACATAGTGTGTTATTAGTAATATATTCATCATTTTTTATTTAATCAATGTCAGTGGTTGCGCGCTTGTCCTTTTACACATGTCTTTTGAGTTTTAGTATTTTTAACTTTTTACTTGCAGCAGCACCACATTTTTTGGGTCATTTATTTATTCACCATTTTTTAAAATATACTTTCGGTTTAGCGCAGGTTTTTCCAAACTATATATAATTGAACAGGTGTGCCTAATAAAGTGGCTGGTGAGTGTATATATGCTTAGAAAGACAACACCATCCATACATAAGTCCAAGGGTGTATCCATTTAGATTTCCATAGTGTCATATCCTGCCTGAGCTCCATAAGAGATGACCTTGTACATGTGCATTAGGCCATTTAGCTCAGTCATGCCATTTTCTCAAGTTTATGAAGCCATTCAGCACAGTACACTTGTAGGAAGGGACTTCTTTGTTGCCCCTTTAGGAATAATGCTCTTTTAAAATTCTTTCAGGACAGAGAATAATTTAATTTCTTCCTGGTGGGAACAAATAAGTATTTTGGGTGGATCTTAGCAAAAGGAGATCAGCCTTGCCAGTGGGAAAATACTAAGCAGGAGAGAGAGATGGGGGAGAGAGAAGGATGGGTACCCTTGCTACCAGGAACATCAAGGTACACCACTATTTATTGAAATAGAACTGCTGATTGATGGATTACTGAAGAGGTGTAATTTAATGGCCTTTTAAAGGAGATTTCTGCAATAAAATTGAGTTTGACCAAGCCTATGGCTGTTTCTTGTGTCTGAAGTGGAACCTTACTAATCTGGTTGTTGTGAAGCGAGGAAGCACACTGTTAAGCTTTTTCATCTCATCTCATTAGAGCATCTCATAAAATACCCACATGGTGAAGAGAGATATCATTGTAATCGACTGTTTGCAAACCTGGTCAGGCTAGGAAATGGTAGAGGATGGGGGAATTGAAAGCCTTTCCTGGATTGACATGAAGACATTGTGCCTGGTTCAAGAAGTGTCCCTGGCCAGAGTGGCGTGATTGAAGAGGGAGACCAGGAGTGTGGTGAGTGTGTGCATAGGGTGCAACTTGTCTTAGGCACACCATACATGCAGGTTTACTGGAGAGGAAAAGTGTTTAGAGGGCTGTGGACTATGTGCAGCCTGGCGTTAGACCTTAATCTGTCCTGTATTAGGTAGCAAGGTGGGGGACGTGTGGGTGACTCAGTTACGGTCTTAGGACCTGCCATTTGAAGATGCTTGCCATAGATCAGGACTGTTTTAGTGTTCACCTGTTCATAGCTTAAAGTGGAGCTTCACTTCTTGTCTGCCTCCTCCCCCCCTCCGCTGCCACATTTGGCACCTTTTGGGGGGGAGATACCTAGTTTTGACAGGTACCCGCTCCCACTTCGGCCCCCCCCTCCTTCACTCAGAGCTGGCCCATTCACAAAGTGCAGCATGCTTCACGCATGTGCAGTAGGAAACTGGCTGTGAAGCCACAAGGCTTCACTGCTGGTTTCCCTTAGTCAAGATGGTGGTGCCAGCAACCGATAGCCGATTGAAAAATTGGCTCAGGGGAGGACACCGCTGTATTACCACACAGGTAAGTGCCCTAATATTAAAAGTCAGCAGCTACAGCATTTGTTGTATTTTTTTGGGGGGGAGGGGGGGTGGGGCTGGATCTTCTCTTTAAAAGTTATAGGTCATTTGTGATAATAAACAGTAAAGGTTCACAATTTCAGTTATACCCTTTATGTAGATGTCAAGACTAAACATCAATGTGGTGCTAAAAAAAGTTATTTTGTCATGATCCTTTAGGCCAGACAGTCACGGCAAGGTGCTTCTGTAATCTAAGCACTGAAAGTGTGATCTCTATAACTTTTCCAGTTGAGGTGCGATAGCATAACTTATAGTCTAGCAGCTTGGCAGACAGTGACCTAATCCAAATGACATCCTACAGATCATAGAAAGCTTTTTAATCCAAATCTTGTGCAGATCATAACAGATCGGTTGGTCAAAAAATGTAAGTGTGTGTAGCACCAGCAGAATACAGCACATGTGGTGAATGGAGACTAATTGTGAAAAAGAAGGGTGGGACTAATTACCCCTCTGCTGTGGCTCTTAGGAAGGAGACAGCTTCATAATTGCAGTTTGTCTCAGTTGCAAGCACTTTCCAATAACAGTCAACAGCAGAAGCAGACACCCCTCCCCCCTCTGCATTCCTCTTGCTATTGCTTGTCTCAGGAAGTGTTCACAGCCCAGACAAGCTGCAGCAATGACTCAACCGTACCCTTCCTAGCTATTGTTGGACCAGCTGCAGAAGGGGTGCAGATCGGACCTTATATCGAGGGTTAGAAAGCACTGGAACTTAGCACATAGAAACATGGGACAAAGTATGTAGTTGTCCTGTAGTGGACAGGACTGTAAAATAAATATTAAAAAGAAAGATCTTCTTTAAAAGGATTTTAACTACTTCCCATCTGGCCTATTATAAAAAGCTGACCGGGCAGGAGCAGTGTTATTCTGGGAGGACGACCTATGAGATCCTCCCAGGATAATGGATCATGCATGCCCCACAGCCCATGCTCTGGTGCGATCTGTCAGGCTTTGTTACATGCCTTTATTGTGTACTGTTGTAATGAGTTCTGTGATTGGTTACAGTCATCACATGGTGCAGACAGTGCCAATCACAGCCCATCTGTATCATGTGATTAGCTGTGGCCAATCACAGCTAATCACAATAGTAAACACTGAATGAGTCGTTTTCATTCAGAAAAAATGGGTGCTTATAACTGTAAAATTAACAGTTATAAGCAATCATAGTGTGTAAAGAAAAAAAATCCTGACCAGCTCCCCAGAGTAGTAAAGTGTTACTATTTTACATACTATGTATTTTTTTTTTTAAATGTAATAAAAAAATAAAGAAATGTTAAACATTTAAAAAAAAAAATTATATATATATATATATATATTTTTTTTACATACTGTCACTAGTCAGTGCCTCTGATCACTGCCACACCAGTTATTTATATTGAAAAAACAAAACAAAACAGTGGTGATTAAATACCATCAAAAAAGCTCTGTCTCAAAAAAATTATACAAATTTCATTTGGGTACAGTGTTGCATGACTAAAGTAATTGTCATTCAAAATGTGACAATGCTGAAGACTGGGCAGGAAGGGGGTGAAAGTGTCCCATATTGAGGTGGTTAAAATGGTTGTAAAGGTACATGTTTTTTCACCTTAATGCATCCTATGCATTAAGGTGAAAAAACATTTGACAATACCGCCCCCCCACGAGCCCCCGTTTTACTTACCTGACCCCTCGAAAGTCCCGCGCTCGCTCCCGTCATCCTCCGAGTTCCTGAACCCGGCCGTTGATTGGCTACAGTGGATGGATTGAAAGCAGCGCAGCCATTGGCTGGCATGGCTGTCAATCACATCCAATGACGCAGCGCGCCGGGGGGCGGGGCCGAGTGATACAGTCGGCCCCCGCCCCCCTATGGCCGCCGCTGTATCACGGGAGCGTGCCCGCAGTAACTCCACACCATGCAAGCTCGCTCGCATTATGGTGTGGAGTCCTTGCGGGGAGGAGCTGAAACAGCCGCCGAGGGACCCCAGAAGACCAGGATCGGGGGCCACTGTGTGCAAAACAAGCTGCACAGTGGAGGTAAGTATAACATGTTTGTTATTTAAAAAAAAAAAACTGGAACCTTTAGTGTTCCTTTAAGAAATGGTGCGGGCGCTGACATGGTGTTTCTTGCAGACAGCTCTGTCCCTCTTTTATCAAGGTGTAGTGCAGAGAGTGGCCTCTCACTATTCTGTTTCAGCTGGGGGGATCTCCTTCTGCTCACTAGCAAAGTGTACCTCAGTCAGTGTCCTCAGCATTCAGCTCCTCAATCAAGCAGCAGGCTCAGCCACCATCCAGGGAATTCTCTGATGCTTCGAAATTCCTTTGTGTCTCCCTATTACTCATGTTCAGCTGTCTCTTTGCAACATCAATTTGCCTGCAAGTCATCCTCCCCTCCTCTTCTCAGCCTGGGAAAGGAACAACACCCCCCCCCCACCCTGTCCACCACAGTGCCACTAGGGGCTGAAGTATTCAACTCCTAGACTCTAAAACCAGTTCAGTCTGTAGAAACCACACCTCCCATAATCCTCCACTCTTCTCTCCAAAGTTTCTAGAAGTCAATGTCCTCAGTGCACCCCCTAGTGGATGAAGGGGGGCTTAACACTGGCTGCTCTATGTTCTGCAGTTGGATTCTCCTCCTGTGGCTGTGCCTGTGTAAATGTCTTCTGCTACCAGACAGAATCCTTTTACTGTCAGTGTTGCAAAAAGGGCTACATCAGTGTGAAACATGTAGGAGTTTTTTTAGTTCACAGTATGACCATCCTGTTGCAACACCTGGGTGTGTTTACACTGGATTGGAATCCTCTGGGGCACAACTGGGGATTAGGGATGAGCCGAACACCCCCCCGTTCGGTTCGCACCAGAACCTTCGAACAGACCGAACGTTCGCAAGAACTTTAGAACCCTATTAAATACAATGGACGCGAACGTTCGAAATCTAAAATGCTAATTATAACGCCTAATATGCATGTTATTGTCCTAAAAAGGGTTTGGGGACCCGGGTCCTGCCCGAGGGGACATGTATCAATGTAAAAATAATCTTTTAAAACGGTCGTTTTTTCGGGAGCAGTGATTTTAATGATGCATAAAGTGAAAAAAAAAAGTGAAATATTCCTTTAAATATCGTACCTGGGGGGTGTCTAAAGTATGCCTGTGAAGTGGCACGTGTTTCCCGTGTTTAGAACTGTCCCTGCGCAAAATGAAATTTCTAAAGGTAAAAAAGCCATTTAAAGCTGCTTGCGGCTTTAATGTAATGTCTGGTCCCGGTAATATGGATGAAAATCTTTAAGAAAAATGGCATGGCTACCCCATCACACACCCCCCCCCCTACCCCAGCCCATTACCAGCCCCTTTGGGTCTTGTATGGATATTAACGGGAACCCCGCACCCAAAATAAAAAAGGCCCTATATACTCTGAACAGCAGTATACAGGCGGTGCATACAAGACAGGGACTGTAGGTTTGTTCTTAAGTAGAATCTGTTTGTAATTTGGAACAGGTACATTGTTTAAGTGTAGCTCCAGCCCAAAAATCTATTTTTAAGCTTTTTGGAGAACATAGGGAAGGGTTATCACCCCTGTAACATTTGTTTTGCTGTCTGTGCCCCTGTTCAGAACATTTCACCTCACTTTCCATCCCAATGACAAATGTTTTTGGACAGTTTTTTTTTTTTAATTGAAACAAGGATTGGTGATAAAGCATCAGTGGAGAGGAGACACCTTTTTCACATATTAACTCTTACAGGAGAGAATTTCCCTTCCTAGGGGTAGATTTCCTCTCACTTTCTGTTGTCTCCTTCCGTTTGCAAGGAGGAGTCGTTTGTAAGTTGGATGTTTGAAAGTAGGGGCCTGCCGTATATACTCTGCAGAAATTTGCCCCTTACATGTTGGTGTTGCCACAACACTGTGAGCCCTCACAGTTACTCTTGGTGGGCGCTGGAACGTCCTGCTGTCAACTATTATATTAGGAATTGTATTTACATGCCACTGTTGAACAGTGGTAGGAAAATTGGGCCTTTGGTGGTGGTGCTGGTGCCACAACACTGTAAGCCCTCACAGTTACTCTTGGTGGGTGCAGGAATGGGCCCTGCTGTGAATTATTAGATCAAGAATTGTAATTGCATCCCACTGTTGAACAGGGGTTGAAAAATTGGGCCTTAGGCACTGGTGCTGGTGCCACAACACTGCAACCCCTCACAGATAGTGTACTTAGAGCGCAGCAATGAGCCCTGTTGCAAAGTATTGCATCAAAAATTTAGGCTTTAGGTGAATGCTATGCAAAGCACACAGTAGTACACTAAGTGAAACACTGACTGTCTGCAGCTAGCACAATCACCGGCCTGCCTGTCACAGTATAGAGAATAACTGTATCCAGGTGAGCTTTAGGTGATCGCTATGCAAAGGACACAGTAGTAAACTAAGGCCCCTTTCACACTGGGGCGGTTTGCAGGCGCTATTGTGCTAAAAATAGCACCTGCAAACCGAGCCTAAACAGCGGCTGCTGTCTCTCCAATGTGAAAGCCCGAGGGCTTTCACACTGGAGCGGTGCGCTAACAGGACGTGAAAAAAAATCCTGCTAGCCGCATCTTTGGAGCGGTGAGAGGAGCAGTGTGTTTACCGTTCCTACATCGCTCCTTCCCATTGAAAGCAATGGGAAACCGCAGTAATACCGCCGGCAATGCGCCTCTACAGAGGCGCATTGCCGGCGGTATTAACCCTTTTTCGGCCGCTAGCGGGGGTTAAAACCGCACCGCTAGCAGCCGAATACCTCCGCAATTCCGACGGTATAGCGCCGCTAAAAATAGCGGCGCTATACCGCCACCGCACCCACCGCCCCAGTGTGAAACCACTGAGGCTGGTTTCACACTCGGGCGGTGGGTGCGGTGGCGGTATAGCGCCGCTATTTTTAGCGGCACTATACTGTTGGAATTGCGGAGGTATTCGGCCGCTAGCGGCCGAAAAAGGGTTAATACCGCGGTTTCCCATTGCTTTCAATGGAAAGGAGAGGTGTAGGAGCGGTAAACACACCGCTCCTCTCACCGCTCTAAAGATGCGGCTAGCAGGACTTTTTTTCACGTCCTGTTAGCGCACCGCTCCAGTGTGAAAGCCCTCGGGAGAGACAGCAGCCGCTGTTTAGGCTCGGTTTGCAGGCGCTATTTTTAGCACAATAGCGCCTGCAAACCACCCCAGTGTGAAAGGGGCCTGACTGTCTGCAGCTAGCACAATCACCTGCCTGCCTGTCACAGTATAGAGACTAACAGGAACGGATCTATCTAAACTCAATACAGTGTATAAATATATATACAACACCTAGGATGCATATATATCCTCTACACACTGTAACAGCAGCTAACTGACTCGCCTGCCTGCTCTATCTAACTCAATATAAATGACACTGTCTATCTCTCTGAAACTGCCTCTTTCACAAACGCCAACACACTACACAAGGCCGACTTCCAGGCGGCCTTATATAGTGTGGGGCATGTACTAAACCCCCTGAGCCATAATTGGCCAAAGCCACCCTGGCTTAGGCCAATTACGGCTCTCCGTTTTTTCCGCGCTGTGATTGGCCAAGCATGCGGGTCATAGTGCATGCTTGGCCAATCATCAGCCAGCAATGCACTGCGATGCCGCAGTGAATTATGGGCCGTGTCGCGCAACACGAATTTAGCGCGAACGGACCATAAAGTTCGTTGTTCATCGAACGGCCGATGTTCGAGTCGAACGTGTGTTCGATGCGAACATGAAGCTCATCCCTACTGGGGATTAAGTTTTCCTCCCTTGGCGAGATCCTTTGCTGTTCCTCAGGTCGAATCTTGATTTTAAGCCCAGTTCACATCTGTGTGTTTCAGGTGTAATGCTTGCTGCATCTTTAGTGCTCTCTCATTAAAAAGCATATTATATAGAGTTGAATGGTACACGTGAAATGCATGTAAGTGGTTCACGTGAAATGCATATAAAGCGCACCAAAAATATGAACTGGCCCTGATTTACACCATTAGAAAATTAAGAGCAGAGATGTAAATTCCACCATGCAGCCTCAATACTCTTCAACAACATATACTGCAACACTCTCTTAAGTTGTCTTATATAGTATTTGTATGCTCTGTCTATGTATGCCTTGTGTGCTGCATATGCTGTCACTGTGTTGTATGCCTCCTCTCTGTGCTCTGTACATATTTTATATGTATGTCATAACTGTGTGTGTCTGTCCTGACAGTCCGTACATGTGCATGTGTTTGCTTTGACTCTGTGTGTGTAGCCTGACTGTATGTGTTTCTGTCATGGCACCGAGAGTGTGTATCTGCTCTGGCACTGTGTATAAATATTTACCCTGACACTGCATATGTGTAGATGCCTAAGCATTGTGTATGTATGTGTATTTGCCCTGACACAGTGTATGTACAGTATGATAGAAAAGGGGGAGACAGTTATAACCCCCCCTTTTCTCATGGGAAAGCGGCAGGGCAAACAGTTTTAAGATCCCCTTAAATAGTCATGATAGGATTACTAGAGGGAACAGCTGGGGGGTTTTCATATGGCATAGGGAAAGTTAAAACGACTTTCCCGGGCTTTAGCTGATCACCTGGTGATCACGCAGTAGGCTCGTGCTGTTTCCCGGGTTTTTTTAAGGCTAAAGTGGTACTGGGCTAGTCAGTACCGGTCTAATCAGGTTCTTATTAGGGCTATATAAAGGGGGTTCCGTTTTATAAATCAGTCGCCTCAGAAGACAGGATCTGTGGTGTTCTAGGAGTTTCTCCATTGAACAAACAGGGTCTTCTGAGGCCAGAAGATGAGCCTACTGCGGCGGCTGATCGAGCGGGCAGGAGAAGAAGGCGGCGAGGATTGGATCCGGCAGTGTCTGGACTTACCGCTGGCTTCGCGTCAAGAAGCTCCGGTGGGAGCTACAGCAAGGGCGGAGGAATCCCGAAGCATCGCGGCCGGAGAAGGTATAGCGGTGAGGGAGCGCAGCGAGGAGTCCATGATGATCCCGGAAGAGGAGGGAGCCGCAATGACGGAGGACGCTCCACGTCTGGAGAGGGTCAGTAACGCCGCGTCATCAGGGGGGCGTGGCTCCGCAAAAAGAAGGCGGACCCCATGCCGGAGACTCTCCCCTTCACCACCGCAAGCGCCGGCTGCTAAAAGAACAGGGCAGCCGGCGAGGAGGAGCGGGGCAGCATCCAGAGGTCGGGCGGAGAGACAGCCCGCAACAGTGCCAGCGTCGGCGCCAGGTACTTCTCCTATGAGAAGAGGCGGAGCCAGTAGCAGAGGCGGAGCTGTGGGCGGTACGTCAGCACAGTCTCCACACCTCATTCAGCATCATAGCTCGTCACCATGGCAACGCACACAGCAGTCTGAGGTCAGTACTAGGCCTGCTGGCGGATCAGCTCCTTCCACTACAACTGAGGAGGCTGGTATATCTGTAGCAGGTGAGTCAATTAATGTGCTTACTCTGCATAACATTGTTGAATCAATAGCTAAATTAACTAATGAAGTTCAGTCATTAAAAAATCCTGTTCTTGTTCCTGATAATGCTATGGTGGATGTATTGTCGCCATTTTGTGTTCAAATAGTAAATGACGAGCATATTTTACATTCTATTAACGATACTGTTACTTCCTATCAGAATGCAAAAATACAAAATTTACCTGAAACGTGTTTAAAAGTACCCATTCCCTGTGAGGTATCTCCGTTAGGTTTTCATCTTTCCTTAGCAGTAAAAGAAAAGATATGGAGGGGCGAATTTTGGGATTTATTATCTTTGCTTCCTTCTTCAAAAGATTTTATTGTGAAAGAAAAAAAAGAGGATGAGGATCGTAGGAGGCCTGTGACCAGGTTTTTCAACAACTGGTTGCAGGCTTTCTGCATATTTTCTGGTATCCTTTGTGAAAAATTTCCGGAGAAGAGTTCGGGACTTTTTCAACATCTGGATGTCATTTTGGAAGCGTATAAAAGTTTTGGTGGTACCTCTTGGTTTAACTATGATGAGGCTTTTCGTCAGAAATTAGCGGTCCACAAATCTTTAAAATGGGGAGTGAAGGACGTTGGGCTCTGGCTCAATCTTTTTCTCCCTCAACGACAAAATTTTTCCAAACAAAATCAGATTTTACAGCAATCAACCGGTCAGCCGTCAGGTTACAAGAAAGGAATTTGTTTCAACTTTAATGACGGACAATGTAAGTGGCCCAACTCTTGCAGGTACCACCACGAATGTGCCTTTTGTTCAGGAACACATTCTGTCAGCAAATGTTTCAAACGAATGGCGACATTTAACCAACAAGGACCTGTTCAAAAAGGCTCGCACCCCGGTGATCTGGCAAAACATGCTTCCTTGGCTCAAAATATATCCAGACAAGGCGAAGGCTCAGCTAATTCTTGAAGGATTTAGAGAGGGTTTTGTTTTGCCGTCATTTTGCGGTTCGGGTTGTACACTAATAAATCATTTTAAATCAGTAGAAAATTATTTTAATATTGTTTGGGAAAAAATTTATAAGGAAGTTTCTGAAGGGAGGGTAGCCGGTCCTTTTAGTTCCCCTCCATTTATTAATTTTAGGATTTCACCATTAGGAATTGTCCCCAAAAAAGAAAAAAATTCTTTCAGGTTGATTCACCATTTGTCTTTTCCCAAGGATCACTCCCTGAATGACCAAATTGAGGATAGTCTTTCCTCTGTTTCTTATGCGTCTTTTGAGGATGCTTTAGTTAAGCTTAGGTTGCTCGGTAAGGGGGCCCTTCTGGCTAAAGCAGATATTAAATCTGCTTTTCGCCTCCTTCCTATCAACCCTGCTGGTTTTAATTCTTTAGGTTTTTTCTTTGATGGTTATTTTTATTTCGATAAGTGCTTACCAATGGGCTGCTCTTTGTCCTGTTTTTATTTTGAATCTTTTTCATCCTTTTTAGAATGGGTAGTTAGCAATATATCTAATTCAACTTTTTTGATCCATTATTTAGATGATTTTTTGTTTTTAGGCCCTCCTCACTCTTCGGATTGTACAAGGTTATTGGATTCTTTTTTCACAATATGTAGCCATTTCGGAGTTCCTTTAGCCACTGAAAAAACTGCCTGGCCCTCAACTTGCATTGAATTCTTAGGTATCACGATTGATTCCGAGCTAATGGAGTTTAGGTTACCTGACGATAAATTAGTCAAGCTTAGATCTTCTTTATTACTCATCATTAGGAAAAAGAAAGTTTGTTTAAAGGAAATGCAGTCACTGCTCGGCTTATTGGCATTCGCATCTAGGATTATGCCGGTTGGAAAGGTGTTCTCACGATGGCTGTATCTGGCCATTTCTGGTTTAATATCCCCGTTTTCTCATATAAGAGTTACTCACGATATGAAGGAAGACATGTTGGTATGGATTCAATTCCTTATGTATTTTAATGGGAAAGCTGTTTGGCAGGAAGAATTCATTCTGGATAATGAATTTTTTCTGTTTACCGACTCTGCGGGGTCATGCGGCTTTACTGCCATTTGGCGATCGCAGTGGTGTGCAGAGCGCTGGCCTACCAGTTGGAAAAACAAAGGTCTGTTAA
Source organism: Rana muscosa (assembly GCA_029206835.1). Classification (NCBI taxonomy): domain Eukaryota; kingdom Metazoa; phylum Chordata; class Amphibia; order Anura; family Ranidae; genus Rana; species Rana muscosa. Next base: position 758,367,840 of record CM055122.1, on the reverse strand, counting down.
AGAATATTGTATTATTGGAACTTTTTCCGATAATAGTAGCTTTAGAAATCTGGGGCCAGCATTTTCAGAATAAACGGATAATGGTTAGGACTGATAACAAAGGTGTTATGTTTGCAATAAACTGTCTAACGTCCAAATCTCCGCCGGTCATTGTACTTCTACGCCATATGGTCTTCCGGTGCTTGAGTTGGAATGTTTGGTTAAAGGCAACTCATGTGGCAGGTAAGGACAATGACGTGGCGGATTCTCTGTCTCGCCTACAGATGGATCGATTTTTTTCAGCTGTATCCGGATGCGGATCCTGTAGGGATGCAGTGCCCAACCAGTATATGGGACCTGGTTTAAAGCCCATTTCTGCCTACATTCAACATTTAATTGCACCCTCAACTTTGGCTGGATATCGATCAGCCTGGTTGATGTGGCTGATGTTCTTAAATTCTATACAGAAACCTGCCGTTTCATTTTCTGAAAAATTAATTTTGCTTTTTTTGGAATCTTTATTTAACCACTTCAATACAGGGCTTTTTGTACCTATTCAATACCGGGCCTATTTTGGCACTTCTCTCCTACATGTACAAATCATCATTCTTTTGCTAGAAAATTACTCAGAACCCCCAAACATTATATATGTTTTTTTAGCAGACACCCTAGGGAATAAAATGACGGTCATTGCAACATTTTTTCTTGCACAATATTTGCGCAATAATTTTTCAAACGCCTTTTTTTAAAAAAAAATGGTTTCATGAATTAAAAAATAACAAAACAGTAAAGTTAGCCCAATTTTTTGGGAACATATGAAAGATAATGTTACGCCGAGTAAATAGATACCTAACATGTCACGCTTTAAAATTGCGCACACTCATGGAATGGCGGCAAACTTCGGTACTTAAAAATCTCCATAGGCGACGCTTTAATTTTTTTTACAGGTTACCAGGTTAGAATTACAGAGGAGGTCTAGTGCTAGAATTGTTGCACGCGCTCTAACGCACGCGGCGATACCTCACATGCGTGGTTTGAACGGCGTTTACATATGTGGGCGACTTACGTGTGCATTCGCTTCTGATCGCGAGCTACCGGGGACAGGGGCGTTTTAATTTTTTTTTTTTTATTATTTATTTATTTATTTTACTTATTTATTTATTTTTTTACAATGATTTAACTTTTTTTTTTTTGGATCACTTTTATTCCTATTACAAGGAATGTAAACATCCCTTGTAATAGGAATGTGTGTGACAGGTTCTCTTTATGGAGAGATGCGGGGTCAATAAGACTCCACATCTCTCCTCCAGGCTGGAAAGCATGAGATCAGTGAAAAATTTTTCACTGATTTCATACTTACAGCCGCAACGGCGGCTTTGTTTACATTTATGATCGTCGGAGGCCCGGGCGCGATGTGATGACGTCACGCCCGGGCCTCCGACGATCATAGAGATGACTGGTGACCATCTGGTCACCAGTCATCTCTATGCTCATCACGTGACTCCACCAACGATGCCGGAAGATTCGCTCCGGTTCCCCGATCGCACGGGGGAGCCCGGAGAAGCACCGGATGGCGGCGGGAGGGGGGGGTGTCCCCTCCCGCCGCCTATAAGAACGATCAAGTGGCGGAACCGCCGCTATGATCGTTCTTATGGTGCACAGAATCGCTGGCACTTCAAAAGGATATCTGAATGATGCCTCTAGCTGCAGGCATCATTCAGATATCCCCCTACAAAGCCGAGGACGTCATATGACGTCCACCCAGGATGGGAGATCCCATCTGTGGACGTCATTTGTCTATGGCTGGGTAGGGAAGTGGTTAACAAAAATTATTCCTGGTCATATGTCCAGAAGACACTATCTGGAGTTACCTTTTTTCTAAAACTCAATGGTTTTTCTTCTTGTTTAACGTTTTTTTTCAGTTCAGCAAGCTATGAAAGGTTATAAGAAATTTAATTTTAGAAAAGATCAACGTTCTCCGATTACCCCTGCTATATTAAGTAATCTTTGTGCAGTTACCTCACTTATTTGTTTTTCAGAGTTTGAAGCTGTTCTTTTTCGTGCGGTTTTTTCCTTAGCATTTTTTGCAGCACTTAGGGTATCAGAGTTTAAGTTAATTCATACCTCTGATGTGCTTATTTCGGATGGTATGTTAAAAATTTTTATTCGTCGGTCAAAAACAGATCAACTTGGTATTGGTAGCTGGGTGAGTTTATTTGCTTGTGATGGCTCTCCTATTTGCCCGGTGAAATTAGTATCTCAATATTGTAATATTAGGCCTTCTTTATCGGACATCTTTTTTATTCATGAATCTGGTGTCCCACTTACTAAATATCAATTTATTAGTGTTTTTAAGAAAGGTTTAAAAAAATTAAATCTTCAAGGGTATCATATTACATCGCACTCTTTTAGGATTGGTGCAGCTACTGAAGCTTCTAGGTTGGGACTCGACACTGATGTTATTAAGGGAGTTGGTAGATGGAAGTCTGACCGTTATCTTTTGTATATTCGTCCTAATCTATCTGTTTGATTTATTTTAGGTAAGTTCAGATTGGTATGGATCATCAGCCATTCATACGTTTTTTGGGCACATCGGAGAGCTGCTGCAAGAAAATATTCTAGCAATTTAGGATTGGATCCTTCTTTGTTTAAGGTTTTATGGTTTGGTAGACGGGGTATGGTTTGGTCTAGCCTTTTGCTAGAATTCAATAAGCTTCTTAAGGATTTTTCGCCTCCGGATGTTTTGATTATACATCTGGGGGGGAATGATATCGGGAAACAAAAAACGTTGGATCTCATCTTTAAGATTAGGGATGACCTTTTAAAAATTCAATTACTATTACCAAATACTAGTATTATTTTTTCCGAATTGGTGCAAAGGCTACGATGGCTTTCTTTGCCAGCCATGCGTCCTTTGGAAAAAGTTAGGCGTTGCGTAAATAGGGCTGTTGCTAAATTATTATCGGTTTTGGGGATGTGGTCTTTCAGGCATACCAAGTTGGAAGGTTTCATACAGGGTTTATATAGAGCAGATGGGGTACATTTATCCGACATAGGTTTAGATATATTTAATGCTGATTTAGGTACGTGTATTGAAAGGGCCGTGGTTGTGGGGTTTGATGACAGGCGGATTTGAATCCACCTGTCTTTTGGATAATTTGAAGTTTTAAATATTATATAAGCTTGAGCCGTAGTGGCTAAGCTGTTTAAAGTTAATTTATTTATGAGAAGTTCATAATTTTATTGTAATCCAATAATAAAGCAGCCACGGCCTTATTTATCCAATACTTGGTGTGTTGATTTATTTTAATTATAGAGGTTTTAAGGTCCTGCCTGCTGTCCCATGATAGAAAAGGGGGAGACAGTTATAACCCCCCCCTTTTCTCATGGGAAAGCGGCAGGGCAAACAGTTTTAAGATCCCCTTAAATAGTCATGATAGGATTACTAGAGGGAACAGCTGGGGGGTTTTCATATGGCATAGGGAAAGTTAAAACGACTTTCCCGGGCTTTAGCTGATCACCTGGTGATCACGCAGTAGGCTTGTGCTGTTTCCCGGGTTTTTTTAAGGCTAAAGTGGTACTGGGCTAGTCAGTACCGGTCTAATCAGGTTCTTGTTAGGGCTATATAAAGGGGGTTCCGTTTTATAAATCAGTCGCCTCAGAAGACAGGATCTGTGGTGTTCCCCTACCCACCCGCCCCTTATGTAGAAATTAATTGTCGTGGTTGCTTATTATGTGGTAAGGTCACCTTTGTTATTAATTACATAGGTGGACAGATGTTTTGAATATATTTAGTTTTTATTGTATGGATAATTTGAAGTTTTAAATATTATATAAGCTTGAGCCGTAGTGGCTAAGCTGTTTAAAGTTAATTTATTTATGAGAAGTTCATAATTTTATTGTAATCCAATAATAAAGCAGCCACGGCCTTATTTATCCAATACTTGGTGTGTTGATTTATTTTAATTATAGAGGTTTTAAGGTCCTGCCTGCTGTCCCATGTGTGTATGCCTGGACACTGTATATGTATGCATGTCTGCCCTGACACTGTGTATGTACAGGAGAAAAAGAAACCCTGGACTGCCGCACTCTGTATAGACAGTTATTTATTCCAAAATTTCAGGTAAAAAATCCAAATTCAAAATAAATCCATAAATCCAAAACAACAAATGCAGATGGTGTGCATGCAGGGAAGGGTGGCTAACGCGTTTCACATCACGAATTGACGCTTACTCATAGCTATGAGTAAGCGTCAATTCGTGACGTGAAACGCGTTAGCCACCCTTCCCTGCATGCACACCATCTGCATTTGTTGTTTTGGATTTATGGATTTATTTTGAATTTGGATTTTTTACCTGAAATTTTGGAATAAATAACTGTCTATACAGAGTGCGGCAGTCCAGGGTTTCTTTTTCTCCCATGCATCAGTGCAGAGCCAGCACCTGTGTGAGTGACCGGGCGGAAGCAGCTATTTGGTGAATTCTCAAGCTTTTGAGCGGTACGTTTTTCCTTTCCACTGTGTATGTACAGTATGAGTGTATGCCTGCACATTGTATATGTATGCATGTCTGCCCTGACACTGTGTATGTACAGTATGTGTGTATGCCTGGACTCTGTATATGTATGCATGTCTGCCCTGACACTGTGTATGTACAGTATGTGTGTATGCCTGGACTCTGTATATGTATGCATGTCTGCCCTGACACTGTGTATGTACAGTATGTGTGTATGCCTGGACTCTGTATATGTATGCATGTCTGCCCTGACACTGTGTATGTGTTTGTTTCTTCCCTGACATTGTGTATATATGTGTGGATGCCTAAAGACTGTGTATATGTGTGTTTGCCCTGGCACTGTGTATGTTTGTACCTGCCCTGACACTATGTATGTATGTGTCTGCCTTGACACTGTGTATGTAAGTGTGAGTTCCTGGACCCTGTGCATGTGTGTGTTTCTGCCGCTGGCATTGTATCTAAGTGTTTTTGTGTTTGCAGTGATATTGTGTGTGTGTGTCTGTGTGTGTCTGCCCTGACATCTGGGGATTGATTTACTAAAGGCAAATACACTTTGCAGTTGCACTCTGCAAGAGCAGTTGCTCCAGAGCTTAGTAAATTAGCAGAAGCTCTGCTGATTTCTATCATCCAATTATGTGCAAGCAAAAATGCCTTTTTTTTCCCCTTGCATGTGATTGGGTACTCAAGCTTTACCTCATTTACTAAGTTCTGGAGCAACTGCCCTATCCAAAGTGCAAAGTAAATGAACCCCATTGCGTGTTTGTGCATGCCCGGACACTGCGCATATAGGGTAACAAGATTGCTGCTTTATTAAGCCTATTGTGGTTTTAAATAATATAGTTAGTATAATATAACATGGTAAATAGTAAACAATTCAGTTCTTTTGTGTCATGATGTGCCATTATTCACATTTTCCCATAGGGAATGTATTATCTCTAGTTAATATGGACACACGGTATAATACCTGTTTGTTCTTGCATTATGTCATTGGCTCCGGCAGAGACATTCCTGCGCAGGACTCCTTTGCATGTGACCTCCTCACTTTGCTGTAGCTCACACGTGATTTCGGGTCTCACCTCTATCTCTTTTGCATTAACTGTCCTGTGTCCAGTTAGGCTCAGTTCTCCCCGCAGCTCTTTGTTTTCTTTCTCTAGCTTGTTGATCTCCGAATGCATTTCTCTGATCACATGCAATAGTTGCGTGTCTCCCTCCATAAAGGAATTCCTCCACCCCTGTTCCTTTCTCCCCTGTTTGGTGATCCCTCAGGAAGGTGCACTGACCCAGTGGATACTGCAAGAGTCACCAAATCAACGGCTTGTGGCATTATTTACTAATGATCATTAGAACAATAACAGGCGGCCCTACGCTCAGCTCTAGGTCATCTTTCAGCAGGATGTGAGCTTGGATTAAGCGTTTAGACAAGAGACCTTTAATTATTCAAACCTGCATGGTTTTTGCTTTCCGTGAAACTTTACTATGTCTATAACTGACATAGGAGCTCCTTTTAATGCCTCCATGACTGATTAATCCTTAAATAGCTATACGGCTTTATGAACTTACCACCTTTACAATAAAAAAGCAGTCAGCAGAAGCTTGCAGGCTTTGTATTTAAAGATTGGGTTACAATGAAACTAACTCAGCATACAGAACAATGGCATGTTGTGATTCATGGTATGATTTCTGTATAGTCTATATTGCAAACTGAATGCTTATGTTAAAGGACAAATTTCTCAAAATTATATAAAAAAAATACTACTCCTACTAACACAGTGGTTCTCAACCTGGGGGTCGAATTATGATTTGCCAGGGGTCACCGAACCCTGGGCTGTTCCTGTAGCCCGCGCTGCTCTCCAAGCCATGACACCACCATGCTTGACTGTAGGCAAGACACACTTGTCTTTGTACTCCTCACCTGGTCGCCGCCACACATGCTTGACACCATCTGAACCAAATAAGTGTATCTTGGTCTCATCAGACCACAGTGAAAGAGAGAGGGAGTAGGAGTAGCGCTGTCTATTTACTGTCTTGGTACCATACCAATAAAGGTGTGCACATAAAAGGATAAATATGCCGATTAAAATATAATTAAATATGCCAGTAATAATAAAGGTGATATAAGCTACTAAAATGCAATAAATGGAAATTGGTAGTGGCAATGAACAATTTTACATAAAAATTATAGTAATAAAGACATATCTGTGATAAATCCTTAATAAATCCTTGATAGTAAAAAACTTAATAATGTGATATATAAAATAAAGTCTGTGGTGACAAAGTGCTGTGACTCAGAATGAAAATAAATAAATAAATAAATGATTCCAATAATTTCAGGAAAAAAATTATGATGCAGAAAAAAAGAAAAGTTCATTTGCTTCATAAAATAAAGTAAAGTGCTGGTGCTGACAAAAAATATTTTTCTGGTGTGATCTTGGTGGTCACTGCAAACCGTGGTGCATCCGTGCTCTGATAGAAATGCTCATTCACCAGATAATTCTTACCCTCAAGGGGTATATGGCATCCACAGTGTTAACCACTGTGAGGCTCTGTGGCACAAAACTCTATTCCTCTGTTCCTCAATGCTTGGTAATCCAGCTCCAATGTTACCCAGATGGAAGAAAGACAAAGGGGGATACTCCCAATAGTAAATAGTGTGATACCGCTTATGTACACGATCTTTATTCATAAAACATATACAGGGTAGACATGTGCGATTAGTTTCGTACGAATCTAAAATTCGTACGAATTTCCGGGAAATTCGTACATTCGTACGAATCCGAAATACGAATTTTTATGCATACGAATTCTGTATGAAATACGAAATTTCGTTTACGAATTTCTGATCCAAAAGTGAAAAATTCCTTTAAATTTTGTACCTAGGGAGTGCGTATGATATGCATGTAACGTCACGCATGTTTCCCGTGCTTAGAACTGTCCCTGCACAAAATGTAATTTTTGACGGAAAAAAAGTCATTTAAAACTCACTCGCGGCTATTAATGAATCGTCGGCTTTTATCAATACATAGAAAAGTCATTGATAAAAAAAAAAAAAAAAAAAGCGTGGGGGTTCCCCCAAATTCAGTTACCAGGTCCTTCAGGTCTGGAATGGATATTAAGGGGAACTCCACCCCAAATTTAAAAAAAAATGCTAAGCGGACCAGATGCGGAACGTGAGAAGGGGCGGGTCTATTCATGTATTACACAGTGAAGGAAGTTCCCATCAGGTCCGCCCCCTCGTAGAGCGGACCTGATGGGGAACTTCCTTCACTGTGTAATACATGAATAGACCTGCCCCTTCTCACGTTCCGCATCTGGTCCGCTTAGCGGACCTGATGGGGAACTTTAGAAGGGGCGGGTCTATACTTTTAAAACACTGCAGAGGAAGTTCCCCATCAGGTCCGCCCAGGCTCTACCAATGACGGACAGCGCTGGACATCGGGATCGCCGCGGGACACTGGATTTCATCGCTGGAATATTTTTTTTTTTTTTTTAATAAAGGACTTTTCCAAGGTGTTTGTGTTTTTATTTACATTTTTTTACACTTTCTTCGTGAAATGGTAGGGGTACAATGTACCCCTTACCAATTCACATGGGGGGGCCGGGATCTGGGGGTCCCCTTTGTTATATTCCGATAAGCCCCCTGCCCACAGACCCCCACAACCATCGGGCAAGGGTTGTGGGGATGAGGCCCTTGTCCCCATCAACATGGGGACATCCTCCCCATGTTGAGGGCATGTGGCTTGGTACGGTTCAGGAGGGGGGGGCGCTCTCTCGTCCCCCCCTCTTTTCCTGCGGCCTGCCAGGTTGCGTGCTCAGATAAGGGTCTGGTATAGATTTTTGGGGGGACTCCACACCATTTTTTTTTAATTTGGGGTGGAGTTCCCCTTAAAATCCATGCCAGATCTGAAGGGACTGGTATGTATAATTAGGGGGAACCGCACGCCATTTTTTTTTCATTTGCGGCGGGGTTACCCTTAATATCCATTCCAGACCTGAAGGGCCTGGTAATTGAATTTGGGGGAACCCCCACGCTTTTTTTTTTTTTTTTATCAATGACTTTTATATGTATTGATAAAAGCCGACAATTCATTAATAGTGAGTGAGTTTTAAATGACTTTTTTTCTGTCAAAAATGACATTTTGTGCAGAGACAGTTCTAAGCACGGGAAACATGCGCGACGTTTAAAATTTACTATTCGTACGAAATTCATATTTCGTACGAATCCGAATTAAATTTCGTACACAAATTACGAAATACAATTTTTTTTTAATACGAAACGGAACGGAACGAAACTAAACAAATTTTTTGACGGCGCCCATGTCACACAGGGTACTCACATTTTAGAAGTTTAAAAATAAGCGTTTAAGCATACAATGCTTTGCAGGGAAGTGGTGTGATGCTGTGCTTGCTGCTCGACCGGTTTCGTCGTAATGACTTCATCCACGGTCCAGATGAAGTCATTACGACGAAACCGGTACTGTACTGTACCGGTAAGTACTGACAGGCTGACTCCCCACCACTTCGATCTCTGCACTGCAGCAATCATATGTCTATTTCTCAAAGACAATCTCTGGATATTATGCTGAGCATGTGCACTCAACTTCTTTGATCGACCATGGTCTTGGCCACCGGGCTGCAGCTCAATTTCAGGGTCTTGGCAAGCTTCTTAAAGCCTAGGCCATCTTTATGTAGAGCAACAATTCTTTTTTTTCAGATCCTCAGAGAGTTCTTTGCCATGAGGTGCCATGTTGAACTTCCATTGACCAGTATGTGAGAGTGAGAGCAATAACACCAAATTTACCACACCTGCTCCCCATTCACACCTGAGACCTTGTAACACTAACGAGTCACATGCCACCGGGGAGGGAAAATGGCTAATTGGCAGTACGGTGGCCAAGACCATACAGTGGTATAACAGGACAGGTTTCACTCAGAACAGGCCTATTATATAACAATAATACTGTATAAAATATAACATTTAAACAATAAAATTTCCTTTAGGATCAAATTACTGGTTCACAGGGCTATGAGCCCATGCACTACTGTTCCCAGCATGGTTTCTAAATTGAAAAGGAATGTGGAAGGATCATATCCATACGTTATTATACTTGCAAAGTTTATAAATTAATTTATTATGGAAAAGTTCATGCATGCTATAGAGTCTAATATAAATTAATCTATTTTTAGTGCTGTGAAATGTTAAAAATTCTACAAAAATTTTTTTTTTTAATGCATTTAGGACCTCCATTATGATTTTATTGCTGTGTGTGATCCCATTGAGATTTTGCCTCTTCCTATCCTTATGACACTCTGTAAAAAAGGCAGGAAGTGAATGAAAATCACATTGTAGACACAACCTTTTAAGCCCAGACAGGTTTTACCTGAGAAATAGAAGTGCATAGTAATAACATATACCACAAAATAAACCAACGGACCTATTACTTTTGTTTTCTGTAACAAGGCCTGTCATATTTCATAATAAAATATTCTACACTGTTTTCCTATACAGTATATTGTGTTCTAGAAATTTGTTGTTAGCCAGTATAAAAAACAATGTCATGGTCCTGTAGTTCGGTTTGCTCAGTAAATTAAGATTCAATTCATGTTGTGCCTTCACTACAGAGAAAATTTCGGACAATGGTTTGAAAAGAAAATCGCACATTTTATTTGACAGGCGCCACACAAACTGTCAGTGCCATCTCAACAAAAGGCAACGCCTAAGGCGAATATGTAACGTGTGCCCTAAATGCAGACTTGATTTACTATATATATAGCTGTCCTATGAGGTCAGACTGAAAAAAAATCAAGCCAAATTTTAGCGCTTGCAAAAATGTAATTCAAGCTTCCATTGTCAGTAAGGGTATAATGTTAGCTTTGGTGTCAGTGTAGAATGCTTGTCTCTGTCATAACTAAGTACACTCCAAACTGTCAGACTCTAGTGCCTGGTTATGTATATTTTCGGATTGAGAAGAATGACAAACAATAATACTGACTGCTGTGTGTAAATATACTCTGCCAATTTCCAGTGTCTATGTGCGAAACTTCTGTTAATAGTAAAAATATACCAGCACCCCATTGATATTAGGATGGCCAGGGCCACAAAATAGTCAGAGAATAGGTGTAGGAACACTCCCCCTATTCCCCTCACCTGCGGAGGAGCGGAGCAATGTGGCATATTGTGCACACCATGTCATAGGGCGTGTGTGTGATGCCCTATCCCCTGAAGACATCGTCTATGGTGAAACACGTCGGAAGGAGCTGAGCACGCCAACGTCACCACACCTCCTGGAGTGAGCAGCCCAGACTTTACTGCTTTGATTTCTCTATATCTGTGAGTAGCATTGGATCTTAAATAAACCAATACTGCTCCCACTGTATTTGACTATGTGGAACATTTTTCATCCTTTATGTTCAATGCTGGCATACATTTATTGAGGTTCCCATGAGTCCCTTTGGGGATCACCAAGACAGTGTCCAAGTGTTGACTCATATTTATTACATGCCTTTATGATCTCAGATGATTAGGGGTCACATCAGTCCAGTAAGAGGCTCAAAATTTAGTTTTGGTGGTGAGGAAATCACTGGATTAGACCAGCATGAATATTTCTTTCACACGTACAAGATATTCTTAAGATGCGGATTTTCACATGTTATATATAGCACTGGATTTGCTATATTTCACTGGATGAATGTTCATTACTGAAGGAATAGTGTGATATTGAATTTTTTGGTTGAATTATATCACATTGCGTTGAGACCCAATTTATACAGAGTGTTTATGGGGTAGGGCAACATATTTTGTATATGACACTTGTTATCTTGTATGTAGATATTTTTGCAAGCAGCTTTCCAATACTGCCCTCCCGGGCAGAGTGGGAGAGCGCGTCACCGCTGTGGGAATTACAGGACTCAGGTGAGTAAAATAGGGGGGGCTAGGGGGCCAGTCACTGTCAGAAGTTTTTTCACCTTAATGAATAGGATGCATTAAGGTGAAAAAACACAAGGGTTTACAACCCCTTTAAAGAGTATTTTCACTTCTGCAGCCAAACTGGGCTAGCACCTACTTTATATTTGTGTTACAATGGTTTGGAAAGGGGGCTGGTATAATGAAAAGCACCACATCCTAAGATAATAGCAACAAAACAAAAAAAGAATGGACTTTAAGGTTACCCAAAAACATGTAGTGTTTAAAATCCACCTTTTATTTACAAATGTTAATAAAACATGCACATACTGCATTAAAAGAAAGCATATTTACATTTCTGTTTAATATCTAAGACATTTTTCTGACAGTTTAGTTGCACTCCCAGTTGCTATAATAATTGTTTCAATATTATTTTTGTGACACAATGTACACTATAAACTGTATTTTGTCATAGTAATCAACATAGTTGAGACATCAAACTGGGAGTGTAAATAACTCTCAGCTCAACGTGTTTCCCAGAAATTGATTCTGCTTCCTCAGGAGTATAAATGAGGGATGTATAGCTTCATAATTGTAGTCCTAAGCAGAGACAATGCTGCCAGCTGTCCTGGGGAAAGCACTGGGACAATGTCAAGGAAAACCAATAGGAGAAAGGATCGCAAGGATCGTAAAAAAACGTATTTCTGCTTGAACCTAAATATAAGAGGCAAACTGGATAGGGGTAGCGTCAATAAGTCCTATACCACTGTCCATGAAAGGTGAGAACCAATAGTGATCAAGTAGGGGGTGGTAAGAATGTCAACTCTAAGGCCCCTTTCACACTGGGGCGGGCAGGTGCGGTGGCGGTATAGCGGCGCGATTTTTAGCGCCGCTATACAGTCGTATTTTACGGCGATATTCGGCCGCTAGCGGTGCGGTTTTAACCCCCGCTAGGGGCTGAAAAAGGGTTAATACCGCCCGCAAACTGCGGCTACAGCCATGGTTGGTGGGCGGTATTACCGCGGTGTCCCATTAATTTCAATGGGAAGGAGCGGTATACACACCGCTCCTTCACTGCTCCAAAGATGCGGCTTGCAGGAGATTTTTTTTCCTCCTGCCAGCGCATCGCAGAATACTGGGGCAGGAGTATTTCAGGCGTTATTTATGCGCTCTTTTTAGCGCTAAAATGCCTGAAATACACCTCAGTGTGAAAGGGTCCTAAATCCCTCAAAGGGGGAACTTTGTAGATGTTAAGAATAACGACTCAGACTCTTAAGTGCAGCCAAGTAGGAAGAGTAAAAATGTATAAAGAAAAGATCAAAGAGCAAAAATAATAGTAATTTCCTTGAAGAAAAAGGAGGGGGACTGGGGGCCCACCTGCCGAGCAGACAGTGATGTCATATGTTCTCATTTACAGCATAACTTTAAATTTTTCAATCGCAGCCTACTTCTGTAGGATGTCCAATTCTGAAAGTTCGAGCAAGGAAAATTTCTCCTTAGTTGTTTTACCATAATTAACCCCGTCTGTACTGTGCAGGTCGATATTACGTACCAGACTTGTGCATCATTCGTTTTAGCAAAAGGTTAAAGGTTTAGGATCTGGGCTGTTAATGTATGGTAATGAAAACTGGACCCAGTTAGTCCCCAGCCCAGCTATTGGGACACATCATGCTGAGTTAGTGTAGAAATTTTTGCAGTCAACCAAGACATCTCCTAAAAAACATCAAAAATTTTAAGATTTAAACATTTTTTTTTAGCTATATGCCGTACATGGGTACATACAGTATAACAAACATATACTGTAGTGGTTTTATGCACATTTGACTGCAAAAGCAGAAATACACTTCATAAATTGTCCCTAAAGACAATTACAGAAGGCGAAAAAGCAGAACCATGGTGGAAAAGCAATTCAAAGAAAAGTTGTTGTTTCCAACTATTAAACATTCATATATCTAGTGGGTGATTATGATTCTTTAGGAGCAACTAGCATTTCATCCACGATTTACTGTATGCAAAACATTTATATGCATGCTGCCCCCTGTTTCCAGCCCGGAGAGTTATACGTTAATATGCACAATGATAACACAGTGCTTTCCTCTCCATTAAACACAAATTACCCTGATCTTCAACTCTAAAGCACTGTGACCTCATCTACAGGAAGACAGAATAAAGCAGGCACAGCATGCTAGAGTTTATTACTATTCGCATTTGTAAACAAAGTAAATAATATGAAGGAGAAATTTTTCCACAGCCTGAAAAACCAACTTGTTTTTTGATTCTTTAAAGCTACACTTCAACCAAGCATGACATTTTGCATTTAAAACTGATCTCCAGGCAGTTATAAAAACACCAGCTAATGTAGCTATGTAGTCATAAAAAATAATTAAACCTTTTTTATATACAATTAATGTAAGTACTTTATGTTAAACAGTTAACCTGTTAAGTCTCTTTTAGAACTGGGAGAGTGCGGGGGGGCTACTCGTAAAAGTGCTGACAAAGACCATGCTGGTAACGCATGTGTGTACTGCTGCTTCTTTATTATCCAATCACAGACTGAGAGCAGGGATGTGACCTAGCTGTATTTCTTAACTCAAAAGTAAAGAAAAGTCAGGTCACCAACTTGGCTGTGCTGCCTGGCAGGATTGTGCAAATGTCAGCATATGGACAGAAATACAAATCCTTTGGCAGAAACAGTAGATCCCATACATGTATTTTAATTGTGTTTCTAACTAATTGCTTGGAGTTTGATTTTCCATTAACACAAAAGACACAGCATAGCTGCTTATTGGTTCAAATATCCATCCCGCCATTCATCTGCCCTGGTAGCCAAAACCTTATAGATGTTGACATCAACTTTAACAGTCCTAAATTTGAGCCTTTAAAAAATCCAGTGAGCATATCTGCCTACACACCCCAGGATCATCCAGGATAATCTCTATCCTCCATGCCACACTCAATAATAATCAAGGCCCTCTAGAAATCCTCTCAACTACTGGGGCAGTAGATGCCCCAGTAGAAGTCCTAGTCGGACGAAATGCGTCGAGCAAGGCACACCGCTCCCCATATTGCTTTATCTAATTGTGATCACTTTTTACTTATGTATGTTGGTTTTTTATCAATAAAAACCCGCTTGTTTTGACCTGCACCATTGGAATCCCTCCCCTTTTTTTCTTTTCATGTTCTGTGGACGTGAGTTTTTTGGTTCTTCCATTTGGTCATCGTCACCCTAGTTGGGGTTATTACTTTCTAAGCTTACCGAATGCCTTTGGATTACCTCCGGATTTCTTGGGTCATTTGGTCCGTCTACAGGATCGGGTTATCCATGTCTGACTGATTCCCGGTCGTGAACAGCTGTGTTCGTCGGTTTCATTTGTGGCCACTTATATTCAGATTCCATCAAGAAGCATCCTGAGCTTTCCTGGATCCTTTGGATTGTTCGGTCTTCCTACCGGTTGGGAATAATCATGCCTGATTGATCCGTTGTCGCTGACAGTTGGGTCCAACGGTTCTGGTAAGCGTGTTTAAGTCATACCATTTATTTGAAGACACATTCCTTGTGATGGTTCATACAGCCTGTATGATATCTTCACCGTGAGAATCTTCATTTATTTTGTGATGGACATTGTCACCTTACAAGTTTAACTTGTGGACTTATTTTTATTTTTAACTTTATTATTTTTTTCACTTTTCATTTTACCCTGTTGGGTTCTGATTGTTAGTGATTTATATATACGGTATTTCACTGTTGCACTTCATTAGCGCTACATATTTACTTCCACTTGTCTTTGAATTTTGTCACATTCTTGTGTAACTGCTTTTCCCCTCCTTTTTCTCCTTTTTTGGGATAGCGCAATAATCACCTCCTATTTACATCTATTATTCAATGACTGATTATTTGCCACGCCTTGGCCAGTGTGTTACATAATGATACAAATTAAAACCAGTGGACACTAACATTTGGAATATATTTCTATCAGTATTTCCCCTAGAATGTCTATTTAGACTACAGAAGATAATACTGTATGTACCCAGTGAGGCATCCAAGGATAGAGTACTAACTTGTGTAACTTATTTATGAGTTGTCTGGGTGGAACAGTATCAAACACATTGTTGAAAATGAGATGAGCTATATCCATACAGAATGACCTCTCTTCCGTAAACCAATGACGCTTTGCATCTTTAAAGCTGTTTGCATTAAATTCAATAAACATTTTATTTCACTGTAAGATGGAGCTGTGAATTTTACATTGAAACACTTCACAATGAAACAAACTTCAAAAAAAAAAAAAAAAACTTCTAATGGCAAAACATTAAAATGTACAAACCCAGTCTTACAATATTAGTCAATCTATGCTGACTTTTGACAAGCTGCCCTCTTTTCAGGACCCTAAACTAGGACATCCAAGTGAAAAAATAGACCTGTTCAGAGTTATGCTGTAACCAATGCAACCAGTTATACAGTAAACCATAGTTCTGCCTAAGAGCAAGCACCCTGATATTAGTTTTGTTAGCCAGAAAAAAAAGAGGGATTTTGACTTACCAGTAAACTCCATATCTTGGAGTACAGTACAGCACACAGGCAGAGTATTCATGCACCATTTGATATAGGCGTGAGTCTGTAGGCATGCGCAGCCTATTGCATTAGGGTGTGCACCTCAAACCAAAGCTCAAAAACACGTGCATCTGTGTATATATATATATAGATATAGATATACACACACACTCTTATAAATAAATGTTAACAAACATTTTAAAATGTATTAAAACATTAATTAAAAAAACATTTATCAATGTAAACAAACATAATTTTTATAACTTATTAATTAAATTATCTTTTCACACAAACAAAGCTTTTAAATAAATCTCTAAATCAAATAAGCAATTTTAAAAACTGAACGGTAAGTAGGATTTTTTTTAAATAAGTGTCATGTTTTGTTATCCTGAATTGTATTTACTGCTTTAAATAAATTTGTTAGATTTCCCCAGCAATAATATATTCCCTTAGCAACAATAGATCCCCCAAGAACAAGACATCTCCCAGCAACAATAGATCCCTAATGGCAACTATAGCTTCACTAGCAACAATAGATCCCTCCCAGCAACAATAGACACCCCCAGCAACAATAGATCCCTCCCATTAACAATAGAGCTCCCCCACAACAATAGATCACCCCCAGCAACAATAGATCTCATAAGGCCAATGCCAAATCTGGGTAATGTCAGCACACTGGCGGCAATTGATGGGCACACTGGTGGCAATTGATGGGCACAGTGGCAGCAATTGATGGGCACACTGACAGCAATTGATGGGTATAGTAGCTGCGTTTGATGGCACAGTGACGGCAATTTATGGGTACAGTGGCTGCGTTTGATGGGCACAGTGGTTGCGTTTGATGGGCACAGTGGCTGCATTTGATGGCGCAGTGGCTACATTTGATGGCGCAGTGGCTGCATTTGATGGCGCAGTGGCTGCGTTTGATGGGCACAGTGGTTGCGTTTGATGGGCACAGTCGCGGCAATTGATGGGCACAGTGGCTGCAATCGATGTTTTTTTTTTTCAGATTTTTT
Organism: Rana muscosa; assembly: GCA_029206835.1. Classification (NCBI taxonomy): domain Eukaryota; kingdom Metazoa; phylum Chordata; class Amphibia; order Anura; family Ranidae; genus Rana; species Rana muscosa. The sequence continues at coordinate 758,350,878 of CM055122.1, read as the reverse complement.
GCGCCCCCCCCCAAAAAAAAAAAAAAAAATATATATATATATATATATATATATATATATATATACACATGTAGCAGGGTATTCCCCTTTAATACAGAGAGACAGGACTTTCCGGGTGAGAGGTGAGTCGGGAGGGAGTAGAGAAGAGACTTTACTGGAAGTGAAAGCAGAGGAGAGAGACTACGTTACCCAGAACCCCTTTCGGCAATGTTTCCACCCGAGACTCATGGGAGGGGTTATAAAAGGAGGAGGCGAGGCTGGGTTCAGCCTCTTTGGGACACGAGACTTCAGTGAGAGATCCTCCTGTGCGGACCTGCTGCTGTGTAAGGCCTGAAGCCTGGGGCCTTGCGCAGTTACCAAAGAGCCTTCCACCCCATCTCGAGCCTGGGTGGCATCTGACTGGGTTTTCTTCAACTGCTGCTGAGCTGGAGACCCGACCGCTGCAGAGGCTGTGTGTGGAGACACAGCAGGTGGAAGTTCCCGGACTGGGATCGCGTCCGGAGGGATGAGCGAGCACTTGCTCAATCCACAAATACTTTATACCATTGTTAGGCCTACAGACTGCCGTGGCCCACCAGTTCCTATTTTAGTTCTTTTCCCCCACTTGAGATCCAAAGCAGAACTGAGTCAAACGGATCTCTAGTGGAGTGTACTGTGTTGGCATTTTTTACCCCCCTTGGATTATAAATGTGTTCCTGAAATGTGCACCACCGTTTAAAGACTTGCATGCAAAGAATTTTACCCCCCAATAGACTGAGTTATATGGTCAGGCCTGGCCATCTAGGTAGTTTATTAAGTTGCTGCGCCATAGGGTGCATAGTGAAGTACTGTTACACGTGGCGCGTGTGCGCCATATCTTAATAGTTATAGTGTGACTATTGCTGCAGAGCTCTGCAGATAGATTCATATGATCTGTTATCACTGTTGATTTTTATTACCATAGAAAGTAAATTCGTTATTCTTCTATCACTGCCTTGGTGTTTGAATTTAATCATAAAGCATAAGATATACACATATTACCCTAGACTAACTGTGCCAGCAGGGGGTCGAGTTAATTGCCGGGGGTTGGCGGAGCTGTCTTCAGGGCCCAAACTAAATCTGCGGCCCTCTTAACTGAAGGTATCGCTACACGTGGGGGTTCTCGTCCGGGATCCTGATACAGCAGGTGAACGCCAGAAGTGCCGGCATGGACCCACAAGCAGTAGAAGAGTGGTGCAAAGCCTCTAGGGCAGAGCCAAACAACTCGTTAGTCATCAGCCTCCCTGGGGAGGAATGGTCGACTGAGATGGTAGAGGAGTTAATGAAGTTAGTGTCCCCAGATCACACACCGTGGGTGACGGAGATAAAGTCAGACCCAGACACCTCATATCAGTATGCACTAGTGGAGTACTGGGACGGGATGCCAGAGGCTTGCAAGCTGTAACTGTAAAGAAGGAACCATCACCAATGGGATCACCGCAGGCTGCGGCCCGTACCTTACCAGAAAGAGGAGACGGGGTGACGCCCCCGGTGACACCCGCACCTGCCACTGCTATATCACCAGAATTGATAAAGGCAATAGGGGATCTGCTAACCAAATGTCAGAAGACAAGCACGGTGCATGTAGAGAGTGACTAGCTACCGGAGACTGAAGACATTCTCAGGGAAGCTCCCTGTCCCTGCAGGGGAAGAAGATTTTGATACCTGGGTGGAGCAGGCATTACAAGCAGTAGAGGCATGGGAAGTGCCTGAAGCACAGAAGAGGCAACGAGTGGTAGAAAGCCTCAAAGGCGCAGCAGCAGAAGCAGTGAAAAGTTTTCGGTTTGGGAATGCAGACTGCACGGCTCAAGACTGTCTAGCCATGCTACAGGAAGAGTTTGGTCAATTGGAAAAGGTGACAGAGATGGTCTACCAATTTGAACATACTTTCCAACAGCCGAAGGAGAAACTTTCAGAGTATGTTAGGAGACTGAACAAGGGTGCTGTGCAAGATTGTGTTGAAGAAGGGAATGAAGCCCCAAGATACAGATGCGGCAAGAATGAAGCAAGTCTTAAAGGGAGCGTTGCGCTCGGATCCAGTCTGGCTGCACCTGAAAACCTCGGGAGGAGGAACGTCACTGACTTACTCTGATTTGATAAAAATCATCAGAGATGAGGAGGCACTACAACAGGACCAGCAAATGACTAAGACAAATGTTGCCCCCGCACAGGTGTTAGTCAACCCAGTAATGACCCCTGAAAGAGACTCAGAGGTAGACACTTTAAAATCGCAAATGTCCAAGGTGTTAGAGATATTGACCTCTCTAATAGCAAAAGACCCAGAGGGCCCCAGGAGATAAGTACCAAGGAAGGAACTATTCCCAGTTGCCTCAGCACCCGCATCTTTACAAGAGTGGGGAGATATAGTCTGCTTTAACTGTGGAGGAATTGGCCATATTGCAGCTACATGTTCCAGTCCCAAGAAGAAGAAAACAGATAACCGCAAGCCGGCGGGAAACTCCAGAGGGCCCCAGTGAAGGAGTCAACCGGGTGCCCATCATCTTCAGTGAGCTCCAAGCTGAATGCGAAGCAGAAGAAAAGAGGAGACAAAACCCCTCAGAAGAAACACAACATTCCTCAACAGAGATACACCCCAGAGAAAGGGGGCAAGACCCCTCAGAAGGGGCACAGCATTCCCCGGAGGGGATGCACACCTAAGAAAAACAATAATATCCCTCAGCGGGTCTGTACACCCATTGAAAGGAGGGAAATCAATGCATACCAGGCTCAAGAAAGACTAAAGTCCAAAGGGAGTTGGACGAGAGAGAGTCCGAAGGGAAAGGACCAGAAGAAGGCGACCCCTGCCAGGCCATATCCGGAGAAGCTGGTAGGCCCATCTCCTATAGTGCCCATTCAAGTGGAGGGAGTCTACACCAGAGCCATCTTGGATACTGGGGCACAAGTGACCCTATTATACCGGGATTTCTACGATAAGCACTTGAGTCACCTGCCCATCCAGAAGATAGAGGAACTGGAAATATGTGGGATTGGAACCCAGAGCTTCCCCTACGATGGCTATCTGCCCGTCAAGATGACCTTTGATCCATCTGTGGCTGGGAAGGCCGAAGTGTTTGACACCCTGGCAGTTGTGTGCCCTCGGCCGCCAGGAGCCAACAAGAGTTCCCTTATAATAGGGACGAACACGGACCTGGTCCGAAGACTCCTAACCCCTCTAGTGAAAAAGAAGGGGCCAGCGGCCACCAAGATCCACCCCATGCTGAAGATGGCCTACCAACGGCTGGTCCTAGAGAAGAAGACCCCTGGGGAGGGGATAGGGAAGGTGTGGAGACTTGGAAGAGAAGGGGTAGTGTTGCAGCCCGGCGAAGTAACCTGTCTCAGAGCCACTGTGAAGCTTACTTGGGAGCAACCTGGACCCTTTGTCATGCTGGAGTCCGACCCAAGGGAAGAGTCCTCCGGTCTGGAAGTGATACCAGAAGTGATTCCGCTGAAGGCCCTGAAGAAGGCCCATTGTAGAGTTCCGGTGAGTGTTAGGAATACTACAGGTGGCTCCATGGAAATCCCAGCCAGGATGCTGCTGAGCCAGGTGAGCCCTGCTGCCCCGGTTACCCTGTCAGAAGTCAAGGGGACGGGTGAAGGAGGAGACGTTTGGGAGAAGCTGTCCATGGAAAACCCGAATCTGCCCAGGGCTTGGAAAGAGAGAGCCAAGGCCCAGTTGACCAGATGGGAGAAGATCTTCTCCAAAGATGAGTTCGATGTGGGGTGTGCAAGGAGTGCCACCCATCGAATCCGCCTCCAAGAAGACAAGCCCTTCAGAGAGGGTCAGGCGGGTCCCACTAGCAGATCTGGAGGATCTAAGGGAACAACTCGCAGAACTCAAGAGGACTGGTGTGATCCGGGAGTCTAGAAGCCCCTATGCCTCCCCGATAGTGGTGGTCAGGAAGAAGAATGGGTCATTGAGGCTCTGTATAGACTACAGGACCCTCAACAGGAGAACCATCCCCGACCAGTACACCACTCCGAGGATAGAGGAGGCTTTACAGAGTTTGTCTGGAGCCAAGTGGTTCAGCGTTATGGATCTCAAGAGTGGATACTACCAGATCCCTATGCATCCAGAAGACAGGGAGAAGACAGCCTTCATAACCCCAGTGGGGTTCTTCGAGTTTGATCGAATGCCTCAGGGACTGTCTGGAGCTCCTGCTACCTTCCAACGTCTCATGGAGAAGACTGTAGGAGACATGAACCTTATTGAAGTCCTTGTATACCTGGACGATGTCATTGTCTTTGGGAGAACCCTGGAAGAACACGAAGAGAGGCTGGAAAAAGTGTTGAGAAGACTCAGTGAGGAGGGACTCAAGCTTTCGCCTGAGAAGTGTTGGTTCTACCAGTCTTCTGTGAACTATCTGGGGCACATAGTGTCTGAAGAAGGGGTGGCCACGGACCCTGAGAAATTGGAGGCAGTTACCTCCTGGCCACGACCCACCACAGTAACAGAACTCAGATCCTTCTTAGGGTTCTGCTCCTATTACAGGAGGTTTGTGGAAGGATTCGCCCGAATTGCTAGACCATTGAATGAACTACTCAAGACCGAGGGGGAAGAGGACGACTCAGGGCCCAGGAAGCCGGGAGAGTCAGTCAGAGATCAGTGGAACCAGAAGTGTGAAGAGGCCTTCCAGGCATTGAAGAAGAGCCTAACCACTGCCCCAGTCTTGGCCTACGCAGACCCAACCAAACCCTATGAACTACACGTAGATGCTAGTCATGACGGTCTGGGAGGAGTACTTTACCAAGAACATGAAGGACAACTGCGGCCTGTTACCTACGTGAGCAGGAGCCTGACCCCCTCTGAGAAAAACGACCCCACTCACAAGCTGGAGTTCCTGGCCCTTAAGTGGGCGGTAGTAGACAAGCTCAAAGACTACCTGTATGGGGCGGAGTTCATTGTGAAGACCGACAACAACCCCCTTACCTACCTTTTCACCACAGCAAAGCTGGACGCCACTGGACACAGGTGGCTAGCCGCACTGTCTGGATTCAATTTCAGCCTAAAGTACAGGCCAGGGGCTGGAAATCGAGACGCAGACGCTCTGTCCAGAAGATCTCATGCCCCCACCAGTGACACAGAGGACTGGACTCAAGTGGCACCTGACGGGGTGCGGGCCCTTTGTCAAGGGGCTGAATTACAAGCCAGAGGAGGCTCAAGGGCGGAAGAGATAGGAGTTACCATGGTAGGAGTCCCCAAACAATACTGTGGAGTAACCCAACTGGAGGAAGCCCATCTGCCGAAACTGTCCAAGAAGGAACTGAGATGCGACCAATTGGAAGACCCCATGGGGAAATTGGTTCTGGAAGCCCTGGAGAACCAGGATCCAAATAGACTCCTGCGCCACTCCTCAAAGGAAGTTCGCCTGTTGAGGAAAGAGTGGGACAGGTTGCAGGTGCATCAGGGAGTGGTCTACCGAAGGGGCCCCTCTGATGACCTGGAAGATAAATGGCAATTGTTCCTTCCGGAAAAACATCGAGAGACTGTTCTGATTGCCCTACATGACAATCACGGCCACCTAGGGGCGGAAAGGACCTTTCAACTCGTCAGAAGTCGGTTCTATTGGCCCTGCATGAGGGCAGAAGTGGAAGAGTACTGCCATTCATGTGCACGCTGCATCCAGAGGAAGACTTTACCCCATCAAGCTGCCCCAATGGGCCATCTACAAAGTCAAGGCCCAATGGATCTGGTATGCATTGATTTTCTCTGCCTCGAACCCGACCTGAGTGGACTAGGAAACGTTCTGGTGATAACCGATCATTTCACCTGGTATGCCCAAGCTTTCCCAACCAAAGACCAGAAGGCTTCCACAGTAGCCAAGGTACTTATGGAGAAGTATTTTGTCCATTATGGGCTGCCACAGCGACTCCATTCAGATCAAGGAAGGGACTTTGAGAGTCGGCTGATCCGGAAACTCCTGGATTCGTTAGGAATCAAGAAAACCCGAACCACACCTTACCACCCACAGGGAGATGCTCAGCCGGAGAGGTTTAACCGAACCCTGCTCAACATGTTGGGAACTCTGGATAGTGAGAAGAAACAACATTGGAGCAAACACATAGCAGCTATAGTACACGCTTACAACTGCACCACCAGTGATGCTACAGGCTACTCCCCATATCGACTCATGTTTGGGAGAGAAGCAAGGTTACCTGTGGACTTGGCCTTTGGCACCTCTTTAGACCATTCCTCAGCCACATCCCACAAAGGAAATGTGGACAGGCTCAGACACAGCCTGAAAGAAGCCTATGAACAAGCTCAAGCGGCCTCAGATCAAAGGGGAGCTCGAAACAAAAGAAACTTCGACTTGAAGGTCCGGGTGCAAGACCTGCAGCCCGGGGACCGAGTACTGCTACGCAATCTGGGGGTCCCTTGAAAACACAAACTTGCAGACAGATGGAGATCTGAACCCTATGTCATCTGTAGGAAGCTGCCAGGCCTACCTGTCTACAAGTTGAAGCCAGAAGGAAAGGTAGGACCACTGAAGACGTGGCATCGAAACCACCTGCTCCCTATTGCTGAAGCAGTCAGGATACCTCCAGTGAGGGACTCCCCTGAACCAGTCTCTATTCTGGATACCCCCAGGCCAAACACTCGGTCCCAGACCTCTCGGGCTGAAGATGGAGAGGCCTCTGAACTTAGTGGAGATGACGGAAGAGAACTTGACTGGCTGTGGCCTTCCCCAACTCCAGGAACTTCTGCTATAGATCTTCCAACCACTGAAGACACTATAAATGGACAACTGAACGCAGAAGCCACTGAGTTCATCCCATCTAGTCCTTCATCAGATTACTGGGAAGATGCCTGTGATACTTACTCTGAAAAGGACCCTAGAGACTCTATGTATCCCTCGGCTCCTGAAACCGATGTTCTGGAGCCCACCGTGTTGCCTGAACCTGCTACAGAAGAAGAGCCTGTGGCACCAAAGCCAGAAACCGCAAGAGAGCAAAGGGCTCAAAGAGTCATAAGGCCTCCCAAAAAGTTGACTTACCCACAAATGGGGAAGAGCTCAGAAGATTCTGTGGTCACTGCCAGGAGGAGTGCAGAGAATCCGGATCCCTCCACTGTTCATTTGGTGGAGGGCAACCCCCACTCACTCTCTGGCACAGTTAGGCAGGCCACTCATGATAGTGTGACCTGTGGGCAAGGGAATTCAACCCCTTTGGTTTTGGTGGGAATTCCCTATGCCAACATCTTACGCAATGTTGTCTAGGGTTGCACGCAATGTATGCTAGAATTATCTTTGGGGACCAAAGAGTTTAAGTGGGGGGAGTGTGTAGCGGGGTATTCCCCTTTAATACAGAGAGACAGGACTTTCCGGGTGAGAGGTGAGTCGGGAGGGAGTAGAGAAGAGACTTTACTGGAAGTGAAAGCAGAGGAGAGAGACTACGTTACCCAGAACCCCTTTCGGCAATGTTTCCACCCCAGAGACTCATGGGAGGGGTTATAAAAGGAGGAGGCGAGGCTGGGCTCGGCCTCTTTGGGACACGAGACTTCAGTGAGAGATCCTCCTGTGTGGACCTGCTGCTGTGTAAGGCCTGAAGCCTGGGGCCTTGCGCAGTTACCAAAGAGCCTTCCACCCCATCTCGAGCCTGGGTGGCATCTGACTGGGTTTTCTTAAACTGCTGCTGAGCTGGAGACCCGACCGCTGCAGAGGCTGTGTGTGGAGACACAGCAGGTGGAAGTTCCCGGACTGGGATCGCGTCCGGAGGGGTGAGCGAGCACTTGCACAATCCACAAATACTTTATACCATTGTTAGGCCTACAGACTGCCGTGGCCCACCAGTTCCTATTTTAGTTCTTTTCCCCCACTTGAGATCCAAAGCAGAACTGAGTCAAACGGATCTCTAGTGGAGTGTACTGTGTTGGCATTTTTTACCCCCCTTGGATTATAAATGTGTTCCTGAAATGTGCACCACCGTTTAAAGACTTGCATGCGAAGAATTTTACCCCCCAATAGACTGAGTTATATGGTCGGGCCTGGCCATCTAGGTAGTTTATTAAGTTGCTGCGCCATAGGGCGCATAGTGAAGTACTGTGATGTGGCGTACACACAATCGTTTTTCATGCCATTTTTTTTACCGACGTTTTTCACGTCGTTTTTTTCCATGTTTCCTCTCAAGCCTGTCTTGCGTACACACGATCATTTTAAAAAACGTTCAAGCAAAGCGCAGTGGCGTACACCACGTACGACGGCACTAAAAAGGGGAAGTTCCGTTCTAATGACGCCACCCTTTGGGACGCTTTTGCTAATTTCGTGTTACCGCGTGTTAGTAAAAGTTTGGTGAGAGACGATTCGCGCTTTTCTGTCTTCGTGCTTTAAAGATCGTTTTGTGGAGTTCAGTTTGTGCCTGTGGGTTCGTATCTGTCTTGCAGTGCTTGTAGTCAGTTCGTATCTGTTTATTCAGTGCGTTCTTGTCTGCTCGTTCCTGTTTTTCAGCTTGTTCTTCATAAGCCTTGCTGTTCTTCCGTTCGTTCTTCTAGTTCGTTCTGAGCTGCCGACCGTTATCTAGCCATGTTGCGGCTACGTACTCATCGTAGAGTTCGTGCTGTAGTTGGTGCAGGGGTTCATGCTGTATCCCGACTCCATGCCATGAGCAGGGTCAGGAGTTCATGGACCAAGAATTGGTTGCTCCAGCGGCACCAGTTCTGTCATATGCCTTGGTTGCGGGAGATCAGGGAGAATAATCCTGATGACTACAGGAATTTTCTCCGGATGTCTGACCCCGTATTTCAGCATCTGTTGGCTTTGGTGTCCCCCTACATTACCAGGCAGGACACCGTTATGCGTGAAGCCATCAGTGCTGAGCAGAGGCTCATTGCCACGTTGCGATACCTGGCGACTGGGAGAAGCCTGCAAGACTTAAAGTTCTCCACAGGCATATCCCCCCAGGCTCTGGGTATCATTATACCAGAGACGTGTTCTGCTATCCTCCAAGTTTTGCAGGAGGACTATATTAAGGTAAGTGTTCTTATTTCAAACATCACATTGTATGTATTTATTTGTTTTAATTGTTATTTTGGGTTTATTAGCAGTCCCTAATTCCCATGATTCTTAGCTGCAGGGAATGTCCCCTTTCTCCACATGGTAATTTATTTTTGTTTTGTTTTTTATTAGGCCTACATTTAAATTTGCCTTACCTAACCTCTCCAGCATGCTATCCTGGGGCCATACCCACCTTGCCTTGTCATTTCCATGTATTTTAATCTATGCTCCATCGTAGTGCTTTACCCTAAACGCCCCCTAAAGATTGCCTAGGAATGTTACATTTTTCACTAAATCATACAGAGTGCTACAGCCTTCATTTGTGATCTCCCCAACTCATCTTCAACCCCCCCCCCATTTTTTTTGGTTGGGTTTGTTGTTGCTTACTAATAATGTTTTAATTTTTCGGTTTCTCCCAATGTTGGCCATGAATTCTTTTCTTAAATCTGCTTTCAATGTTTCTGTCTCAAAGTATTACATTTTTTTTAAATTTAATTCCACAGTTCCCTTCTACGCCACATGAATGGCAGAATGTGGCATCGGAGTTTGCCCAACGATGGAACTTTCCGAACTGTGGAGGGGCCATCGACGGCAAACATGTTCGGGTCGTCCCACCACCCCATTCGGGATCCTTTTATTACAATTATAAGGGGTTCCACAGCATCGTGATGATGGCAGTGGTGTCGGCCACCTACGAATTCCTCTATGTGGACGTTTGCAAGAATGGCAGGATGTCTGATGGAGGAGTCTTTGCACAGACGGAGTTTGGGGAACGGCTCCTTTTGGATCAGCTGGCCTTGCCACCAGCGGAGCAGAATGTGGAGGGACTCCCATTTGTGTTTGTGGCGGATGAGGCGTTTGGCCTGGGTCCCCATTTGATGAGGCCATTCCTGCAACGCACCCTCACCCCTGAGAGGAGGGTGTACAACTATCGGCTGGCCAGAGCAAGAAGGGTGGTTGAAAATGCCTTTGGCATCATGGCCAGCCGCTTCCGCCTGTTCCTCACCTCCATCCACCTTGCCCCTTACAAATGGAACCATGTTGTAATGGCGTGTTGTGTGCTCCATAATTATCTCCGGGTGCATTCAACAAATTATCTGACTTTGACTGGGCCTGAGGCCTCATTATTGGAAGCAGAACATCTTGTGGCCTTGGAAGCTGGCCGTCCAGGCTTGGCCCCCCAAACTGGACGTGAGGTCCGTGACAAATATGTGGATTATTTTGTGGGTAGGGGGGCCATTGAAATGCCTGATGACTTTTAACCTTATTATTTGGAAAAATAAAACTATTTTTTTATCAAAGATTGGTTTGGTGTTTTAATTTAATAATGTTTTATGTTTCTCGTAGGTTTACTTAGTGCACTAGTATTGCCATGTGTATTTTGCATTCTTAATTAGCCTTCATTGTCAGTGTAAACACAAACCATTGATTAGTTCACTTTGCACAACATTTACATAATGAAGCCACAATTTCTTGATAAGAAAATAATTTTTTTTATTATTTTTGAGGACTATTCCTTTTAAATGTAGATGTCCAAAACATTTTTTGTTTGTTAAAACGCATGAACAGCCATGCATACAAAAAAGATCTTTAAAAATATCGTGAAAAATTAAACATGTACTAGTCCTTAAAGGTTAAAAGAAAAACAAACCTGCCAAAACACAGCAAGTTCAACGTTATTTTGTTAAAAAACATTATACACGCCCAAGCACAGCCATGATCTTTTGTAGCCTTTCTTCCACCCGCTTGGTATTTTCCCTGATCTCTATCAAGTCTCCCTTTAATTTTTTAAGGTCACGACAGCAGACCATGAGGTATTGGATCAGGATCCGGGCACTGTGATGTGTAAACTTTTCGGGGTCTTCGGCCAGAACTGCACCTAAATAAAAAAAAATCAAGTAGTACAGAATATGTAGGCCTACATCTATTAACCTGCATCTGTCTGGTTTGACACTGACCTGTTGTGGTGCCACTTTCCACTTCCACAACCTCACGTTCCTCTCCATCATGTGGTTCTGGGGGTATTGTTGACGGTCTTGGATTTAGAGGCTCATTTGACGTAGCTTTTTGAAGCCCTATGGAGATTGCAAGAAAAGGTATACTTTCATTAGTAATGAATATATTTTTGAGAAAATTAAACCATGAACAAATAATTTGTAAACATTATTTGGAAGTGTGGTCCATTTTTAAATGTACCCCCAGTGACAACCGGAACACATGATTGGATACATAGCGAAAACCATAGCATATACTTTTTGAACCAAAGTTTGACACATTGTAACACCCCAAAGTATATACACAGGATCACCTGTGTGTGACACCCTCAAACTTTGGGGCTTTTGGCCCACACTTGTACTATTGCGTTCAGATGTTTCATCAGCTGCTGAGCATTCTCTCCCTTAACATTACCATGCATATCCTTTTTTTAAAAATAAAATTGTCCTTTGGATTTGGTCCTAAAAACTAATTGGTTACCAAATTTGCTCCCCCAAATAAAATTAAATAAATGGGTGTTCACACTGGATGATCCCAAAACATCGTTTTATGAACTGGACGGAGAAAGAGGTTTAATACGTCCGTTTACTGTGCGGACGAACCTGAAAGATGGTATCTTTCACTGTACTATATCAAAGACAAAAATACACAACATAATACAAGTAATAATCTTTAGCAGGGATAATAGCCAAAAAGTACTTACTTTTTCCTATAACTATCTTGATTCTTTTGTATTGGTCGGGCTCCCGCAACTTCAGATCAGACCATCGTTTTCTGAGCTGTTCCTTCGTTCTGCACACCCCGAATTTTTGGTGAAGACTTTTGACCACTTTGCCCATAATTTTTGTCTTGACCAGATTAGGCCTTTTATACGGCCCATGCTTGGCATCATAATCCTCCCTCTTCATCTCCACCATTTCCTCGTATGACATGTTGGATGCCTTACATCTCCTGGATCGGGATTTGGGCTCCTCAGGAATTTCATCCTCTGTAGAGGTAATCTCAGCCACCTGTGTCTCCGCCATGTTACTAAGCACTACGACGAGCGAGAAGGGGCGGGGAAAGTACAATATCGAACGTCAGGGGCGGGGAAAGCGTGCAGAGTTTCACGCATGTGCAGTGTATATCAAGTGAAGATCCATGTGTCGAAAATACGTTCATTTGGCAGGAGAGGGAGTTCGCAACGAACGTGTTGACCAAGGTACATAACATTTTAAGGATTTGGGTTTCCGCAGAGGAGGAGATTTGGGGCTTTTATATCTGTCCAAAATGCTGATGTCATGGATATGCAGTAGTGTTTGTCTGTCAGCTTACCTTCCTTCCCATGTGTTCATCTTAGAGGCCTGAACCCTTTCACCTGGCTTCCTTTATAATCTCCTCCCAGCCTGACTCCACCCCAGGCCCTATCACAGAACACTATATTAACCTGTGCACTGCAAGCCTGCTTTGCTGATCAACGTGTTTGTTAGGCATTGTGTGTTTGGGTTCCTGCCTGCCGTGTGCTATGTCTGTCTCTCTGTTACATATTTGGCTTGTCCCCGACTATCCCTGTCTGCTCGTGACCCTTGACCTTCGGCTCGTTCTTTCGTTATCCTTGTCTGCTTGTGGCCCCTGACCTTCAGCTTGTTATTCGTTTCTCTCATATCTTGTGCTGCTGCTTCCCCTCTTTTCCCCTTATCCTACGGGGCGTGAGCTAGGAAACTCCAGGGGCCGCGACCTGGTCCCAGCCTGCAGCATAACATCCTCACCACTAGAGGCTCTGGAGAAGACCTGCTGGGTCTTAGACTCCGCGCCCTGGGGAATCTTGGCTCTAGCTTCCGTTAGGATCCTGGTTGTGTTCCTCTGGTCCCGCTTTCCACAACCACCCAGTTTCCTATCCGCAGAAGCCAGCCATAGGGTTCACTACCTTGCGGTGCACTCCTGTCCCCCTATGGTGTGCATCTGTCACCTGGCCACAGGTGACCTTGACAGTTTGATCAGCCATGAACTCGGCTGACATCCCGCTCCCCGCGGATGATCCATTGCAGGGCATAGTTCGCAGACTTGAAACCCAGGAATCGAATCAGACTCAGGTGATGCGATTCCTCCAGGATCTGGCTTCTCGCTTCGAGCAGCTTCAGGCCTCCTTGGGAACCCTGAATCCGCAACCTCAAATACAACCAGTGGCTGCACCTATTGCACCAGTCGCAGCCACACACTCACTACAACTGCCAGCTCCGTCCCGTTTCTCTGGGGACTCCAAGGCTTGCAGGGGGTTCCTTAGCCAATGCACAATTCATTTTGAGCTCCAGCCCCAAAACTTCCTGTCTGATCGGGCTAAGGTAGCCTATATCATTTCCCTCCTCTCTGGTGAAGCTTTAGCCTGGGCAGCCCCTCTGTGGGAACTGAATGATCCAGTGGTTTCTAGCCTGTCTGGCTTCTTGAAACTTTTTCGGAATATCTTCGAAGAACCGGCTCGTGTCTCTTCAGCGGCCAGCGCCCTTTTACGTCTCCGCCAAGAGTCTGCTTCTGTGGGACAGTATGCCCTTCATTTCCGCATACTGTCGGCTGAGTTGAGCTGGAACAATGAGGCCTTAGTCGCAACCTTTTTGCATGGCCTGTCTGATAGAGTGAAGGATGAATTAGCAGGAAGAACCATCCCCACTGATCTGGCCGGCGTTATCTCCTTGTGTAACCAGATCGATATTCGCTTTCAGGAGAGGACCTTAGAAAAGCAACGCCAGCACTCCTTGGTTCTTAGTCAGCCTGAGCTCCCCTCTCTTCGACCCGTAGAGCATCTCCTACCAGCTGAGGAACCCATGCAGCTGGGTCGGACCAGGCTATCCCCCGAGGAACGTGCTAGGTGCAGAACTCTTGGTCTGTGTCTTTACTGTGGGGGCAAAGGTCATTTTCGTGACACTTGCTCTCTTTGTCCAGAAAAACGTTAAGGTCCACTTCATCTGGAAAGTGGAGTATTGGACCCAGAAATATCACCTTCCCCTTCTCGTCTTCTGCTTTCTGTGTTCCTTCATGTTGGTGCTTCTTCTCATTCGGTCTCAGCATATCTGGATTCCGGAGCCGCTGGTAATTTCATGGACTGGGAAATCGCATCGTCCATGAGACTTACTCTTTTGCCCCTCACCACGCCATTGGTGGTCTTGGCGATTGATGGTACTGTTCTCCCAGGGGGACCTATCCGCTTCCAGACCCTCCCTGTTAAGATGTCGGTAGGGACACTCCACCAGGAGTGGATATCCTTCCTTATCTTACCCAAGGCCTCAACGCCTATAATTTTGGGTCTCCCATGGTTACAGCTCCATTCTCCTCATGTGGACTGGACTACTGGACAGATCCTGGCTTGGGGTTCCTCCTGTTCCTCGTCCTGCCTACCCAAGGTTGCCCCCTGTGAACCTGAGCCGGTCATTCATTCCAGGTTGCATAACCATTTACATTTCTCTGTCCCTAACCACCCTTGGACGCACAGCCAGGCTAGCTTGTCTACAAGTCCTGCAGTCGCTACGTCTTGCGATGCGATTCAGGTAGTCGCTACACCTGACTCAGCTATTCACTCTGCCTCTGTACTAGTTATGCCAGTCCAGCCCATGCCCAGTGAGCCTCCTACTTTTTCTTGTTCAGGACATTCTGCTTGTCCTTCAGCTATTCAGCTTGACTCCGGCGACATGTCACCTTCTAACCAACCTGACTTCAGGGTTCCACTGACATCTGCCCAGTCTGATGGTCCTGTGCAAGATGACCAGTTCCCCTTTAAGTGTCTAGGGGACCCTCCTCAGATTCCTGTTGATCCTCTCATGCCCTTGCTTATTCCTAGAGAGCCTTTGGTCCTCAATAGATCTTCTTGTCATCTCCCTACCTCGTTTTTGGTCTCTGAGGATAATCCTAAGTACGAGGTTAGACAAGTTCTGGATTCTCGGCTCTGCAGAGGCATTCTTCAGTACCTTATGCATTGGAGAGGTTTTGGTCCTGAGGAGGCGTCTTGGATCGCTGCATCTGATGTCGCTGCACCTCATCTGTTGAGGAGGTTTCATCAGAGATTTCCCTTTAAGCCTGGGCCCAGGCGGGGGAGGGCCCATAAGAGGGAGGGTACTGTCATGGATATGCAGTAGTTTTTGTCTGTCAGCTTACCTTCCTTCCCATGTGTTCATCTTAGAGGCCTGAACCCTTTCACCTGGCTTCCTTTATAATCTCCTCCCAGCCTGACTCCACCCCAGGCCCTATCACAGAACACTATATTAACCTGTGCACTGCAAGCCTGCTTTGCTGATCAACGTGTTTTTTAGGCATTGTGTGTTTGGGTTCCTGCCTGCCGTGTGCTACGTCTATCTCTCTGTTACATATTTGGCTTGTCCCCGACTATCCCTGTCTGCTCGTGACCCTTGACCTTCGGCTCGTTCTTTCGTTATCCTTGTCTGCTTGTGGCCCCTGACCTTCAGCTTGTTATTCGTTTCTCTCATATCTTGTGCTGCTGCTTCCCCTCTTTTCCCCTTATCCTACGGGGCGTGAGCTAGGAAACTCCAGGGGCCGCGACCTGGTCCCAGCCTGCAGCATAACATCCTCACCACTAGAGGCTCTGGAGAAGACCTGCTGGGTCTTAGACTCCGCGCCCTGGGGAATCTTGGCTCTAGCTTCCGTTAGGATCCCGGTTGTGCTCCTCTGGTCCCGCTTTCCACAACCACCCAGTTTCCTATCCGCAGAAGCCAGCCATAGGGTTCACTACCTTGCGGTGCACTCCTGTCCCCCTACGGTGTGCATCTGTCACCTGGCCACAGGTGACCTTGACAGCTGATTTGATGAATGGTGCCTGAAACATATGTATTTTCTTGGTTCTTGATTTTACAGAGAGAATGAATACATTCAAAAACCCTGACTTTATGGGGGAGTTCATTGATAAATGGAAGGACCTCCCTATCCTGTCGCAGACCAAAAGTGGTTCCAATAAAAACAAAACGGCCAGGACAGCAGCACTGGAGAGCCTGCTTGCATTTGTCCAAACCCAGATACCCACAACAACTCTCCAAGATGTGAAAACCAAAATTGCTACCATCAGGGGACATACAGGACCCAGAGGAATATGGTCCTGAAGTCCCAGAGGTCAGCTGCTTTAGTAGATAAGGTTTATAAACCCACTCTGTGGTACTACAGCAAGCTATCTTTTCTGGATGACCAGCTGGAAGTACGGGAATCTCTGTCCACCCTTCCCCCCAGAGGTCAATCCAGTCTTCCTTGTAGCCAAACCTTCAGCCTTCCTTGCAGCCAGCCCTCCAGCCTTCCTGGCAACCCTGCTCTGGCTTCCTCTGAGGATCAAGATCAGGTCCTTGAGGAGGCAGATTTGGATATATGGAGCCAGGTAAAGTATTGATATCTACATTTATATGTTACAAAAGTGATGAATTTAAATTGATGTTAGTATTGTTAGGTATTTAATGTACGAAAAAAAAAGGATTTAAAGAGCAAGATACAGTAGTGGTCAAATTTGATGTGGACAAGGCAACAATATCAGGAGGCGGAATCTCTGAAAATGTACTAATTTTTCACATTCAATTAAAAAATGTCTGGAGGTGAACAATGTGTGTGATTGATGGTGACAAAAAATAAATAAAGTCCCTTTCTTTTTTTACAGCCAGAGCAGAGCCAGGAAGATGGTGATGTTGGGGACCAGGAGGAGGCAGGGCCCAGTGGCACCCAGGAGGAGGCTGGGCCCAGTGGCACCCAGGAGGAGGCCGGGCCCAGCACAAGAGCCCAGATGCCTCCCCTGATAATGAAACCACGAGGGCCAAGGAGAGGTAGGCAGGTGGAGGAGGAAACAAGAGCCTTCATCAAAGAGGCTACTGCGGCCCTCAGAGAGGCACCCTCTGCTGAAGAGGGCTTTGCCGCAGTCCTCGCACATAAGCTAGCCCAAATGGACCTGCGTCAAAAGCTCTATAGTGAGACCCTTCTCCTGAAGGTAATTAACAAGGGATTGCTCGGTGAACTCACCAAGTTCACCGACATGACGGAGGTTGTCCCTACTCCTCCACCTCCTCCTCCTCCTCCTACTACTCCTCCTGCCACAACCTCTCCTCCTGATCCCCAGCCTCCGAGGAAGAATCCAACCAAGGCTGCAGAGAAGGCTGCAGAGAAGGCTGGAGAGAAGGCTACAAGGAAGAGGAAAAAATAATGCCTGCTGTAGTACCACAGACTGGGGACATATATGACTTATCTGCTGCGGTTCCTGACCTCTGGGAGTTCAAGCCAAGATTGGGCTCCTTTTTGATTTCTTTCAATCAATAGTTTGGTT
Organism: Rana muscosa; assembly: GCA_029206835.1. Classification (NCBI taxonomy): domain Eukaryota; kingdom Metazoa; phylum Chordata; class Amphibia; order Anura; family Ranidae; genus Rana; species Rana muscosa. The sequence goes on along the minus strand of CM055122.1, from coordinate 758,333,604 downwards.
TTCACATCTTGGATGGTTGTTGTGGGGTCCAAAGGATGCACAAATGCAAGCAGGCTCTCCAGTGCTGCCTTCCCCTTTAATTTGTTATGTTCCTAAATAAAGGATACTTTTTTTGGCTTAAAATACTTGACATAGTGATTTGTATTTCAAAAGAGACTTTGCTAGGGAGTAGGCAGAGACATTTAAAATAATATTATTGGTATTAACAAGGGACACAAACCTCCTTGAGGCAAAATGAGACAAATTTTGAAGGTTGGTGTGGTAACTTTACACAAGAATAATTTAAGCAAAAAACCCTCAAAAAAAAGGACCAAAAAAAAAATAAGCTAACTTAATTACTAAAATAAACTGCAAAAACATAAAAAAAATAAAAAATAAATTGATATTTACATTTAATTATGAATTTATGAGGGAGATGTGGCTTGAAAAGAATATTTTTCTATCATTAAATCAATTAGGAATTACTTTAGAAACAAGTTTGGCATAACTCTCAATGTCATTAGCAAAAGAAGGTAATTGTTTAAGCATTATCAAAAGAAGAACAGAATGTGCAGCATTAAAACGATGCAATTAATTCCACCGTGACGAATGTGCCATATCTAGTTCCAACGCTAGCTTTACCAAAACGAGCGCTCCCGTCTCATACTTGATTCTGAGCATGCGCGTTTTTTTCACGTCGTTAAAGCATACACACTATCGTTTTTCACGTCGTTAAAAAAAACGACATGAAAAACGACGTGAAAAAAGAGAGCATGTTTGAAATTTTTAATGCCCGTTTTTCACGTCGTTAAAAATGCTCTGGAGCATACACACGATCATTTTTAATGGCCATTTTTTAAAATGGCATTTTTAACGGCATGAAAAACGATTGTGTGTATGGGGCATTACACGTGGCGCGTGTGCGCCATATCTTAATAGTTATAGTGTGACTATTGCTGCAGGGCTCTGCAGATAGATTCATATGATCTGTTATCACTGTTGATTTTTATTACCATAGAAAGTAAATTCGTTATTCTTCTATCACTGCCTTGGTGTTTGAATTTAATCATAAAGCATAAGATATACACATATTACCCTAGACTAACTGTGCCAGTAGGGGGTCGAGTTAATTGCCGGGGGTTGGCGGAGCTGTCTTCAGGGCCCAAACTAAATCTGCGGCCCTCTTAACTGAAGGTATCGCTACACACATATATACACACACTTTTTGCTGACAAGCCAGGGGATTTATTTTTTTATACCAAAGACATGTATATATATGCACTTTTTTGCTGAAAAAGCCAGAGTTCATATAGTTTTAATTGTATATGTAACATATTATTATATTATATTATTATTATATTATTATTGTAATATATTATTATGTAAAAATAATTATATATATTTTTAAATATACAAGTAAAACTATATGAACCCTGGCTTGTCAGCAAAAAAGTATGTAATAAATAAATAAATAAATATATATATATATATATATATATATATATATATATATATATATATATATAATAGAGAGGTATATAGTTAGTGACACAAGCCAGGGTAAGGCAATTGTTTGGTTATTTTTCTTTTTTTTTCTTCTTCTTTTCTTGCATGATCATTTGTCCACATGACAGACTCAGTGCTGCCTGTCTCTCTCACACTCGCTCACTCACCTACCTTGATTAAACAGGCTGCCTAAAGCCCCCACTCGCCTGCCACTGCCGCTAACCAGGCTACTCCGCGGCTTCTAATGGAGGAGAGAAAGGCCGGAGGTGGGGGCGGAGTGCAGATTTAGATTACTCCGCCGGCGCCTGCTTCACCTGCAGCCGGAACTATAGGAACTGCATCGGCAAATGCGGATCCAGGATGGGTTACTCCGCGTGGCTAGTTCCCTCCCTGCTCATTCCTCCCACTCGGCACACAGCTGTATTTGTCGGCCAGAGGCCGGACATTACCCCCAGGCAGTGACTGAGTGACTGACACACAAGGACACACATGTACATAATTGCAGTCAGTGCAGATTGCAGAACAAGAGAGCACAGCAGGGATGATTAGGGTGTGCCTGGGCACACCCGGCACACCCCGTGGGCACACCTATGCGTGAGTCCTTAGTTTTGTAGCAAGCAATGTAGAGTAAACCAAGGAATGGAAGGGAGGGTGGTCTGTGACCTGTACTGTACACCAATGTGTGGAATTTAGAGCAAAGTCAACATTCCTCTTATCGTATAGTACAGGACACAGAGTATTCAGTCACCAAAAGATGTCCACAAGCAATGAATAAGAAGGGTGGGAAACAATTAGGCAAACATAACTCTGCCAACAGGCCCAAACAACTAGAATCAGAAGGCCCAACTTCAGAGTGCTGCTACAAGAGTCTTGCTGCCAAAAGCTGCATCTAAAGTAGGGTGACCAGACATCCCCGGTTTCAGGGGACAGTCCCCGGATTGAGGACACTGTCCCCGGACCAAGTCTGTCCCCAGTTTTGTCCCTGGGTTGGATTTGAACAGGGGCTGGGGCAATTTCAAAGACAGTCAGTGCAGAATAAAAAAAAAAAAATCTGAATTACACCCCCCCCCCCGCTACGCCACTCCTACTAGCTTAGGGAGGTGTATTTTTTTCCATTATCTGTGCCCCTTTCTGATGATCATGTGCTGGTCGGAGCGGAGGGAATATTTCTTCAGTTTCGGGTGCCCATTCAGCTCCGCTCGCATGTTCTTCTGCCTTGGCTCAAGTCCTGGCTGCTTATCTCCTTGCCTTCCCTGGTGGAGTGATATTCCCAGTAGTAGCCGGGGCCCGGCGGAGAGTAAGACTTTACGGGCGGCGACGGGCAAAGAGTCGCTGATTGCCGCCATTACTAGTATAAAAAAAAAAATGTCCCCGGATTTTATTTAAAAAATATGGTCACCTTAATCTACAGAAGACTGGAAATCCTTCTGGTAAAATTTTATGATGGCAGCCTTCCGCAACTGGGCTACAAAGGAAGATAGGTTGTAAGGGTGGTTTCTGCAGGGCAGAGAGAACCAAGATGAGATCCCAAGGAAGCACAGGGTGCAATGTGGAGGGCTTTATATGAGATACACCTTGAAGAAGGGTTCTTTTAACGGGGAGTAAAGCCAGGGGTCTTTAAAAAAGATAAGGCTGAGACCTGGCCTTTGAGAGTGCTTAAGGTTAAGTTCTGGTCAAGACCTGTTTGTGGGAAGGCCAGAACATGAGGCACAGAGTAATCGCTAGGATTGAAGTGTCCGTGCTGACACCAGGCAAAAAAAAAGGTTTTCCAGGTAAGATAAATAGATCTTCTTGGAAGAGGATTTTCTTGCTTTTAGTAAGGTAGGAATCACAGTCTCAGAAACCACCCTATTCTTTAAGATTTGAGTTTCAACAGCCATGCCATTAAAGGCAGAGAAACAACATTGAGTAGAGGGCCCTGAGATAGTAGATCTGGCCTGTTGGGAAGAGGCCAGGCATTGTCGCCTAGAAGCCATAATCTGCTGTGCAAGTATACGCAGTGCTCCATGTCGGCTCCAGTCAGCGGTGACTTCAATATAAACAAGTAAAGCGCCTACCGCACTTATTAAATCCAGGATAAAACTGACAATCATAATTCCAGGCTCACTTGTTTTATCCCTATGTGGGCCTTAATCATAACAAACATAAAGTATAATTGTACTCCTTAAAAAACTTCCCACACCTATCTTCGACTGGGATACACAGGTGTAAGTTAATAGCCACTACCCCAGACACAGTTACAGAGAGATGAAAGGATTACAAATCACATGCATTACACAACATTAGTGATGAGCCGAACACCCCCGGGTTCGGTTCGCACCAGAACCCGCGAACGGACCGGAAGTTCGAACGAACATTAGAACCCTATTAAATACAATGGATGCGAACGTTCGAATTCTAAAGTGCTAATTATAACAACTATTATGCATGTTATTGTCCTAAAAAGGGTTTGGGAACCCGGGTTCTGCACCAGGGGACATGTATCAATGCAAAAAGAAGTTTTAAAAACGGTCGTTTTTCGGGAGCAGTCATTTTAATGATGCATAAAGTGAAAAAAAAAAAGTCAAATATTCCTTTAAATATCGTACCTGGGGGGTGTCTAAAGTATGCCTGTGAAGTGCCACGTGTTTCCCGTGTTTAGAACTGTCCCTGCACAAAATGACACTTCTAAAGGAAAAAAAAGCCATTTAAAACTGCTTGCGGCTTTAATGTAATGTCTGGTCCCGGTAATATGGATGAAATTCTTTAAGAAAAATGGCATAGCTACCCCATGACCCCCCCCCCCTACCCCAGCCCATTACCAGCCCCTTTGGGTCTTGTATGGATATTAAGGGGAACCCCGCACATAAAATAAAAAAGGCCCTATATACTCTGAACAGCCGTATACAGGCGGTGCATACAAGACAGGGACTGTAGGTTTGTTCTTATGTAGAATCTGTTTGTAATTTTGAACAGGTACATTGTTGAAGTGTAGCTCCAGCCCAAAAATCTATTTTTAAACTTTTTGGAAAACATAGGTAAGGGTTATCACCCCTGTAACATTTGTTTTGCTGTCTGTGCCCCTGTTCAGAACATTTCACCTCACTTTCCGTCCCAATGACAACTGTTTTTGAAATGTGGTGTTTTTCTTGAAACAAGGATTGCTGATAAAGCATCAGTACAGAGGAGACACCTTTCTCCCATATTTATTCTTACAGGAGAGAATTTTCCTTCCTAGTGGTAGATTTCCTCTCACTTCCTGTTGTCTTCTTGCGTTTGCAAGTAGGAGTCGTTTGTAAGTTGGATGTTTGAAAGTAGGGACCTGCCGTATATACTCTGCAGAAATAGGCCCCTTAGTTGTTGGTGTTGGCACAACACTGTAAGCACTCACAGTTACTCTTGGTTGGTGCTGGAACGCCCTGCTGTCAACTATTATATCAGGAATTTTAATTACATATAATTGTTGAACAGTGGTAGTAAAAATTGGGCCTTTGATGGTGGTGCTGGTGCCACAACACTGTAAGCCCTGACAGTTACTCTTGGTGGGTGCAGCAATGGGCCCTGCTGTGAATTATTAGATCAAGAATTGTAATTACATGCCCCTGTTGAACAGGGGCTGAAAAATTGGGCCTTAGGCACTGGTGGCACAACACTGCAACCCCTCACAGATACTGTACTTGGAGCACAGCAATGAGCCCTGTTGCAAAGTATTGCTTCAAAAATTGTAATGACACGCCCCTGTTAAACAGGGGCTGAAAAATTGGGCCTTAGGCACTGGTGGCACAACACTGCAACTCCTCACAGATACTGTACTTGGAGCACAGCAATGAGCCCTGTTGCAAAGTATTGCTTCAAAAATTGTAATTACACGCCCCTGTTAAACAGGGGCTGAAAAATTGGGCGTTAGGCACTGGTGGCGGCACCCATAAACAAAAATGATCTTCCAAGCTATCATCATCAATCGTATCATTGAGGACTCGGAGGAGGAGGATAGCCAGTCAACATAACAGCACAGGCACTCAGCATCAGCATCAGTCTTGAAGGGATGTGACATTTTAAAATCAATTAGTCTGTTATATCAGCATCAGGTGTGTGGTAGCTGGTGGTGATCCAAGACTGGTTCATCTTGATGAAAGTCAGTCGATCAACCGAGTCGGTGGACAGGCGCACCCTGTGATCCGTGACAAATCCTCCAGCAGCACTGAATGTGCGTTCCGAAAGAACGCTGGATGCAGGACAGGCCAGTAGCTCAATTGCATACTGTGCAAGCTCTGGCCAGTGATCCATCCTCAAGACCCAGTAAGCCAGAGGATTTTCGGTGGGGAAGGTGTCCAAGTCTGACCTTGCCCCTAGATATTCCTGCACCATGTTTATCAGACGCTGGCGATGGTTGCTGGAACCAATCATACTTTGGGGCTGCGGACTAAAGAATTGTCTGAACGCATCGGTCAGACGGCCACCTTCCCCACCGCTCCTTCTTTGACTGGCCGAAGCCTCAGCAACTCGTTGTCCAGGACCAGGAGTTTGCAACCTCCCAGTCTCTGGGAACGCGTTGCACAGACCTTTCTGCAAGGCCTCCCGGAGTTGTCTCATCCTCTGCTCCCTCTGCGACGGTAACATAAGGTCCGCAACCTTACCCTTGTACCGTGGATCAAGGAGAGTGGCCAGCCAGTAATGGTCCCTCTCCTTGATCCGAAGAATACGAGGATCCTTCCGCAGACTTTGCAGGATCAGGGAGGCCATGCAGCGTAGGTTTGCTGAGGCATTCGCTCCGGAGTCCTCTGGGTCACTAAGGACGACATGATCCGCAGCCACCTCCTCCCAGCCACGTACAAGTCCACTGGTTTCTTGGGACTGTAAATCATCCCTAAAAGACTGCTGCTGATGATGCTGAGTGCCAGCCTCCACCTCCATGCTGACACAATCCTCCTCCTCCTCCTCCTCCTCTTCCTGTGCGATGGGTGGGACAGAAGGAACACTGTCTGGGTAAAGGGGGCCTTGAGAGGCAAGGAAGTCCTCCTCTTCCTGCCTCTGTTCTGCCTCAAGTGCCCTGTCCATTATTCCACGCAGCGTGTGCTCCAACAGGTGGACAAGAGGTACAGTGTCACTGATGCATGCACTGTCACTGCTCACCATCCTCGTGGCCTCCTCAAATGGTGCCAGGACAGTGCATGCATCCCTGATCATGCCCCACTGGCGTGGAGAAAAAAAACCAAGCTCCCCTGACCCTGTCCTGGTGCCGTAGTCGCACAGGTACTCATTGATGGCCCTCTGCTGCGTGTGCAGCCGCTGCAGCATGGCCAACGTTGAGTTCCACCTGGTGGGCATGTCACATATAAGGCGGTTCTTGGGCAGGTTCAACTCCTTTTGCAGCTCAGCCAGGCGAGCACTGGCATTATAAGATCTGCGGAAATGCACACAGACTTTCCTGGCCTGCCTCAGGACATCCTGTAAGCCCGGGTACCTGCCCAAGAACCGCTGCACCACCAGGTTAAGGACGTGAGCCACACAGGGCACATGGGTCAGTTGTCCCTGTCGGAGGGCGGAGAGGAGGTTGGTGCCATTGTCGCAAACCACCATTCCTGGCTTAAGCTGGCGTGGCGTCAACCACCTCTCGGCCTGGCCCTGCAGAGCAGACAGGACCTCTGCCCCAGTGTGGCTTCTGTCCCCCAAACACACCAGCGCAAGCACGGCATGGCATCTTTTTGCCTGCGTACTTGCGTAGCCCCGTGAACGGCTACGGAGCACCGCTGGTTCATAGGACAAACCACAGGAAGAGGCCATGGAGGAAGAAGAAGAGGAGGGGGTGGAGGAGAGAGGTGTGTCACAACCAGTAGTAGCATTTTGGAGGCGTGGCGGTGGGACAACCTCCAACACTACTGCACCTTGTCCTGAATCCTTCCCAGCTGCCAAAAGAGTGACCCAATGGGCCGTGAAAGAAAGGTAACGTCCCTGTCCATGCCTGCTGGACCATGAGTCAGCGGTAATATGCACCTTACCGCTGACCGCCCTGTCCAGCGAGGCCAAGACATTGCCTTCCACATGCCGGTAGAGAGCCGGAATAGCCTTCCGTGAGAAAAAGTGGCGTTTGGGAACCTGCCACTGAGGAACCGCACATTGCACAAACTCACGGAAGGGGGCCGAGTCTACCAACTGAAAAGGCAGCAGTTGAAGCGCTAGCAATTTAGCCAAGCTAGCATTCAACCGCTGGGCATGTGGATGGCTGGGAGTGAACTTCTTTCGACGGTCCAGCAGCTGGGGCAGGGAAATTTGCCTGCTAGAATCGGACGTCGGTGTACTGCTAGCAGAGTGGGCGCAAGTACTTGGCTGTGACACACCTAATTCTACACCTTCATTCCTCTCAGTGCATGTTTCAGAGAGGACTGAAGTTATAGTGGGGTTGGAGATCCCAGCTGATGCGGTGCAAGGAGAGGTCCGCTTTGTTCTTTGGTGTGGGTCTTTGAGGTAGGCTTGCCAACGAGCTGCATGGCAGGTCAACATATGTCTGGTCAGGCATGTGGTACCCAAGCGGCTGATGTTTTGGCCACGCGATATACGCTTGAGACATATGTTGCAAACAGCAGCTGTGCGATCTGATGCACTAGCCTCAAAAAAGGCCCACACCAAAGAACTTTTTGAATGACGGGCAGAGGCAGCGCCCTGCACAGGTGGAGCTCTGCGGTGTGATTCCGTCGGTGTACTGCCCTTACGCTGGCCACCAAAGGGCATCCTGCCTCGTTGGAGATGTGCCTCCTCCTCATCCTCCTCCTCCTCCTCTCTCCTATTAGGCACCCACGTGGAGTCATTGACCTCATCATCCCCTCCCTCCTCATCACTGGAGCCAATCTGGCAGTATGCTGCAGCTGCTGGAACATGACTGCCAGATTGGTGTCCTTCTTGAGCATCCCCTCTGTCTGCTCTCACGCTACTGCCTTCCTCTAGCTGGGTTTCATCATCAGACCCTTCGAAACGCTGGGCATCCTCCTGGAGCATGTACCCAACACTGTGCTGAAACAGTTCGGGGGACTCCTCAGGAGGAGGACATGGTGGGTCTAGGGAAGGAGTGACTGATGATTTGTCTGACATTGATACCAGGGAAGACGACGCTTTGGCAGCTGCTTTTCCAGTACCCTGAGCCTGGGTGAGAGAGGATGAGGAGGAGGAGGAGGGCTTGGTCATCCACTCTACCAAGTCTTCGGCATGATGTGGCTCAACATGTCCAGCTGCCGAAAAGAAGGACAAGCGTGTCCCATGGCCATGTGCTGATGACAATGCACCGCGTCCACGACCAGCACTGTTGCCCCCAGACACAGAGCCTGCTTGCCCTCTTTTATTGCCTCCTGACTGTCTGCCTCTCCTTGTTTGCCTTCCAGACATTCTAATAGATGGCCTGCAGGGAGATGGGAAAAAAGCAATAAGGGCTACCTTCAGGTGTCCTTCTCTGTCCCTGGAAACAAGGACTTGCAGAGTGAAAGAAAAAAAACACTCTCCCTACCTACAGTTTTCTGTCCCTAGAAAAAATGTTTTTTTTAATCACAATATAGCACAAGGAAAATTAACTCACTGTCCTTACAGGTCCCTGGAAACAAGGACTTGCAGAGTGAAAGAAAAAAAACACTCTCCCTACCTACAGTTTTCTGTCCCTAGAAAAAAATGTTTTTTTTAATCACAATATAGCAAAAGGACAATTCACTCACTGTCCTTCCAGGTCCCTGGAAACAAGGACTTGCAGAGTGAAAGAAACTGACACTGTCCCTACCTAGAGTTTTCTGTCCCTGGAATAAATGTTTTTTTCAGCACAATATAGCACAAGGACAATTAACTCACTGTCCTTACAGGTCCCTGGAAACAAGGACTTGCAGAGTGAAAGAAAAAAAATACTCTCCCTACCTACAGTTTTCTGTCCCTAGAAAAAAATGTTTTTTTTAATCACAATATAGCAAAAGGACAATTCACTCACTGTCCTTCCAGGTCCCTGGAAACAAGGACTTGCAGAGTGAAAGAAACTGACACTGTCCCTACCTAGAGTTTTCTGTCCCTAGAATAAATGTTTTTTTTAATCACAATATAGCACAAGGAAAATTAACTCACTGTCCTTACAGGTCCCTGGAAACAAGGACTTGCAGAGTGAAAGAAAAAAAACACTCTCCCTACCTACAGTTTTCTGTCCCTAGAAAAAAATGTTTTTTTTAATCACAATATAGCAAAAGGACAATTCACTCACTGTCCTTCCAGGTCCCTGGAAACAAGGACTTGCAGAGTGAAAGAAACTGACACTGTCCCTACCTAGAGTTTTCTGTCCCTGGAATAAATGTTTTTTTCAGCACAATATAGCACAAGGACAATTAACTCACTGTCCTTACAGGTCCCTGGAAACAAGGACTTGCAGAGTGAAAGAAAAAAAATACTCTCCCTACCTACAGTTTTCTGTCCCTAGAAAAAAATGTTTTTTTTAATCACAATATAGCAAAAGGACAATTCACTCACTGTCCTTCCAGGTCCCTGGAAACAAGGACTTGCAGAGTGAAAGAAACTGACACTGTCCCTACCTAGAGTTTTCTGTCCCTAGAATAAATGTTTTTTTTAATCACAATATAGCAAAAGGACAATTCACTCACTGTCCTTCCAGGTCCCTGGAAACAAGGACTTGCAGAGTGAAAGAAACTGACACTGTCCCTACCTAGAGTTTTCTGTCCCTAGAATAAATGTTTTTTTTAATCACAATATAGCAAAAGGACAATTCACTCACTGTCCTTCCAGGTCCCTGGAAACAAGGACTTGCAGAGTGAAAGAAACTGACACTGTCCCTACCTAGAGTTTTCTGTCCCTAGAATAAATGTTTTTTTTAATCACAATATAGCAAAAGGACAATTCACTCACTGTCCTTCCAGGTCCCTGGAAACAAGGACTTGCAGAGTGAAAGAAACTGACACTGTCCCTACCTAGAGTTTTCTGTCCCTAGAATAAATGTTTTTTTTAATCACAATATAGCAAAAGGACAATTCACTCACTGTCCTTCCAGGTCCCTGGAAACAAGGACTTGCAGAGTGAAAGAAACTGACACTGTCCCTACCTAGAGTTTTCTGTCCCTAGAATAAATGTTTTTTTTAATCACAATATAGCAAAAGGACAATTCACTCACTGTCCTTCCAGGTCCCTGGAAACAAGGACTTGCAGAGTGAAAGAAACTGACACTGTCCCTACCTAGAGTTTTCTGTCCCTAGAATAAATGTTTTTTTTAATCACAATATAGCACAAGGAAAATTAACTCACTGTCCTTACAGGTCCCTGGAAACAAGGACTTGCAGAGTGAAAGAAAAAAAACACTCTCCCTACCTACAGTTTTCTGTCCCTAGAAAAAAATGTTTTTTTTAATCACAATATAGCAAAAGGACAATTCACTCACTGTCCTTCCAGGTCCCTGGAAACAAGGACTTGCAGAGTGAAAGAAACTGACACTGTCCCTACCTAGAGTTTTCTGTCCCTAGAATAAATGTTTTTTTTAATCACAATATAGCACAAGGAAAATTAACTCACTGTCCTTACAGGTCCCTGGAAACAAGGACTTGCAGAGTGAAAGAAAAAAAACACTCTCCCTACCTACAGTTTTCTGTCCCTAGAAAAAAATGTTTTTTTTTATCACAATATAGCAAAAGGACAATTCACTCACTGTCCTTCCAGGTCCCTGGAAACAAGGACTTGCAGAGTGAAAGAAACTGACACTGTCCCTACCTAGAGTTTTCTGTCCCTGGAATAAATGTTTTTTTCAGCACAATATAGCACAAGGACAATTAACTCACTGTCCTTACAGGTCCCTGGAAACAAGGACTTGCAGAGTGAAAGAAAAAAAATACTCTCCCTACCTACAGTTTTCTGTCCCTAGAAAAAAATGTTTTTTTTAATCACAATATAGCAAAAGGACAATTCACTCACTGTCCTTCCAGGTCCCTGGAAACAAGGACTTGCAGAGTGAAAGAAACTGACACTGTCCCTACCTAGAGTTTTCTGTCCCTAGAATAAATGTTTTTTTTAATCACAATATAGCACAAGGAAAATTAACTCACTGTCCTTACAGGTCCCTGGAAACAAGGACTTGCAGAGTGAAAGAAAAAAAACACTCTCCCTACCTACAGTTTTCTGTCCCTAGAAAAAAATGTTTTTTTTAATCACAATATAGCAAAAGGACAATTCACTCACTGTCCTTCCAGGTCCCTGGAAACAAGGACTTGCAGAGTGAAAGAAACTGACACTGTCCCTACCTAGAGTTTTCTGTCCCTAGAATAAATGTTTTTTTTAATCACAATATAGCACAAGGAAAATTAACTCACTGTCCTTACAGGTCCCTGGAAACAAGGACTTGCAGAGTGAAAGAAAAAAAACACTCTCCCTACCTACAGTTTTCTGTCCCTAGAAAAAAATGTTTTTTTTTATCACAATATAGCAAAAGGACAATTCACTCACTGTCCTTCCAGGTCCCTGGAAACAAGGACTTGCAGAGTGAAAGAAACTGACACTGTCCCTACCTAGAGTTTTCTGTCCCTGGAATAAATGTTTTTTTCAGCACAATATAGCACAAGGACAATTAACTCACTGTCCTTACAGGTCCCTGGAAACAAGGACTTGCAGAGTGAAAGAAAAAAAATACTCTCCCTACCTACAGTTTTCTGTCCCTAGAAAAAAATGTTTTTTTTAATCACAATATAGCAAAAGGACAATTCACTCACTGTCCTTCCAGGTCCCTGGAAACAAGGACTTGCAGAGTGAAAGAAACTGACACTGTCCCTACCTAGAGTTTTCTGTCCCTAGAATAAATGTTTTTTTTAATCACAATATAGCACAAGGAAAATTAACTCACTGTCCTTACAGGTCCCTGGAAACAAGGACTTGCAGAGTGAAAGAAAAAAAAACACTCTCCCTACCTACAGTTTTCTGTCCCTAGAAAAAAATGTTTTTTTTAATCACAATATAGCAAAAGGACAATTCACTCACTGTCCTTCCAGGTCCCTGGAAACAAGGACTTGCAGAGTGAAAGAAACTGACACTGTCCCTACCTAGAGTTTTCTGTCCCTGGAATAAATGTTTTTTTCAGCACAATATAGCACAAGGACAATTAACTCACTGTCCTTACAGGTCCCTGGAAACAAGGACTTGCAGAGTGAAAGAAAAAAAATACTCTCCCTACCTACAGTTTTCTGTCCCTAGAAAAAAATGTTTTTTTTAATCACAATATAGCAAAAGGACAATTCACTCACTGTCCTTCCAGGTCCCTGGAAACAAGGACTTGCAGAGTGAAAGAAACTGACACTGTCCCTACCTAGAGTTTTCTGTCCCTGGAATAAATGTTTTTTTCAGCACAATATAGCACAAGGACAATTAACTCACTGTCCTTACAGGTCCCTGGAAACAAGGACTTGCAGAGTGAAAGAAAAAAAATACTCTCCCTACCTACAGTTTTCTGTCCCTAGAAAAAAATGTTTTTTTTAATCACAATATAGCAAAAGGACAATTCACTCACTGTCCTTCCAGGTCCCTGGAAACAAGGACTTGCAGAGTGAAAGAAACTGACACTGTCCCTACCTAGAGTTTTCTGTCCCTAGAATAAATGTTTTTTTTAATCACAATATAGCAAAAGGACAATTCACTCACTGTCCTTCCAGGTCCCTGGAAACAAGGACTTGCAGAGTGAAAGAAACTGACACTGTCCCTACCTAGAGTTTTCTGTCCCTAGAATAAATGTTTTTTTTAATCACAATATAGCAAAAGGACAATTCACTCACTGTCCTTCCAGGTCCCTGGAAACAAGGACTTGCAGAGTGAAAGAAACTGACACTGTCCCTACCTAGAGTTTTCTGTCCCTAGAATAAATGTTTTTTTTAATCACAATATAGCAAAAGGACAATTCACTCACTGTCCTTCCAGGTCCCTGGAAACAAGGACTTGCAGAGTGAAAGAAACTGACACTGTCCCTACCTAGAGTTTTCTGTCCCTAGAATAAATGTTTTTTTTAATCACAATATAGCAAAAGGACAATTCACTCACTGTCCTTCCAGGTCCCTGGAAACAAGGACTTGCAGAGTGAAAGAAACTGACACTGTCCCTACCTAGAGTTTTCTGTCCCTAGAATAAATGTTTTTTTTAATCACAATATAGCACAAGGAAAATTAACTCACTGTCCTTACAGGTCCCTGGAAACAAGGACTTGCAGAGTGAAAGAAAAAAAACACTCTCCCTACCTACAGTTTTCTGTCCCTAGAAAAAAATGTTTTTTTTAATCACAATATAGCAAAAGGACAATTCACTCACTGTCCTTCCAGGTCCCTGGAAACAAGGACTTGCAGAGTGAAAGAAACTGACACTGTCCCTACCTAGAGTTTTCTGTCCCTAGAATAAATGTTTTTTTTAATCACAATATAGCACAAGGAAAATTAACTCACTGTCCTTACAGGTCCCTGGAAACAAGGACTTGCAGAGTGAAAGAAAAAAAACACTCTCCCTACCTACAGTTTTCTGTCCCTAGAAAAAAATGTTTTTTTTTATCACAATATAGCAAAAGGACAATTCACTCACTGTCCTTCCAGGTCCCTGGAAACAAGGACTTGCAGAGTGAAAGAAACTGACACTGTCCCTACCTAGAGTTTTCTGTCCCTGGAATAAATGTTTTTTTCAGCACAATATAGCACAAGGACAATTAACTCACTGTCCTTACAGGTCCCTGGAAACAAGGACTTGCAGAGTGAAAGAAAAAAAATACTCTCCCTACCTACAGTTTTCTGTCCCTAGAAAAAAATGTTTTTTTTAATCACAATATAGCAAAAGGACAATTCACTCACTGTCCTTCCAGGTCCCTGGAAACAAGGACTTGCAGAGTGAAAGAAACTGACACTGTCCCTACCTAGAGTTTTCTGTCCCTAGAATAAATGTTTTTTTTAATCACAATATAGCACAAGGAAAATTAACTCACTGTCCTTACAGGTCCCTGGAAACAAGGACTTGCAGAGTGAAAGAAAAAAAACACTCTCCCTACCTACAGTTTTCTGTCCCTAGAAAAAAATGTTTTTTTTAATCACAATATAGCAAAAGGACAATTCACTCACTGTCCTTCCAGGTCCCTGGAAACAAGGACTTGCAGAGTGAAAGAAACTGACACTGTCCCTACCTAGAGTTTTCTGTCCCTAGAATAAATGTTTTTTTTAATCACAATATAGCACAAGGAAAATTAACTCACTGTCCTTACAGGTCCCTGGAAACAAGGACTTGCAGAGTGAAAGAAAAAAAACACTCTCCCTACCTACAGTTTTCTGTCCCTAGAAAAAAATGTTTTTTTTTATCACAATATAGCAAAAGGACAATTCACTCACTGTCCTTCCAGGTCCCTGGAAACAAGGACTTGCAGAGTGAAAGAAACTGACACTGTCCCTACCTAGAGTTTTCTGTCCCTGGAATAAATGTTTTTTTCAGCACAATATAGCACAAGGACAATTAACTCACTGTCCTTACAGGTCCCTGGAAACAAGGACTTGCAGAGTGAAAGAAAAAAAATACTCTCCCTACCTACAGTTTTCTGTCCCTAGAAAAAAATGTTTTTTTTAATCACAATATAGCAAAAGGACAATTCACTCACTGTCCTTCCAGGTCCCTGGAAACAAGGACTTGCAGAGTGAAAGAAACTGACACTGTCCCTACCTAGAGTTTTCTGTCCCTAGAATAAATGTTTTTTTTAATCACAATATAGCACAAGGAAAATTAACTCACTGTCCTTACAGGTCCCTGGAAACAAGGACTTGCAGAGTGAAAGAAAAAAAACACTCTCCCTACCTACAGTTTTCTGTCCCTAGAAAAAAATGTTTTTTTTAATCACAATATAGCAAAAGGACAATTCACTCACTGTCCTTCCAGGTCCCTGGAAACAAGGACTTGCAGAGTGAAAGAAACTGACACTGTCCCTACCTAGAGTTTTCTGTCCCTGGAATAAATGTTTTTTTCAGCACAATATAGCACAAGGACAATTAACTCACTGTCCTTACAGGTCCCTGGAAACAAGGACTTGCAGAGTGAAAGAAAAAAAATACTCTCCCTACCTACAGTTTTCTGTCCCTAGAAAAAAATGTTTTTTTTAATCACAATATAGCAAAAGGACAATTCACTCACTGTCCTTCCAGGTCCCTGGAAACAAGGACTTGCAGAGTGAAAGAAACTGACACTGTCCCTACCTAGAGTTTTCTGTCCCTGGAATAAATGTTTTTTTCAGCACAATATAGCACAAGGACAATTAACTCACTGTCCTTACAGGTCCCTGGAAACAAGGACTTGCAGAGTGAAAGAAAAAAAATACTCTCCCTACCTACAGTTTTCTGTCCCTAGAAAAAAATGTTTTTTTTAATCACAATATAGCAAAAGGACAATTCACTCACTGTCCTTCCAGGTCCCTGGAAACAAGGACTTGCAGAGTGAAAGAAACTGACACTGTCCCTACCTAGAGTTTTCTGTCCCTAGAATAAATGTTTTTTTTAATCACAATATAGCAAAAGGACAATTCACTCACTGTCCTTCCAGGTCCCTGGAAACAAGGACTTGCAGAGTGAAAGAAACTGACACTGTCCCTACCTAGAGTTTTCTGTCCCTAGAATAAATGTTTTTTTTAATCACAATATAGCACAAGGAAAATTAACTCACTGTCCTTACAGGTCCCTGGAAACAAGGACTTGCAGAGTGAAAGAAAAAAAACACTCTCCCTACCTACAGTTTTCTGTCCCTAGAAAAAAATGTTTTTTTTAATCACAATATAGCAAAAGGACAATTCACTCACTGTCCTTCCAGGTCCCTGGAAACAAGGACTTGCAGAGTGAAAGAAACTGACACTGTCCCTACCTAGAGTTTTCTGTCCCTAGAATAAATGTTTTTTTTAATCACAATATAGCAAAAGGACAATTCACTCACTGTCCTTCCAGGTCCCTGGAAACAAGGACTTGCAGAGTGAAAGAAACTGACACTGTCCCTACCTAGAGTTTTCTGTCCCTAGAATAAATGTTTTTTTTAATCACAATATAGCAAAAGGACAATTCACTCACTGTCCTTCCAGGTCCCTGGAAACAAGGACTTGCAGAGTGAAAGAAACTGACACTGTCCCTACCTAGAGTTTTCTGTCCCTAGAATAAATGTTTTTTTTAATCACAATATAGCAAAAGGACAATTCACTCACTGTCCTTCCAGGTCCCTGGAAACAAGGACTTGCAGAGTGAAAGAAACTGACACTGTCCCTACCTAGAGTTTTCTGTCCCTAGAATAAATGTTTTTTTTAATCACAATATAGCAAAAGGACAATTCACTCACTGTCCTTCCAGGTCCCTGGAAACAAGGACTTGCAGAGTGAAAGAAACTGACACTGTCCCTACCTAGAGTTTTCTGTCCCTAGAATAAATGTTTTTTTTTAAGCACACTATAGCAGAAGCACAAAACACACTGACACTCTCCCTACCTATCCTTCTCTTTCCCTAAACTAAAGGAATCCAGGTTAAGCAAGAAAGAAATAACAGTCACTGTCCCTGCCTATGCTACTCTATCCCTGCTCCGGAACACACTACACTAGGCCGCCGTGCTGGCGGCCTTTTATAGTGTGGGGCGTGTACTAAACACCCTCAGCAATAATTGGCCACAGGCATCCTGCCTGTGGCCAATCATTGCTCTCCTCGCTGCCGGCGCTGTGATTGGCCAAGCATGCGGGGTCACAGTGCATGCTTGGCCAATCACAGCGCCTGGATGACACTGCGATGGCGTAGTGCATTGTGGGCCGTTCGCGTCACTCGAATTTGGCGCGAACGGCCCAAATCGTTCGATCTTCGTCGAACGATCGAACAGCCAATGTTCGAGTCGAACGTATGTTCGACTCGAACACGAAGCTCATCCCTACACAACATGTACAAAATAAAAAGAAAAGATATAAACTGAATTACCACAAAATTAGGAACCAAGGCATGGTGTAATAGAATCCAAACTAACAATTCATATATTATTACAATTACTGTAGTTGAAATAGAGACTGATATCCCATGTCTGATTTAATCCTTGGGGTGTCTGAGTATTTAACCACTTCCCGCCCTCCGTATTGTCGAAAAACAGCTAGCTGGTGGTTCTCCAGTTGCGGTAGGGCATCCAGGGATGTCCTCCTGCTGGTGCGCAGCTGCACGATCCTGTGACCGCTTTGTCTGGTGCACATGGTCACTGTGACAAATTACAGCGATCATATAACATGTACACAAAACTGTCATGAATGATAGCTTGCTTACTATTGTGATCTCTGTGATCGATTATAGTTATCACATAGCACAGGGCCATTTACAGCGGCCCTGTACCATGTGATAGCTGTAGCCAATCACAGCAATCACAATAGTAGGCAAGTTAGACAGCTAAAATGATTGTTGTTGCAGTGATCATCACTGTAACAAGCAATCACAGTGTATAAAAAAACAAATTCATATTACCTTCCCAAAGCAGTGCATTGTCACCATAGGGACGCTGGACTACTCTGGTGTGTCAGGAACCATGAATCAGACTGAAACAGAAGTACAGTTAAATCACACTTGTTTAATAATAAAAATAAAAAGGCAAACAGAGTAAGCGTAGTAAAGCAAGCCAGGGTTCGGTAACCGGATCGGGTAGTCAGCCAAGCCAACGTCCAAGAACCAGGGATAAAGGTAGAGTCCAGCAAGCAGGATCTGTAGCCAGAGGGAACGTAGTCAAGCAGGTCTTCAACGGCAATGCAGGAGAAAGTCTGTAGTGATGTTAACACAGGCGAAGACGAAGATCAAATAAACTGGAAGTCCTTAACCACTTAACGACCAATGCTCACTGTATATATACGTCGGCAGAATGGCACGGACAGGCACAATCACGTACCTGTACGTGCCTGCCTTCGTATAGTTGGGGGGTCCCATCGGACCCCCCTTCTATGCAGTGAGCGGTCGGCATCATTCCGGGAGCGATCCGTGATGAGAGGACGGCCATTCGTTTCTGGCCACCCCCTCGCGATCGCTCCCGGCGAATGAAAAGCTTCCTCTGCCTGTGTAATGTTTACACAGGCAGGAGGAAGTGATGTCATCTCATGTGGCGCTCACATATATGTGAGCGCCGCATGAGAGAAGACACAGAGGTTAGTGCACTAAACAGCACACTGACACCACACACATAGGCACACGATCGCAACCCCAGGCCCCCCCAGAAACCCCCAGATCACCCCCCAGTCACAGTGTCACTGATTGCAGTGACCATTTATTTAGTGATCACTGCAATCAGTGACATTTGTGACTGTAAAAGTGTCAGGGCAGAGTGTTTTAGGTCCAGTGTAGCCCCTAACCCCCCCCTAATAAAGGTTTAACCCCTTGATCGCCCCCCAGGTAGCCCTTTCACCCCCTAGCACCGCTGTCGCTAAGCGATCGTTTTTCTGATCGCTGTATTAGTTATGTTGGTGCCGATAGGTAGCCAGTTATTTTTTTTAGGTTCGCCGCAGGTTTTTATAGCGTCAGGTACCCCCATATATTACCTAATAAAGGTTTAACCCCTTGATCGCCCCCCCAGCTAACCCTTTCACCCCCTTTTGCCATTATCACTAAGCAATCGTTTTTCTGATCGCTGTCTTAGTGTCGGTGATGCCGATAGGTAGCCAGTTATTTTTTTTAGGTTCGCCGCAGGTTTTTATAGTGTCAGGTCCCCTCATATATTACCTAATAAAGGTTTAACCCCTTGATCGCCCCCCAGGTAACCCTTTCACCCCCTTTTGCCAGTGTCACTAAGCAATCGTTTTTCTGATCGCTGTATTAGTTATGCTGGTGCCGATAGGTAGCCAGTTATTTAATTTTGGGTTCGCCGCAGGTTTTTATAGCGTCAGGTACCCCCATATATTATCTAATAAAGGTTTTAACCCCCTAATTGCCCCTAGTTAACCCTTTCACCAGTGATCACCGTATAAGTGTTACTGGTGACACTGGTGAGCCAGTTAGTTATTTTGTTATTTAGGTTCCCCGTCAGGTTTTTATATAGCGTCAGGTACCCCCATATATTACCTAATAAAGGTTTAACCCCCTGATTGCCCCTAGTTAACCCTTTCACCAGTGATCACCGTATAAGTGTTACCGGTGACGCTGGTTAGTTAGTTTGCTTTTTATTGTGTCAGGGCACCCGCCGTATATAACCCAATAAAGGTTTATTAACCCCCTGATCGCCCGGCGGGTGATATCAATTAGGTTTTAGCGTCAGAGAGGGTCTGCGTCACCCCAGGCAGCGTCAGGTTAGTGCCAGAAACACTAACACCCACGCGTGAAGCATACACCTCCCTTAGTGGTATAGTATCTGAACAGATCAATATCTGATCCGATCAGATCTATACTAGCGTCCCCAGTTTAGGGTTCCCAAAAACGCAGTGTTAGCGGGATCAGCCCAGATACCTGCTAGTAGTGATGAGCCGAACACCCCCGGGTTCGGTTCGCACCAGAACCCGCGAACGGACCGGAAGTTCGAACGAACATTAGAACCCTATTAAATACAATGGATGCGAACGTTCGAATTCTAAAGTGCTAATTATAACAACTATTATGCATGTTATTGTCCTAAAAAGGGTTTGGGAACCCGGGTTCTGCACCAGGGGACATGTATCAATGCAAAAAGAAGTTTTAAAAACGGTCGTTTTTCGGGAGCAGTCATTTTAATGATGCATAAAGTGAAAAAAAAAAAGTCAAATATTCCTTTAAATATCGTACCTGGGGGGTGTCTAAAGTATGCCTGTGAAGTGCCACGTGTTTCCCGTGTTTAGAACTGTCCCTGCACAAAATGACACTTCTAAAGGAAAAAAAAGCCATTTAAAACTGCTTGCGGCTTTAATGTAATGTCTGGTCCCGGTAATATGGATGAAATTCTTTAAGAAAAATGGCATAGCTACCCCATGACCCCCCCCCCCCTACCCCAGCCCATTACCAGCCCCTTTGGGTCTTGTATGGATATTAAGGGGAACCCCGCACATAAAATAAAAAAGGCCCTATATACTCTGAACAGCCGTATACAGGCGGTGCATACAAGACAGGGACTGTAGGTTTGTTCTTATGTAGAATCTGTTTGTAATTTTGAACAGGTACATTGTTGAAGTGTAGCTCCAGCCCAAAAATCTATTTTTAAACTTTTTGGAAAACATAGGTAAGGGTTATCACCCCTGTAACATTTGTTTTGCTGTCTGTGCCCCTGTTCAGAACATTTCACCTCACTTTCCGTCCCAATGACAACTGTTTTTGAAATGTGGTGTTTTTCTTGAAACAAGGATTGCTGATAAAGCATCAGTACAGAGGAGACACCTTTCTCCCATATTTATTCTTACAGGAGAGAATTTTCCTTCCTAGTGGTAGATTTCCTCTCACTTCCTGTTGTCTTCTTGCGTTTGCAAGTAGGAGTCGTTTGTAAGTTGGATGTTTGAAAGTAGGGACCTGCCGTATATACTCTGCAGAAATAGGCCCCTTAGTTGTTGGTGTTGGCACAACACTGTAAGCACTCACAGTTACTCTTGGTTGGTGCTGGAACGCCCTGCTGTCAACTATTATATCAGGAATTTTAATTACATATAATTGTTGAACAGTGGTAGTAAAAATTGGGCCTTTGATGGTGGTGCTGGTGCCACAACACTGTAAGCCCTGACAGTTACTCTTGGTGGGTGCAGCAATGGGCCCTGCTGTGAATTATTAGATCAAGAATTGTAATTACATGCCCCTGTTGAACAGGGGCTGAAAAATTGGGCCTTAGGCACTGGTGGCACAACACTGCAACCCCTCACAGATACTGTACTTGGAGCACAGCAATGAGCCCTGTTGCAAAGTATTGCTTCAAAAATTGTAATGACACGCCCCTGTTAAACAGGGGCTGAAAAATTGGGCCTTAGGCACTGGTGGCACAACACTGCAACTCCTCACAGATACTGTACTTGGAGCACAGCAATGAGCCCTGTTGCAAAGTATTGCTTCAAAAATTGTAATTACACGCCCCTGTTAAACAGGGGCTGAAAAATTGGGCGTTAGGCACTGGTGGCGGCACCCATAAACAAAAATGATCTTCCAAGCTATCATCATCAATCGTATCATTGAGGACTCGGAGGAGGAGGATAGCCAGTCAACATAACAGCACAGGCACTCAGCATCAGCATCAGTCTTGAAGGGATGTGACATTTTAAAATCAATTAGTCTGTTATATCAGCATCAGGTGTGTGGTAGCTGGTGGTGATCCAAGACTGGTTCATCTTGATGAAAGTCAGTCGATCAACCGAGTCGGTGGACAGGCGCACCCTGTGATCCGTGACAAATCCTCCAGCAGCACTGAATGTGCGTTCCGAAAGAACGCTGGATGCAGGACAGGCCAGTAGCTCAATTGCATACTGTGCAAGCTCTGGCCAGTGATCCATCCTCAAGACCCAGTAAGCCAGAGGATTTTCGGTGGGGAAGGTGTCCAAGTCTGACCTTGCCCCTAGATATTCCTGCACCATGTTTATCAGACGCTGGCGATGGTTGCTGGAACCAATCATACTTTGGGGCTGCGGACTAAAGAATTGTCTGAACGCATCGGTCAGACGGCCACCTTCCCCACCGCTCCTTCTTTGACTGGCCGAAGCCTCAGCAACTCGTTGTCCAGGACCAGGAGTTTGCAACCTCCCAGTCTCTGGGAACGCGTTGCACAGACCTTTCTGCAAGGCCTCCCGGAGTTGTCTCATCCTCTGCTCCCTCTGCGACGGTAACATAAGGTCCGCAACCTTACCCTTGTACCGTGGATCAAGGAGAGTGGCCAGCCAGTAATGGTCCCTCTCCTTGATCCGAAGAATACGAGGATCCTTCCGCAGACTTTGCAGGATCAGGGAGGCCATGCAGCGTAGGTTTGCTGAGGCATTCGCTCCGGAGTCCTCTGGGTCACTAAGGACGACATGATCCGCAGCCACCTCCTCCCAGCCACGTACAAGTCCACTGGTTTCTTGGGACTGTAAATCATCCCTAAAAGACTGCTGCTGATGATGCTGAGTGCCAGCCTCCACCTCCATGCTGACACAATCCTCCTCCTCCTCCTCCTCCTCCTCCTCTTCCTGTGCGATGGGTGGGACAGAAGGAACACTGTCTGGGTAAAGGGGGCCTTGAGAGGCAAGGAAGTCCTCCTCTTCCTGCCTCTGTTCTGCCTCAAGTGCCCTGTCCATTATTCCACGCAGCGTGTGCTCCAACAGGTGGACAAGAGGTACAGTGTCACTGATGCATGCACTGTCACTGCTCACCATCCTCGTGGCCTCCTCAAATGGTGCCAGGACAGTGCATGCATCCCTGATCATGCCCCACTGGCGTGGAGAAAAAAAACCAAGCTCCCCTGACCCTGTCCTGGTGCCGTAGTCGCACAGGTACTCATTGATGGCCCTCTGCTGCGTGTGCAGCCGCTGCAGCATGGCCAACGTTGAGTTCCACCTGGTGGGCATGTCACATATAAGGCGGTTCTTGGGCAGGTTCAACTCCTTTTGCAGCTCAGCCAGGCGAGCACTGGCATTATAAGATCTGCGGAAATGCACACAGACTTTCCTGGCCTGCCTCAGGACATCCTGTAAGCCCGGGTACCTGCCCAAGAACCGCTGCACCACCAGGTTAAGGACGTGAGCCACACAGGGCACATGGGTCAGTTGTCCCTGTCGGAGGGCGGAGAGGAGGTTGGTGCCATTGTCGCAAACCACCATTCCTGGCTTAAGCTGGCGTGGCGTCAACCACCTCTCGGCCTGGCCCTGCAGAGCAGACAGGACCTCTGCCCCAGTGTGGCTTCTGTCCCCCAAACACACCAGCGCAAGCACGGCATGGCATCTTTTTGCCTGCGTACTTGCGTAGCCCCGTGAACGGCTACGGAGCACCGCTGGTTCATAGGACAAACCACAGGAAGAGGCCATGGAGGAAGAAGAAGAGGAGGGGGTGGAGGAGAGAGGTGTGTCACAACCAGTAGTAGCATTTTGGAGGCGTGGCGGTGGGACAACCTCCAACACTACTGCACCTTGTCCTGAATCCTTCCCAGCTGCCAAAAGAGTGACCCAATGGGCCGTGAAAGAAAGGTAACGTCCCTGTCCATGCCTGCTGGACCATGAGTCAGCGGTAATATGCACCTTACCGCTGACCGCCCTGTCCAGCGAGGCCAAGACATTGCCTTCCACATGCCGGTAGAGAGCCGGAATAGCCTTCCGTGAGAAAAAGTGGCGTTTGGGAACCTGCCACTGAGGAACCGCACATTGCACAAACTCACGGAAGGGGGCCGAGTCTACCAACTGAAAAGGCAGCAGTTGAAGCGCTAGCAATTTAGCCAAGCTAGCATTCAACCGCTGGGCATGTGGATGGCTGGGAGTGAACTTCTTTCGACGGTCCAGCAGCTGGGGCAGGGAAATTTGCCTGCTAGAATCGGACGTCGGTGTACTGCTAGCAGAGTGGGCGCAAGTACTTGGCTGTGACACACCTAATTCTACACCTTCATTCCTCTCAGTGCATGTTTCAGAGAGGACTGAAGTTATAGTGGGGTTGGAGATCCCAGCTGATGCGGTGCAAGGAGAGGTCCGCTTTGTTCTTTGGTGTGGGTCTTTGAGGTAGGCTTGCCAACGAGCTGCATGGCAGGTCAACATATGTCTGGTCAGGCATGTGGTACCCAAGCGGCTGATGTTTTGGCCACGCGATATACGCTTGAGACATATGTTGCAAACAGCAGCTGTGCGATCTGATGCACTAGCCTCAAAAAAGGCCCACACCAAAGAACTTTTTGAATGACGG
Source organism: Rana muscosa (assembly GCA_029206835.1). Classification (NCBI taxonomy): domain Eukaryota; kingdom Metazoa; phylum Chordata; class Amphibia; order Anura; family Ranidae; genus Rana; species Rana muscosa. Next base: position 758,309,347 of record CM055122.1, on the reverse strand, counting down.
GCAGAGGCAGCGCCCTGCACAGGCGGAGCTCTGCGGTGTGATTCCGTCGGTGTACTGCCCTTACGCTGGCCACCAAAGGGCATCCTGCCTCGTTGGAGATGTGCCTCCTCCTCATCCTCCTCCTCCTCCTCTCTCCTATTAGGCACCCACGTGGAGTCATTGACCTCATCATCCCCTCCCTCCTCATCACTGGAGCCAATCTGGCAGTATGCTGCAGCTGCTGGAACATGACTGCCAGATTGGTGTCCTTCTTGAGCATCCCCTCTGTCTGCTCTCACGCTACTGCCTTCCTCTAGCTGGGTTTCATCATCAGACCCTTCGAAACGCTGGGCATCCTCCTGGAGCATGTACCCAACACTGTGCTGAAACAGTTCGGGGGACTCCTCAGGAGGAGGACATGGTGGGTCTAGGGAAGGAGTGACTGATGATTTGTCTGACATTGATACCAGGGAAGACGACGCTTTGGCAGCTGCTTTTCCAGTACCCTGAGCCTGGGTGAGAGAGGATGAGGAGGAGGAGGAGGGCTTGGTCATCCACTCTACCAAGTCTTCGGCATGATGTGGCTCAACATGTCCAGCTGCCGAAAAGAAGGACAAGCGTGTCCCATGGCCATGTGCTGATGACAATGCACCGCGTCCACGACCAGCACTGTTGCCCCCAGACACAGAGCCTGCTTGCCCTCTTTTATTGCCTCCTGACTGTCTGCCTCTCCTTGTTTGCCTTCCAGACATTCTAATAGATGGCCTGCAGGGAGATGGGAAAAAAGCAATAAGGGCTACCTTCAGGTGTCCTTCTCTGTCCCTGGAAACAAGGACTTGCAGAGTGAAAGAAAAAAAACACTCTCCCTACCTACAGTTTTCTGTCCCTAGAAAAAATGTTTTTTTTAATCACAATATAGCACAAGGAAAATTAACTCACTGTCCTTACAGGTCCCTGGAAACAAGGACTTGCAGAGTGAAAGAAAAAAAACACTCTCCCTACCTACAGTTTTCTGTCCCTAGAAAAAAATGTTTTTTTTAATCACAATATAGCAAAAGGACAATTCACTCACTGTCCTTCCAGGTCCCTGGAAACAAGGACTTGCAGAGTGAAAGAAACTGACACTGTCCCTACCTAGAGTTTTCTGTCCCTGGAATAAATGTTTTTTTCAGCACAATATAGCACAAGGACAATTAACTCACTGTCCTTACAGGTCCCTGGAAACAAGGACTTGCAGAGTGAAAGAAAAAAAATACTCTCCCTACCTACAGTTTTCTGTCCCTAGAAAAAAATGTTTTTTTTAATCACAATATAGCAAAAGGACAATTCACTCACTGTCCTTCCAGGTCCCTGGAAACAAGGACTTGCAGAGTGAAAGAAACTGACACTGTCCCTACCTAGAGTTTTCTGTCCCTAGAATAAATGTTTTTTTTAATCACAATATAGCACAAGGAAAATTAACTCACTGTCCTTACAGGTCCCTGGAAACAAGGACTTGCAGAGTGAAAGAAAAAAAACACTCTCCCTACCTACAGTTTTCTGTCCCTAGAAAAAAATGTTTTTTTTAATCACAATATAGCAAAAGGACAATTCACTCACTGTCCTTCCAGGTCCCTGGAAACAAGGACTTGCAGAGTGAAAGAAACTGACACTGTCCCTACCTAGAGTTTTCTGTCCCTGGAATAAATGTTTTTTTCAGCACAATATAGCACAAGGACAATTAACTCACTGTCCTTACAGGTCCCTGGAAACAAGGACTTGCAGAGTGAAAGAAAAAAAATACTCTCCCTACCTACAGTTTTCTGTCCCTAGAAAAAAATGTTTTTTTTAATCACAATATAGCAAAAGGACAATTCACTCACTGTCCTTCCAGGTCCCTGGAAACAAGGACTTGCAGAGTGAAAGAAACTGACACTGTCCCTACCTAGAGTTTTCTGTCCCTAGAATAAATGTTTTTTTTAATCACAATATAGCAAAAGGACAATTCACTCACTGTCCTTCCAGGTCCCTGGAAACAAGGACTTGCAGAGTGAAAGAAACTGACACTGTCCCTACCTAGAGTTTTCTGTCCCTAGAATAAATGTTTTTTTTAATCACAATATAGCAAAAGGACAATTCACTCACTGTCCTTCCAGGTCCCTGGAAACAAGGACTTGCAGAGTGAAAGAAACTGACACTGTCCCTACCTAGAGTTTTCTGTCCCTAGAATAAATGTTTTTTTTAATCACAATATAGCAAAAGGACAATTCACTCACTGTCCTTCCAGGTCCCTGGAAACAAGGACTTGCAGAGTGAAAGAAACTGACACTGTCCCTACCTAGAGTTTTCTGTCCCTAGAATAAATGTTTTTTTTAATCACAATATAGCAAAAGGACAATTCACTCACTGTCCTTCCAGGTCCCTGGAAACAAGGACTTGCAGAGTGAAAGAAACTGACACTGTCCCTACCTAGAGTTTTCTGTCCCTAGAATAAATGTTTTTTTTAATCACAATATAGCAAAAGGACAATTCACTCACTGTCCTTCCAGGTCCCTGGAAACAAGGACTTGCAGAGTGAAAGAAACTGACACTGTCCCTACCTAGAGTTTTCTGTCCCTAGAATAAATGTTTTTTTTAATCACAATATAGCACAAGGAAAATTAACTCACTGTCCTTACAGGTCCCTGGAAACAAGGACTTGCAGAGTGAAAGAAAAAAAACACTCTCCCTACCTACAGTTTTCTGTCCCTAGAAAAAAATGTTTTTTTTAATCACAATATAGCAAAAGGACAATTCACTCACTGTCCTTCCAGGTCCCTGGAAACAAGGACTTGCAGAGTGAAAGAAACTGACACTGTCCCTACCTAGAGTTTTCTGTCCCTAGAATAAATGTTTTTTTTAATCACAATATAGCACAAGGAAAATTAACTCACTGTCCTTACAGGTCCCTGGAAACAAGGACTTGCAGAGTGAAAGAAAAAAAACACTCTCCCTACCTACAGTTTTCTGTCCCTAGAAAAAAATGTTTTTTTTTATCACAATATAGCAAAAGGACAATTCACTCACTGTCCTTCCAGGTCCCTGGAAACAAGGACTTGCAGAGTGAAAGAAACTGACACTGTCCCTACCTAGAGTTTTCTGTCCCTGGAATAAATGTTTTTTTCAGCACAATATAGCACAAGGACAATTAACTCACTGTCCTTACAGGTCCCTGGAAACAAGGACTTGCAGAGTGAAAGAAAAAAAATACTCTCCCTACCTACAGTTTTCTGTCCCTAGAAAAAAATGTTTTTTTTAATCACAATATAGCAAAAGGACAATTCACTCACTGTCCTTCCAGGTCCCTGGAAACAAGGACTTGCAGAGTGAAAGAAACTGACACTGTCCCTACCTAGAGTTTTCTGTCCCTAGAATAAATGTTTTTTTTAATCACAATATAGCACAAGGAAAATTAACTCACTGTCCTTACAGGTCCCTGGAAACAAGGACTTGCAGAGTGAAAGAAAAAAAACACTCTCCCTACCTACAGTTTTCTGTCCCTAGAAAAAAATGTTTTTTTTAATCACAATATAGCAAAAGGACAATTCACTCACTGTCCTTCCAGGTCCCTGGAAACAAGGACTTGCAGAGTGAAAGAAACTGACACTGTCCCTACCTAGAGTTTTCTGTCCCTAGAATAAATGTTTTTTTTAATCACAATATAGCACAAGGAAAATTAACTCACTGTCCTTACAGGTCCCTGGAAACAAGGACTTGCAGAGTGAAAGAAAAAAAACACTCTCCCTACCTACAGTTTTCTGTCCCTAGAAAAAAATGTTTTTTTTTATCACAATATAGCAAAAGGACAATTCACTCACTGTCCTTCCAGGTCCCTGGAAACAAGGACTTGCAGAGTGAAAGAAACTGACACTGTCCCTACCTAGAGTTTTCTGTCCCTGGAATAAATGTTTTTTTCAGCACAATATAGCACAAGGACAATTAACTCACTGTCCTTACAGGTCCCTGGAAACAAGGACTTGCAGAGTGAAAGAAAAAAAATACTCTCCCTACCTACAGTTTTCTGTCCCTAGAAAAAAATGTTTTTTTTAATCACAATATAGCAAAAGGACAATTCACTCACTGTCCTTCCAGGTCCCTGGAAACAAGGACTTGCAGAGTGAAAGAAACTGACACTGTCCCTACCTAGAGTTTTCTGTCCCTAGAATAAATGTTTTTTTTAATCACAATATAGCACAAGGAAAATTAACTCACTGTCCTTACAGGTCCCTGGAAACAAGGACTTGCAGAGTGAAAGAAAAAAAACACTCTCCCTACCTACAGTTTTCTGTCCCTAGAAAAAAATGTTTTTTTTAATCACAATATAGCAAAAGGACAATTCACTCACTGTCCTTCCAGGTCCCTGGAAACAAGGACTTGCAGAGTGAAAGAAACTGACACTGTCCCTACCTAGAGTTTTCTGTCCCTGGAATAAATGTTTTTTTCAGCACAATATAGCACAAGGACAATTAACTCACTGTCCTTACAGGTCCCTGGAAACAAGGACTTGCAGAGTGAAAGAAAAAAAATACTCTCCCTACCTACAGTTTTCTGTCCCTAGAAAAAAATGTTTTTTTTAATCACAATATAGCAAAAGGACAATTCACTCACTGTCCTTCCAGGTCCCTGGAAACAAGGACTTGCAGAGTGAAAGAAACTGACACTGTCCCTACCTAGAGTTTTCTGTCCCTGGAATAAATGTTTTTTTCAGCACAATATAGCACAAGGACAATTAACTCACTGTCCTTACAGGTCCCTGGAAACAAGGACTTGCAGAGTGAAAGAAAAAAAATACTCTCCCTACCTACAGTTTTCTGTCCCTAGAAAAAAATGTTTTTTTTAATCACAATATAGCAAAAGGACAATTCACTCACTGTCCTTCCAGGTCCCTGGAAACAAGGACTTGCAGAGTGAAAGAAACTGACACTGTCCCTACCTAGAGTTTTCTGTCCCTAGAATAAATGTTTTTTTTAATCACAATATAGCAAAAGGACAATTCACTCACTGTCCTTCCAGGTCCCTGGAAACAAGGACTTGCAGAGTGAAAGAAACTGACACTGTCCCTACCTAGAGTTTTCTGTCCCTAGAATAAATGTTTTTTTTAATCACAATATAGCACAAGGAAAATTAACTCACTGTCCTTACAGGTCCCTGGAAACAAGGACTTGCAGAGTGAAAGAAAAAAAACACTCTCCCTACCTACAGTTTTCTGTCCCTAGAAAAAAATGTTTTTTTTAATCACAATATAGCAAAAGGACAATTCACTCACTGTCCTTCCAGGTCCCTGGAAACAAGGACTTGCAGAGTGAAAGAAACTGACACTGTCCCTACCTAGAGTTTTCTGTCCCTAGAATAAATGTTTTTTTTAATCACAATATAGCAAAAGGACAATTCACTCACTGTCCTTCCAGGTCCCTGGAAACAAGGACTTGCAGAGTGAAAGAAACTGACACTGTCCCTACCTAGAGTTTTCTGTCCCTAGAATAAATGTTTTTTTTAATCACAATATAGCAAAAGGACAATTCACTCACTGTCCTTCCAGGTCCCTGGAAACAAGGACTTGCAGAGTGAAAGAAACTGACACTGTCCCTACCTAGAGTTTTCTGTCCCTAGAATAAATGTTTTTTTTAATCACAATATAGCAAAAGGACAATTCACTCACTGTCCTTCCAGGTCCCTGGAAACAAGGACTTGCAGAGTGAAAGAAACTGACACTGTCCCTACCTAGAGTTTTCTGTCCCTAGAATAAATGTTTTTTTTAATCACAATATAGCAAAAGGACAATTCACTCACTGTCCTTCCAGGTCCCTGGAAACAAGGACTTGCAGAGTGAAAGAAACTGACACTGTCCCTACCTAGAGTTTTCTGTCCCTAGAATAAATGTTTTTTTTTAAGCACACTATAGCAGAAGCACAAAACACACTGACACTCTCCCTACCTATCCTTCTCTTTCCCTAAACTAAAGGAATCCAGGTTAAGCAAGAAAGAAATAACAGTCACTGTCCCTGCCTATGCTACTCTATCCCTGCTCCGGAACACACTACACTAGGCCGCCGTGCTGGCGGCCTTTTATAGTGTGGGGCGTGTACTAAACACCCTCAGCAATAATTGGCCACAGGCATCCTGCCTGTGGCCAATCATTGCTCTCCTCGCTGCCGGCGCTGTGATTGGCCAAGCATGCGGGGTCACAGTGCATGCTTGGCCAATCACAGCGCCTGGATGACACTGCGATGGCGTAGTGCATTGTGGGCCGTTCGCGTCACTCGAATTTGGCGCGAACGGCCCAAATCGTTCGATCTTCGTCGAACGATCGAACAGCCAATGTTCGAGTCGAACGTATGTTCGACTCGAACACGAAGCTCATCCCTACCTGCTAGCACCTGCGTTTTGCCCCTCCGTCCAGCCCAGGCCACCCAAGTGCAGTATCGATCGATCACTGTCACTTACAAAACACAACACACATAACTGCAGCGTTCGCAGAGACAGGGCTGATCCCTGCGACTCCAGTGCTGTAGGAGGTGATTTCACCACCACAGTTAAAAAAAAAGAGTATATAAGCTGAAGCATGGGGGCAGCAGGGGCGGAGGAGCGATTTTGCTCCTAATGCTGCGTACATACGGTCAAAATTCCGACAGAGGCATGCCCGTGGAAAAGTCCGACCATGTGTGTACGGCATAACTTTTGCGGGAGGATGCCCCCATGCTTCGGCATATATAAATGGTGCATGTATGCCCATCATTAGAAGTGGGTGGATGAAGGGAGGTATTCTAATGGTGGGCATACCCACCGATCAATCTCTTTTGTTCGTTCAGCCAACAGGCTGCATGAAAAAAAGATTACAATACATGTCCAACAAGGACCAGCAACGTACTGGTATGTTGCTGGACTTTGAATGGTTATACCAGATTGATGCCTGCGGGTTTAGGTATCATCTTGGTATCATTCTTTTCAGCCAGCGGCCGACTTTCATGTAAAAGCAATCCTAGCAGCTAATTAGCCTCTGGACTGCTTTTACAAGCAGTGGGAGGGAATGTCCCCCCGGATATAAAAAGCGCCATTGGGAAATTGGGAAAGCATTTTATCACACCGATCACACCACCAGCTGAACGCATTCCAACACACGCTGCTGTGTGCCATGCCTGCCTCCCTGATCCTGCTAAAAGGCCAAGGTTTTTCCGTCTCCTCCAAACATCACTGATGAGTACCGTCGGAAGGGGTGTTTATCTACCCTGTAAAACCAACCCCCTCCCCCTACTCTAACGGTCCATCTATCAATATTGAAACGGAGGTGACCCTACCACTTAGCTTTTTCCAAACTCTTCCAACATCAGGATTCAGTGCATGACAGCAAGCTTTCAACTATTGGACCAGCCCACAGTTTATACTCTACATACCGGTCTCTGACCTCACTTTCAGCGCTACGTGCCCCTTGTTGGGGAGCCTTCTCTCCGCTGGGGTTGGTGTGTGTGCCCACCCTCCCGGGTGAACCCTGGGCACCGGACGCCGATGGGACTTTGGCTCATCTGGAATAAGAGGTTTCTTCCCTGGTGTTTCTTGATTTGATTTTATGTTTTCCATCCCTCCCCCATGGATGCAACCTTATGATCCCCAAGTTCATACACATGACATACTAAATATGCCTGTTTGACACAATCATCTCCCTGAAGAAGAAAATTACTGTACTTTCGAAACGCGTCGGTTATCACCATCATATGTTTTTTGTAACTATATGGTGTCCCTGATTGTATTATTTCATGTATTGTATGTTTTTGTGTTAGCATCCTTCCTATGTTCATACCCATCACTCCTGTAAGACATCCTTACTCACCACCACCACCCTGGTGGAAATAAAATAACTTTGTACTTTCCATTTGTGTACTACGCATTTAATACTAGAGTAAAAGTTCCCTCCAAAGTCCCCCAAGAGGAAACCCCTCCTTTTCCCGTACATTTAGCTAATGGGATGCGGGAATTTTTACTCTACAGACCATCCTCAGCACCTATCCCCCATTTTGCAAGAAATGAGATAGGCAGTCATAAATTAAAAGCTGTGTAAATTTCAGAAAATGTACCCTAGTTTGTAGACGCTATAACTTTTGCACAAACCAATAAAGATACGCTTATTGACATTTTTTTTTACTAAAGACATGTGGCTGAATACATTTTGGCCTAAATGTATGACTAAAATTGAGTTTTTCGATTTTTCTTATAACAAAAAGTAGAAAATTTAATTTTTTTTCAAAATTTTCAGTCTTTTTCCGTTTATATCGCAAAAAAAATAATCGCAGAGGCAATCAAATACCATTAAAAGAAAGCTCTATTTGTGGGAAGAAAAGGACGCAAATCTCGTTTGGGTACAACATTGCATGTCCGCACAATTTCCAGTTACAGCAACGCAGTGCCAAATTCTGAAAACACCTCTGGTCTTTAAGCTGCATAATGGTCCGGGGCTTAAGTGGTTAAGTAGACAGCTGATGAGCAGATCATCAACAGGTGGATCACTGGAGAGATGGAAGCTGGCAATTAGCTAACAGCTGAGCTGCCAGCACAGAGAAGAAAGGGCTGAACGCAGCCCTGACATGGTGACAGTATGTAAAAAAAAAAAAAAGCTAGTACAAATTATAATTTTTTTTTAAATTGTAATAAAAACGCATTATATATATATATATATATATATATACACACACATATACACAGTATCTCACAAAAGTGAGTACACCCCTCACAAATTTTGTAAATATGTTATTATATCTTTTCATGTGACAACACTGAAGTAATTACACTTTGCTACAATGTAAAGTAGTGAGTGTACAGCTTGTATATCAGTGTACATTTGCTGTCCCCTCAAAATAACTCAACACACAGCCATTATTGAGGGTAAAGGTGATGGACTGGCCAAACATCTTTACCCCTCAGACCTAATCTGTGGGGCATCCTCAAACGGAAGGTGGAGGAGCGCAAGGTTTCTAACATCCACCAGCTCCGTTATGTCGTCATGGAGGAGTGGATGATGACTCCAGTGGCAACCTGTGAAGCTCTGGTGAACTCCATGCCCAAGAGGGTTAAGGCAGTGCAGGAAAATAATGATGGCCACACAAAATATTGACACTTTGGGCCCAATTTGGACATTTTCACTTAGGGGTGTACTCACAGTTTGTTGCCAGCAGTTTAGATATTAATGGCTGTGTTGAGTTATTTTGAGGAGACAGCAAATTTACACTGTTATACAAGCTGTACACTCACTATTTTACATTGTAGCAAAGTGTAATTTCTTCAGTGTTGTCACATGAAAAGATATAATAACATATTTACAAAAATGAGAGGGGTGTACTCACATTTTTGAGATACTGTATATACAATATATATATATATATATATATATAAAAATATATATATATATATATATATATATATATATATATATATATATACACACACATATACACACACATGCCACCAGTCAGTGTCCCTAATTACCCTCAACCACTCAGTGTCCCTAATCACCACCGCACAAGTTGCAGTGTCTCTGATCACCGCCACACCAGTTACAGTATCCCTGATCAACACCACAGCAGTTACAGTGTCCCTGATCACCGCCACACCAGTTACAGTACCCTAATCACTGCTACACCAGTTACATTATCCCTGCTTACTGCCACAGCAGTTACAGCGTCCCTGATCAACGCCACACCAGTTACAGTATCCCTGATCACCACCACAGCAGTTACAGTGTTCCTGTACCGCCACATCAGTTACAGTATCCCTAATCACCACACCACAGTATCCCTGATCACTGCCACAGCAGTTACAGTATCTCTGATCACCGCCACACTAGGTACAGTATCCCTAATCACCACCACACCATTTACAGTATCCCTATCTGAGGAATTTTTATTGTAATACAGTAAAACCTCGGATTGCGAGTAATGTGGTTTACAAACGTTTCGCAATATGAGCTGTTTTTTTTTTTTAATCCTGACTCGGTTTGCGAGCATTGTCTTGCAAGACGAGCAGGATTCAAGCCTCTGGGGCGTGCAGTACCACATTTGGCCAAAGGTGCAGGGGCGCCGGTGACGCTCTGAGACACTTGGAGCCGCTTGGAAACACTCCGTTCCCAAGTGTCTCTGAGTGTTTCCGAGTGTCTCCTGCGCACCCACCTCTGGCCACATGCGGTACTGCATAGAGAAGCAGTGGCTGTGGAATGAATTATCTGAGTTTCCATTGATTCCTATAAGGAAACTCGCTTTGATATACAAGTGCTTTGTATTACAAGCATTCTTCTGGAATGGATAATGCTCGTAATCCAAGGTACTACTGTATTTTTTATTGTAAAAGTAAAAGATGGCTGTATCTAGGGGGTGCTGCATCCCCTAGACTTCAGTTGCTCCCCCCTCCCCAGGCCCCCTGCTCACAACCTCCCCCAACCTCCCTATAGATCCAAGTGAACCTTTCAAGGACTTTACCAAGAGAGTCTGGGGAGCGCTTGGATGCTATCTTATAACCCCTAGCTATAAGGGCATCTGGGTACAGACACTCCTTTAGTCTACTTTTAATAAGAGTACTCCTCCATAAAATATTGTTCAGATAAACAATTCTACCTGGCTCTCAGAAACTCTCCTACAGGGATGGTCTGAAATGGAGGACTAACTATTCGCCAAAAGAGTGGAAATCCAAGAACACTTAATTTGAAAGGCAATAGTATTTACACAGCCTGACTCACAATCACCCTGTAAAGTAACCTTGATAAAGGGCCCATTCTCTTTGATCCAGGCGATGGTGGCTGAGGAAATCTGCTTTCCTCCTGGGATATGGACTGCAGAGATGGCTTGTCAGACTCCTGTTGCCCCATTGATGGTTAATGTAGGTCACAGCTGTGGCATTGTCTGACTGCATCCTGATTGGGTGCCTCTTCATAAGGGGGGTCCAGTGCTGAAGGTCAACTGGACTCTTCTAAGCTCCAAGATGTTGATGGGGAGCTGGATTTTCCCCGGAGACCATGTTTCTTGGACTTTTAGGGATTGGAACACTCCTTCCAAGCCTGAGAAGCATGTGTCTGTTGTGATAACTTTCTGGTAATAGGGAAGGAAGGACTACCTCACTGGTAGGGTTAGGGTGGTAATCCACCAAGTAAGGGAATTCCTTGCTTGGCTATACAGGAGCATGGGTAAATCAAGAGAAGCAGCCTACATTTTCTAGGTCAACAAGATATTAAGTTGGAAAGTTCTTGAAAGGTATTGGGTGATTAGTGCTGCCTTGTAGGAGTCGACCATTAAGCTTAGAACTCTCATGGAGAATCTTATTGTGAAAAGTCTCCTGGATCTCAATTCTCGAGTGCTCTTAGAGAAATAACTTTATTTTCTTGGAGAAAGACTTTTGACTGGTATGTGTTCAGAAGCAGACCCAAATATTCAAGTCGAAGGGAAGGCTGGAGAATCGATTTGTTGAAAGTCCAATGCCTGGAGCACCTGAAATGTCCTGTGGGCATTTTCTTAATAGCTGGTATAGAGATAAGTCCTTCAGAAGGTATTACAAATAGCCTGTGACTTGGATGCTCTGAGTTTTGAGAAAGGTAAGCAGATGTGCTAAGACCTAAGATAGGCTGAAGGGCAGTGTGACATACTGGAAGATTGTCTGCCACTGTGAAGCACAGAAACCACTGATGAAGTGGGTAAATGGAAATATGCAGATCTACACGTTGGATATCGATGGATGACATTGTATCCCCTTGCTTGAGAAAGGCATTGACTAGCCTTGCAGATTCCATGCAAAAGTTTGAAATTCAAAGAAATCCGTTGAGGGATTTCAGGTCCAAAATAGGATGCATACCATCTTTTGGCTTTGATACCTTTAACGGTTTGAGTAGAATCTTTTGTCTTTTGAACCCGTCTTGTGGTGGCACTGGCTCAACAACTCCCTCAGAGGTGGTTCAGTGCAATCTGCAAATCTAACTGATATGTACCCCTTTGAAACCACTGATTGAACCCACAGGTCTGGGATGTCTGGGACCCAGAGAGAGGAAAACAGTAAAACTGTAACATACATTCCCCCACTCTTAGGAGTGAGGGCATCCCTTCACATGACATCCTGGTTCTTACCTTTTTTCTTCCAGTGATGGTGGTGTTTTTTTTTTTGGTGGCGGCTAAGGATGTCAGTGTTGTTCTCTACATCATTTTGTGAGTCCAAGACAAGCGCTCTGTACTATTAGGACTATGGAGAAGCTTCAGTGCAGCACACATACCCCTTGGATAAGCCACCAGAACTTTCTGCAATTTTCTTCCACTAAGCAGCAGTTTCTGTCCAGCTCTCCAGGACACTGTTTAGCAGACAAAGTTTCACCCTAGTACTCGAGTTTAGTTAATCTCCATCCTGTAGCCAATGCACATGCATGGCAAAACTCATGCGGTTGAACAGTTTTTCTTTTTCTGGCTATTGGCTAAGGCTTCATGTACGCGGGACGTTTTTACAACTGCTCCTGAACGATTTAACTTGACAGATAGTAATCCACGTTTAAAACATCAGTTTTGCCGCGTTTGCGTTTAGAAGCGTTTAAAAAAAAAATCTTTTTTTTTTAAATGGACAAAAAAGAAAAACGCCTATAAGCGAAATGCTGCTAAATGCGGGTTACCGCGTTTAGCTGCGTTTCGTCGCGTTTGGTGTCTGAAAAGTGGAAATCTTCGGCGTCTGAACCCATAGGATATCATTGAATGAATTCAGGGGCAGTTGAAAAAAGCGTCCAACTGCCTCTGAATGTATGTTTAGCAGCGTCCTGTGAACATGGTGCCTTAGGAGTCCAGCAGCTCAATTTTAGGGCGGCCAAGGTGCCTGAACAGTTTAAAGTTTACACTGCACTGCATCCAGGGGTATGCCTTAGGTTCTACTTTCTCAAGGATCCAGGATGAGCTTAATTTCCCACACAACCTCTCTGCTGGCCACAGGGTGCTGTCAGATCTTCTACTTTCTATTTTCTTGTAACATGCTGCTCCACTGCAACCACAAGTTACACTGAAACCCTGATGTAAAAGTTGCAACTGATCTTTGTTATTATTCCTTACTCCTGACCTCTGCTCTCCATGCGTTACTTACTCCAGACCTCTGCTCTCTGTGTGTTCTTTATCCTGACCTCGGTTCTCTGTGTGTTACACACTTCTGACTATTGCTCTGTGTGTATTATTTACTCCTGATCTCTGCTTTCCATGAATTACTTACCCCTGACACCAGCAATGCATGCATTACTTACTCCTGACCTCTACTCTCCTTGTGTTACTTATTCCTGACCGCTGCACTCTGTGCATTACACACTCCTGACACCTGTACTTTGGAATTTACACACTCTCGTCTCAAAGCTAAGTAGGCTCAGGTTTTATTCAACCATACCCATTAAGCCCCTCCCACTGTTAACACAAATTGGCCACACCCACAATTGCCTGGAGTGCTGCATCATTTCTCTACTCATTTTACCCAAAGCATTTTGTCATCTACCTTAAATGTTTACCTCTTGTTCCAAAAGACTGTAACTGATTGCTTTTGGGTGTGTTTAAAATATGGGCATGGTTTAGTGGGTGCGGTTACAAACAGAGGCATGATTTTGTTGGCATGGCTTCAAATGGAGGCTTAGTTAGTAGGGTGCCCCACAATTTATTTTTGAAAATCTGACAATCTTAGCCCAGGGCAATCTGGGGGTACATCATCAAAGGAGAAGATGCATATAGCAGCCAAAACTATATATATTTTTATTTTTTAAATATGCTTGTCTACCAGAGGCGTTGCTAGGGGGGTGCGGTCCGCACCCGGGTGACACCCGCTAGAGGGGTGACACCCTTCCGACGGTGAGAAAAAAAATAAATATTTTTTTTTGACTTTTTTTTTTTTTTTTTACAGCTGACACTTTAATTCAGCAACTTCACCCCGCTGGGCTGGAACAACACTTCCAGCGCCTGCCGCGCCTGGTGTGTGTGTGTCCTCCGGTTCCTTATTCTTCTTCCTCCTCCCTCCCTACCCTACAGAGCGTCAGCCTGTCACATCATCACACTGCACTGTGATGATGTGACGTCACACACAACTTTCTCCGGCTGCACGCTGTGAGGGTCGCTGCTCAGCCCTCCTCCTCTCCAGTCAAGACTCCAGAACAGGTGGGGGGGGGTCTCCACCGCCGGCCCGACTCCCGAGCACAAGCACAAGATGAGGTAGGTGTGTGTGTGTGTGGGGAGCGGGGGGGGGCGGTTGCCATTGTAAGAGGCAGAGCTACTAGCTAGTGTGGGAGGAGGACTCAGTCTGTCTGGCGCCCTGACCTGTATTGTATGATAATGAAGGGGGGGGGGGGTGCAAGGTGGCCTGCTGCGACACAGCTATAGATTATATATAGATATTATGTAATATAGCTGGTCCATCCGCCCCTCCCCCCACCAGTCCCGCTAACTCAACTACTGTGCCTATTATATGTAATATAATATATCTATATCCAGCATCACCCCCCCCCCCCCGCCCATTATCAGACAGACAACACTGACTATATAATTTATATTAGCTGACTGAGACACCCCCACCCTGAGCTGGTCTGATGATGATAATGGGGGGGGGGGGTGATGCTGGACACAGATATATTATATTACATATAATAGGCACAGTAGTTGAGTTAGCTGGACTGGTGGGGGGAGGGGCGGATGGACCAGCTATATTACATAATATCTATATATAATCTATAGCTTTGTCTAGCAGCAGCAGACCACCTTGCACCCCATGATGGAGTCCTAACCTGGCACCATACCACCCCAGCCTGCCTTATGCCACCGCAACCTGCCTTATGACACCGAAACCTGCCCTATGCCACTGCAACCTGCCCTATGCCACCCCAGCCTACCCTATACCACCCCAGCCTGCCCTATGCCACCCCAGCCTGCCCTATACCACCGCACCCTGCCCTATGCCACCCCAACCTTCCCTATACCACCGCAACCTGCCCTATGTCACCCCAGCCTGCCCTATGCCACTGCAACCTGCTGTATGCCACGCAAACTGCTCTATACCACCCCACCCTGCCCTATGCCACCGCACCCTGCCCTATGCCACCCCAGCCTTCTCTATACCACCGCACCCTGCCCTATGCCACCCCAGCTTTCCCTATACCACCCCAACCTGCCCTATGCCACCACAACCTGCTCTATGCCATCACACCCTGCCCTATATAACCCCAACCTGCTCAATGCCACCCAGCCTGCCATATACCACCCCAACCTGCTCTATACCACCCCAACCTGCCCTATGCCACTGCAACCTGCTCTATGCCATCACACCCTGCCCTATATAACCCCAACCTGCCCAATGCCACCCAGCCTGCCATATACCACCCCAACCTGCTCTATACCACCCCAGCCTTCCCTATACAACCCCAACCTGCCCTATGCCACCCCAGACTGCACTATACCACTGCAACCTGCCCTATATTACCCCAACCTGCCCTCTATCGCTCCAGCCAGCCCAATACCACCCTATACTTTAATTTACAGGGGTCATTTGGGGGTGCGCCTCGTGACTGTGCGCTGCCTGGAGGGCGCTGGGCAGGATAGACAGGAGGGGGGGTGACACCATGTTTTGCCGCACCAGGTGACACCAACCCTAGTGACGCCACTGTTGTCTACTTGTTTAGTTTTTTTGTTTTTTAATTCAAATTGAATATTACTGTATTTACAGGTATTTTCTAAAAGAACATGAATCACTTTGTGAAAAATGGAGCATAATTATTGATAGGTTCTTGTATTACACTCTGTAGTTCTCATAGGCTCGTACAGCACTGAACTGTGTGAGTCCAAACACAATAAAATGTACATATGGCTTTATACTGCACAAGATTTGATATGTTTGTTGTGCAATAATGACAGCTTAATAAAAAGACCTTAAAAGCATTGAATGAACGTTGTTTTCATATTTTATTATATCTAATGTTTGCATGAACTATGATGGAACCATGATAATAACCTGCAGTTTCTAATGAAGCAGCAAAAATAGGAAAGAATATACCAATGGAATGAGTGTCAGTTCAAATGATAAAAGATTCCAAATGAATTTACTGGCTTGCACTAAAATAAATTCCAATACGTTTCAGGGGTCAGAAAACAGTCCTCCTTCACCAGGGCTTCAGTTAAAATAAGAAACTTGAATGAACTAATCCTTATCTTGATTGCTCACACAGATGCTGCTGGCTAGTAGCTCTCTTAGTCGGCAATTATCTTCCCTGCATAGATCCACACAGGAAAGTTCAATTTTGAGTCCATTCAAGTTCAGTGGCGTCTGGTGCTCCAAATTTTTTGGGGGGGCGCAAACAAACAGAAAAAATTAAAATCATCAATTGCCGCCACTGTGCCCATTAAACGCAGCCACTGTGCCCAAACGCCACCAGTTTGCCCCCCCAAATGCAGCCAGTTTCCCCTCCAAATGCAGGCAGTTTGTCCCCAAGTGCAGCCAGTTTGTCCCCAAATGCAGCCAGTTGGTCCCCAAATGCAGCCAGTTGGTCCCCAAATGCAGCCAGTTTTCCCCCAAATGCAGCCAGTTTCCCCCCAAATGCAGCCAGTTTCCCCCCCAGCCCTGCACTTACCTTCCTCGGGTCAGCCACGTCCTTCTTCCGTCCTCGATGTCTTCTCCCGCCCTCGATGTCGCTTCAGCCAATCAGGTTACCGGTAACCAGACCCGGTGAACCTGATTGGCTGAAACGCCTGTCAGTGTTAACCAGGGAACGCACCCATGTGCGTCCTCTGGTTAACTATTTGGAAGCCGATTACAGCCCTCAGGCTGTAATCGGGAAGCTTATCAGAGCCGCTGGCTCTGATAGGCACTTCCAAACACCATCAAGACGCTGTTATTCAGATGGCCGGTGCTCAACAGGGGGCCGGCCATCAGAATAGTGGGCGGCAGCGGCGGCGACAATACATAGGTTCATGCAATGCATGAACCTATGTATTGTTGTGAGTGACGGGCGCAGGAGCGAGAGGGGGTGGCACTCCTGCGCCCACTATGGACGCACCGCTACTGTTCAAGTTTCTTATTTTAACTGAAGCCCAGATGAAGGAGGATGCTTTCTGGCCACTGAAACACATTGGAATTTTTCTCAGTGCAAAATATAAACTTAAATTAAACTCTTATCTTTTGGTCCAGCACTCCTTCCATTGGTGCATGTTTTTCTGGCAACCTGCTGGGTACCCACTGGAGGGTACCCCTGTCTATTGTGAGCAGCCTGACCTGAGCCATTGAGCTCTTTGCATGTTTTTTTCCCTCTCTACTTTCTATGAACTCACATCAAAGTCCCAGGGCATCTTGGATGCTTAATTCTTCATCTGAGTATAAATAATAAAAACTCAGCATAAAGGCACATTTCATGTACTTTTTAACTCAGTGTTTCTCAACTCCAGTCCTCAAGGCGCACCAACAGGTCATGTTTTTGGTGATTTGAGCAGTTTCACTGCCTTAGTAATTACCACAGCCATTTCATTTGCAGGAAATCCCAAAAACATGACCTGTTGGTGCGCCTTGAGGACTGGAGTTGAGAAACACTGTTTTAACTTACCACTATTCAGGAAACTTCGTGACCATACAGAACAGTCGTTTCACTCACAACACTGGCTGCCATTGTTGATTGAGCGCACAACAATATATATTAGTACCATGTAGAAGAAACACATAAATACCACTGACATCCACAAATACTTTAATAAATCTTTATCTAATTATCTATATAGACTCTTAGTAACTTTGGGGCAATGGGTTCATTTCTATAAAAATGACAAATTTTACACATCTCCTATTTACAAATTTCCATGTAAATATGCTTAATTAATTATTATAAAACAAAGAATTAAGACTCTTAAAATATAAGCAAGAGATAAAATAATATTAGAATTAGCTTGAAGAATGACAGCTGTATCATTGCACTGCATTTGCTGTGGCTTAGCCCCAACCTCCACCCCTTGGGCAAAGGGGGAAGCATGTTTTATAACACTGTTTTGTTCACTGGCTAGGCAACATGTTTATATCACTAGTACTTCTCTGAGCACTTGTGACCTAATAAATTAAAATTACAATCTATGTACCAAAGAGGCAAGTTCTGCAGAGGTTCATATTCAGGTCAATCTGTGGCATCAAGAAAGTTCATATAGGAGAGGCTTCCAATCAGGAATCAGCTTTTGACGATGTACTTGGCAGTCCTGTGTTTGTTCTACTGATTGATCGAAGAATACATTGTTTCTCAACTGCAAGATGCTTTGCTGTGTCCTCTCGGTAAGTGATCTTTAACAGACAGAAGAAAGAAAAAAGCAATCTCAGTCTGACAGCAAGTGATGGGCAGTGACCTTCAAATAACGAAAACACATATAGTAGCATTTTGCTGCGGTTCACTTGACAATTTCACCCTTCAAAGACTCCCTACTGGCAGCTGTGGGGTTGCAGTGGCCAACTGAGAGCCTTGGGTCACTAGCTGTCTTTAGAAAACTTACAGCTGGCCCACAAGGGGAAAGTTTGGTGTAGAGGTTGTTATTTTTTTATCCTAAGGCAAAAGAAACATTACTTATACAGGTGTATATAAACTTATTTTTACTTTTAGGGAAGTTCCCATTAGGTTAGATCTCGAAAGCAGAGCACTTAAGTCAAGTTAGAGAGAAAAAGTATCCCACCTTACATCACATGAAATCTGTCAATACATAGGATGGATACAGACAGGTGAACAAGGATCAACATGCAGAGCAAGACAAGTAGAGGACATACCGATATTCCCTAATGTACTCAGTGAAATGTTAGACAAAGAGGTAGAGAAGCGGAACAGGCAAGGGTCACATGACAGCTGAGAGAAGAGAGAGAATGAATTATAACAGTGCTGGGATGGCAGTATAATATGTCCACAGAAAGCATAAACATTAGCAGACATACAATGATAAGGCATCTTTATGATCATGGTTAAGAGGAAAAGATGGTGCATAGTATTATATGTGGATGAGTTTAAAGCGGTTGTTCACTCTGGAAAATAAATAAATAAAAAAGTCAGCAGCCACAAATCTTGTAGCTGCTAAATTTTAATAAAAGGACACTTACCTGTCCAGGGATCCAGCACCGTCCTCTGGATGCTATGGGCTACTGCTCTATACAGCTCTCATAGCTGTTTACACTGTATCTCTAGTTACGTTTTTTTTTTTGATTTGATAGAGTGGAGGGAAGGTTAGGCCCTGTGTCAGGTTTTTATTAATGTCTACTGGGGACATTCACCCCTTTATTTGTACTGCTGACTATTGTCACCAAGAAAAAGTGAAGGAAAAGTCAGCATTTTAGAGTTGTCCCTAGAACAAAAGGAAATCTTCCAATGGAGATGTCTGTTTTGTGGACAACTCTCTAATGCCGCATACACACGACCGTTTTTAATGACGAGAAAAATGTCATTTTTTTAAATGGTCACTAAAAATGATCGTGTGTGGGCTTCAGAGCATTTTTCACGACGTGAAAAACGGGCATGAAAAAATTGGAACATGCTCTAATTTTTCACGTCGTTTTTTACATCATCGTTTTTCTCGTCATGAAAAACGGCCGTGTGTGGGCTTTAACGACGTGAAAAAAAATGCGCATGCTCAGAATCAAGTATGAGACGGGAGCGCTTGTTCTGGTAAAACTAGCGTTCGTAATGGAGATAGCACATTTGTCACGCTGTAACGGACTGAAGAGCACGAGGCTTAAAAGCGCGAATCGTCTCTTAACAAACTTTACTAACATGAAGGGTGGCGCCATCCGAATGGAACTTCCCCTTTATAGTGCCGTCGTACGTGTTGTACGTCACCGCGCTTTACTCGAACATTTTTTTCCACGATAGTGTGTAGGCAAGGCAGGTTTGAGAAGAATCACGTCGAGAAAAACACAGTTTTTTTCAATGAAAATAAAAACGGTCAAGTGTACGCGGCATAAGAGAAGAGTTCTTATCATTTTAGGAGATTTCCTCTAACTTTTAATTGAGTCTTTGGGACAGGAAGCAAAAAGGAAATTTCCCTAGTGGTACACAGAAAGCAGAAAATAAACAGAAAGGGTTTTACCATTTCTTACTTTTTTTTTTGCAATACACTTTAAAAGGTACATTCCATTCAGATTCAATTTTAACACACAAATGATTTGACTTGCTGCTGGAGCTGCCCTTTTAGGTACCCATACAATAAAAGCTATAGCTGCTTGAGCATTGTTAAAGTGATTGTAAAGGTATGTATATATTTTTTTAAATAACAGACATGTTTTACTTACCTGCTCTGTGTAGGTGCCCTGCCCTGCAGAACTGCACACAGCTGCCCTGAACCTCCTCTTCTGATGTCCCCCGTCAGCACTTCTGGCTCCTCCTCCCTTCCAGGTGCCCCCATAGCAAGCCGCTGCTATGGGAGCACTCGCGCGGGCTTGGTCCTGAGCCAGGCTGGGTGCATCTATACAGACAGGCACAGCTCTGGATTGAGTGAGGAGTAAGTATGGGGGGGGGGGGGTGGATGACACTGCTACCTGGACATTTAATGCAGGGAATAAATTAAAACAAAGAAAATGTCATGCCGTCAGGACCACTTTAACAGATACAGTGGAACCTCGGATTGCGAGTAACGCGGTTAACGAGTGTTTCGCAATACGAGCACTGTATTTTAAAAAATCGTAACTCGGTTTGCGAGTGTTGTCTCGCAAAATGAGCACGATTCAGGCCAAAGCGGTGTGCAGTACCGCTTTTGGCCTGAGGTGGGGGGCACCGGAGCCTAGCAGAGCCGAACGTCGCCGATCGCCACCTTTCGGAAATGCACGGAAAGGCCCAAGGACAGCACAGCTGACCTTGGCAAATCTCAAGAACAAAATCTTTCCGAGGTTTGCCGAGGTCAGCCGTGGTGTCCTCGGGCCTTTTCGGCAGTTTCCGAGGCTCTCCGGCGCCCCCTCCCCGCCTGTGGCCGCATTGGGTATTGCATGACATTGAAGTCAATGCAAAACAAATTATTTTCGTTTCCATTGACTGCAATGGGGAAACTCGCTCTGATATGCGAGTACTTTGGATTACGAGCATTCTCCTGGAATGGATTATGCTCGTAATCCGAGGTTCCACTGTACATGAAAGCCAACTACAGAACAATGTAAAGAAAGACTGTAAAATATCAAATATAGGCAGGCACTGAAGCTTATGTGTTTTTAACTTATTATTATGTAGGATGATGATAATTATGACTAGGGGAAGAATGTCACACAATGGACATACAGTGGTAATTATAACAATAATTAGGTAAAGACCCAATTCATATTTGTCTTACAATAATTAATAAACTGTAATATACACTTCCCACAGTTCTCACCAAAACACCTAAAAAAACGAAAACATTAAAACTGGAAGCACTTTCTGTATCCTTCGTCTTCTATGATGCCACACACTTAGTGCTATATGACTGTACAAATCAGGGTCATATTCGTTATCTCACCGGCTCATTCATGACTTCAGAGAGTTCAGCCAGAATGTCCTTGTAATGGGCTTTCATCTCTTCTTGATACTCTAGCTGATCCTCCTTTATCAGCCGTTCATTCACTTCTAGAGCCAGACCACAGGTGTCTGCAAATTGTCTGCAGAAAAACACAGCTCAATGAGTACAGGTTATAGTATGACTATGCCAACAATCCAAGTGTTACTTTAGTTACCAGATTGGAGAGTAGAAAAATTACAGTGTGAATGCAAAAAGTTTAGTAACCAACAATGACCAAGGAGATTCCAGATTTCTGCAGTCAGCTTGGTTAAAGTGACACTAAATTATATTCTTATTTCATTCAAATCTAATACTTAAAGAGCAGCCCGATCCTCCTTTTCTTGGGTCCACTGCTGCTGCTCCTGGCCCTGCACTTTTGCCTAGTGCCCCCATAGCAAGCAGCTTGCTGTGGGGGCACCTGAGCAGGCTTGCTCCTGAGTTGCTGCTCTGTGTCCATTCACACATGGAGAGTGGCTATGCCTCACCCCAGCTCTCTCCTTATTGGCTTACTGGCTGTGATTGAGAGTAGCGGGAGCCAATGGCTATCACTACTGTCTCAACAAAAAGGGAGAGACCCGGCAGAGTTGAGGCTCTCATGCACATCACTGGATCAAGATGGAGCTCAGGTAAGTTTTAGGGGGGGCTGCTGCACAGAAATTTTTGTTTACCTCCATGCATAGAATGCATGATGGTAAAAAACCTTGAGCCTTTACAATCATTAAATTGCTTCTGTGTTTTTTTTTTCACTTTGTCTGTTTGGAGTGAGCAGTGCATGATATTTGCAGCCATGTATACTGCTCTATACACACTACAAATCCCATAGTCCATAGTTCATCTCTGGGGTGGGCAAGAGAGGTGCCTACGTTTTTACATATAGAGGGACCATGGAGAATGAACATAGCCACTAGGGTTGTCCCGATACCGAGCATTTGCCTGAGTACTTGTATTTGGGCAAATGCTCCCGATGCTTCACCTGATACTTGTGATCAGCGGTGATCAGTGCGGTGGGGGAAGTTACCAGCACCGATCACCGCTGTATATATTTAATAGTAGTTTCTCTGCTTCTCTCTCTCTACTCCCCCCCCCCACGCGGCTTTCAGCTGCTTTAAAATCAGCAGTGATCGGTGCTTGTAGCTCCCCCACACACAATTGTACGCTGACTGTACAAGTATACTCCTCCAGCCCCCTCCGTTTTGCTGCTGTCTCCATGCTGCTGTCTCCCTCCGTGTCCCCCTCCATGCCGCCGTCCCCCTCTGTGTGTCCCTCCGTGCTGCCGTCCCCCTCCGTGCTGCCGTCCCAATCCGTGTCCCCCTCCGTGCTGCCGTCCCAATCCGTGTCCCCCTCCGTGCCGCCGTCCCAATCCGTGTCCCCCTCCGTGCCGCCGTCCCAATCCGTGTCCCCTCCGTGCTGCCGTCCCAATCCGTGTCCCCCTCCGTGCTGCCGTCCCCCTCCGTTCTCCTCCTCCACCCCTCGATCTGTCAGGATGGAGAGCGGAGGTAGGAGCTGGTAAATCCGGCTTCTTACTTGTTGGAATGTACAGAGTCAGTGATCACTGACTCTGTCCATTCACATAACTGAAACATCGTAAACTGTGTTTACAATGTTTCAGTTTATGAATGAAGAGAAGGCGCTGTCTTCTCTCCATTCATCTTCAAAGCAGCAGAGGCTGCTGAGAAAGGGACTGGGGAATCTGTGTCCCTAGTCCCTTTCCCTGTCTCAAAGGGGAGATGTCAAAGGGTCTGTTAAGACCCCTGATATCTCACCAAAGCCCCCCAACAGGGCTGATAAAAAAAGAATAAAATAAAAATAAAATACAAATTAATTGTAAAAAATTATAAAAAAAATAAAAGAAAACACACACTGACACTGTCCACCCCCCCCCCCATAAAAAAAAGAAAGCATTGTAAAAAAAAAAAAAAAAAAAATTGTAAAAATAAATAAATAAACAAATTGTAAAAAAAACAAAAAAAAAACAATGTCACATGAGATTAAAAAAAAGTATCGGTAATCGGTATTGGCGAGTACTTGAAAAAAGTATCGGTACTTGTACTCGGTCTTAAAAAAGTGGTATCGGGACAACCCTAATAGCCACCCTTTCTTGGAAAGATTTTTTGAAACTACATATTTTTTAAACTGTCACATTAAAGCAGATCTCCTGCTATATAATTAAGTGTGAACTGTTTTACATCCCTGCCCACTGGGCAATAAATCAGAGTTTTATAATGCTGATATATTGTGCACTGAACAGACTGGAGCCAGCTGACCCAGAAATAGTGCTGGCTGTCTGGCTATGCAACATCATGCAAACTACAGGGCCATCTGAACAGAATTACAAATTACTCTGCCACAGTAAAACTATTTACTTAAATGCATTTTACCTGTGCATTTAGCTGTTTGCCTAAACATTTTAGAGATTAATTTTAGGCTGGGTTCACACTATCTTTGCATGTGGCTCAAAGTTTCAGGTCCAATTTCAGCCCAAATATTTGGCTGAATTCAGGCCTGTAACTGACCAAAAGGTGCACAGGGCTCCTGTGCAAATTCGCACCGGAGCTGCAGCTGAGATATGTGAACCGGCTCCATAAAGAGCTGGTCAAAATCTCCTGCTATTGCAAATTCCTGCATCAAACTCGCAATCGTGTGAACCCAGCCTTTAATAATTTCTTGTGGGTAACTGCACTTTACACATCCTCATTGCTCTTTTCACTGCTTTACTGTATAAGCCGGCCTTAGAAAACTTTATCAAATCAAAAATCCATTTATAAGAATCCTGACTTTTACAGAAAATAGGACATTACATGCACTAACTGCTGAGTGGCCCATTGTTCTATATTAGTTGTCATGAGGGAGTTTAATTTCATGGCTGAATCACATTAGAAAGTTAAACCAGGATCCGGGTGTTCCCAAGAATTCTCTTCCCTTCTTAAAGCAAGCAAACAGCAGGGGCGCCATATGAAGTTAGAGGAGTATACTGCCAGTGGAACTTCCTAACTGGCTCTTCACATGAGAGGTTCAAAGGTGTGCATGATTTTAAGCACCATCAACTCTACCTATCGGCTCTCCTCTACTCACGTCCTGTAAAGCACTAATAAAGGAATGCTGATAACCGGCACTTGCTGGTTACAATATGATCAGCTGTGATTGGACACAGCTGATCACATAGTAAAGCACCTACGTCATAGGCTCTCAAGATCGGAGATGCGGTGTGTCAGAGCGAGTGGCTTATCCTGCCACCCCCGTGCTGCTGTTATTCTGCTGCAGGCCGAGCGGGAAGGAGTTAAAGAGGAATTCCAGGTAAGGATACTTATACATAGTTACATTGATCATGCTTGGACCGATATAAATATGCAAATACCATATCTGGCTGATGACCCTGGAAGCTGGCTGGAAATCACTGAAGTAGACACCATTACTTCAGTAATCTCCACTTGCTTCTGGGTCCTGTTCCAAGAAGCTGCTATGCTGCAATCTGAACACAGACGGTCGGCTGTTTGGCACTGGCACCACTCAGAGAATTCTTTGTATTTTCTGAATGAATGCAAAGGATTCTCTACAGTAGTTGGATGAGAAGGAGAGGCGGAGTGGTGATGACAAGCTCTCCACCTTGTCCAGTTAGAGAACGTTTTGCATTCATTCAGCAAGTGCAACTTATTCTCTGAATGGTGTCTGTGCTGAGCAACTGACCTCCTGTGTTCAGAATGCAGCAGGGCAGCCACTCAGCACGGGCCCTAGAAGCAAGTGAAGATCACTGGGCTAGCGATGTCTACTTCAGTGATTTCCAGCTTCCAGGGGCATTGGCCAGGCATGTTATATGAATAATTACATTCTAAGCTGGACCAATGTAACTATGTAAAGCATTTCTATACCTGGAATTCCTCTTTAAACTAGCAGTGACCCAATCTCCACCAGGAACACTAGATACTAGACATGTGCACAACATAAAAATTTGCTTAGTTTGGTTTTGTTTGTGTTTGTTTACGTTGATTCGTAACGATTCGTAATTTCGTAAGACATGGGTCAACTCTTTCGTATTTCCGTAAGTGTTATTTTTACGTTGATTAGTTTTTCCGTTAGTCTAATTTTCGTTGATTCGAAATTCGTATTTTTCGTTATATTTTATATTCGGCCGCGTTCGTATTTTCGTAAGAACTATATTTTCGTTGATTTGCAATGATTCCTATTTCCGTGTCTAATTTCCATTGATTGGAAAATTGTACTTTTGTAGATTTAATTATATTCGTACTTTCGTTAGAATACATTTTCCGTTTATTCGAAACACTACTTGTCGTAATTTTGTAATTCGTACTTTCGTGAGATTGACCGGCTAATTTATTTGTACTTTCGCAACATTGTTTTCGTAGATTCGGAATAGGGGCATAATTCGTAATATAGAAATTAGAATCTAGACAGAGTATGCTTAAGAAACAAAGAATTTCTCTCTCACAAGTCACAACTTAACTCACAAATCGACCAAAACAGTGCCACCTACCCAACCACACCCTATCTGGACTCTGGATGGAATGCACTGCAGTCTAACACAGAAAAACACACAAGGGAATAAGAAACAAGCTCATTGGGGGAAGGGACAACCTCTTCAGGGGAAGGGACAAGCTTATTGGCCAACGTCCAGAAATATTTCAGAACTAACGAATTTGTTGTTTTGATTTCCGTTTTCTGAATATTCGTAATTTCGTTTTTGTTTTTTTTCGTTCATTTTGATTTTCGTTATTTTGAATCTTTGTTCGGTATTTTCGTTGTTTCTATGTTTTCGCTTTTTCACTCTTTCGTATTTTTGCTGTTTCTAATTTAATAATTTCGTATTTTCATTGTTTTCCATATTCGTTCTTTTCAATAATTCGTTGTTCGTTGGTAATTTTAGTAAACCGTTCGTTCATTCGTATGTTTACGAATTAACGAATATAACGAATTTTGACGAATAACAAATTCGTAACTAAACTAATTGAACATGTCTACTAGATACATATTTATTTTGATATGTTACTAGTGTCACTACTAATACTAATATCTCAGCTAGATACAGGACTACAGGTGGCCACAGATGGGCAGATATGTGGCTGAGAATTATTGGAGGCCCTTGAATATGCTGTTTGATGTCCTGGACCTAGCTTGTTCCTGCCAACATATTTTAGTGGTGACTGCACATTCTTTTCTCCATAGAATGAATATGCAATATTTGCTCATTCTTTCTATAGCAAGACTGAGTGAATCACAATATTACATGCAATAGTTTACAGTTCCGTTTGTAGGCACACCTCTTTCCATATATGTGTTTGGAATGTATGTTTAGTTGTTTATATAGAGTTTACTTTATTTGATTCATGTAATCTGGCCTAGGACATCCAAAATACAGGAAAACACCCCGTTACTGCCGAAAAAAGCAGAAGCAGGTAAATGGGACTTTCTTCGTGCCACCGAGAAATCATAAAATACATTATTTTGTTACATAATCATTAAAAGCTACAATCAGACACTAGACATGATTAAAAACAACGAATCCATGTATATAATCAATCTTGTAATCTTTGGCATGTAGGACTGACACATTTCACGAAGAGCTCGCTTCTTCAGGATCCACCCCTTTATTATATACAAAGAATTTGTATATTCTCAGTGCACCACCTGGTGATCTTTATTACCAGGACCTTTTACAAACATGTACTCACAAAAAGAAGCAAGAGTAAAAACTATCAACAATGCAAGATTACCATCAAGCCCCAATTTTAAAATGTCTTGTCAGTCATCCTATATTATGGTTGCGCGTAGTGGCAACATATACCGAATCTGCTGCTCCAGCACAAAAACATTCAGCTAAGTCAGCATCCTTCACCGAAGATAGGGCACCATTTTCAAGGGGAATTTATGCATATCTGTGGTGAAAGATGCTGACTTGGCCGTGTTAATACTCTAAAAATGTATATCCTTCCTCGTTTCCTTTATATTTTCAACGTAATTCCAATTACTCTACCAAAAGGCTTATGGTGACTTGGATAAGTTCTGCACTTTAATCTCACAATGAATTGGTCGCATCTCTTATGCCCATTTCTCTCCCCGTCTACCTTTTGTCTGTTTCAGGGTAGACAGAGCTTTTTGTCCTTAATCACCCCCCTCCCCCCTTCTCTGGTTTTCCACTTGGATCTCCTTTCTAACCCCTCCCCTTTTCCCTGTTTAGTCTTAGTTTATATTCACTTAGTTGTATTGTGGCTTTCAATTGCCTATTTAAACCCCGTAGCATTTAAAGCTCGCCATACATTAATCATTTTTTTTGTTCAACCAACGGGTTGAACGCAAAAAAAAAGACCAGATTCCCCAATCCACATATTCGAGGTAGATGGGGGAATCACTACCACTGCGCTACTGTGTTCTGACGGCAGGGAGCCTTCCCCACTGTTCGAATACACTGAACAGTGCTGCCAGCTATAGCTGAGCACACTGATCATTCGGAAAAAAACTCAACAGGCTTGTTGTCTGTACAACCAGCCTGCCCCTACATAGATCGAAATTCAGCCACTGAACTGACTACATTTTTATCTATCTATGGTCATCCTAAGCCACACTAAAATGTTTTCAATCTGTATGTATTTAATTTGCTCCTTGCATCCTATATAGTTTTCTTATATGTGGTACAACACTCATACTCTATTCGCTGACCTATGTTATTTTGTACATGTGTATGTTTTTTCTTTTGTTTTCTTGCTTCTTGTATGATTTTTTTATATGTGGTAGAGAACTTATACTCTACATTTCGGACATATGCTAGTATATACCTTAAAAATCCTTTGACAAAAGAGCTATTAAAGAGTATGGAAACCCAGCATTTCATATTCCTGATATGTGCCCACTGTACAGTACTTGTATTAAAAAGCATCGTATTCTCTTTGTATTGCTTCCTTTGTGTGAAATCCCTGGACTGGCACCTCTGCTTTCCTGTTAACAACTGACCACACTAAGCAGGAGAACAGGCAGGAGTCAGTTCTCTAGCTATGCCGGGAACTCAGCCTGCTCTCCTCAAATGACCCCCCTCCCCCCCTGCATGGCTTTTTACTGGGAAGAACAGTGTGCTGCTGTTTCTCCTCCCTATCTCTTATACCCTATGGTATGAGATCACTTATAAAAAAGGGAAAAGGGTGTTTATAATGTTTTTTATATATCCGTACACAAATGTTTTGTCTTGTATTTTATTTTAAACAGAATGGGTTGTTTTACAAAGTGAGGGTTTATCTATATTTTAAAATCCAGAAGCCTGCACAGTGCTGCACTTCATTACTAAATATGTAGAGACAAATGTTGAGTCTTAAATTTAGCTTATTTTTTCTTTTCTTTTTCCTTCTATTATTATCTTTTGTTCCCACTCCTCGTTTTTTGTAAGGGCATGTATAGTATATATTGTTGTTCTGATTCAATACTTACTGTATCTGCATGTATTTGCTCAGTTGTTTGTATACATTCTTGTATTATTTACCCTTGTTTTTTGTCACAAAACAGAAGGTATTCACGTGTCACATTCCATTCCATTACTTATCGCTCAAATAACAGAATTATTCTTAATTTCGGGACAATATGCAGAACCATGCAAATTCTTCCTTTATGTCCCATTGGCCACATGCATTTCCAGAACCATTGATGTATAGTGGAAACTGTATACAGCTGCTTCAGGCCATTTGACCATCATCAGTAGAGTGTCTAGAAACCAGGGGGTTGATTTACTAAAACTGTAAAATGCAAAATCCGGTGCAGCTGTGCATGGTAGCCAATCAACTTCTAACTTCAGCTTGTTCAATTAGGCTTTGACAAAAAAACTGCACCAGAATTTTTACTCTGCAGGATTAGAAAGTCAACCCTCATGACTAGTATAGAGCAGGGCCTGGGGCCCATTGAGACAGATATTAGGTGCCGCTTTTCTTCTTGGGTCTTTGAAAAATCTAACAACCAGACAGATTTTACGTTTCATTTACCACTTTCACCAGACACATGAAAGGGATGTAGCGCCCACCCCATTTAGGGGTGCTATATACCCAAATTTAGGGGCTGATCTGAGAAGTAGTTGGGCTCAGACCGTTCTCAATTTATAGGTTGTACTATTTTATTCTCCAGGTGGTATACTGGTATGCAGTTCCCTGTGGCCTGTAGGTGGCACTGCCATAATGGGTCAGAGTTGAACCACTGGTATTAGTTCTGTGCCTTGGGGTGTCCTCTCTCGGCAGCAGTACAGTGGGCGTGTTTGGCCTGCTGTGCATTCTGGGAGAGGATACATAAGGGGCAGCCGCCGCCTGGGAAGGGGTCTTCGTCGGAGGAGAGGAGTCAGAGTCCAAGTGTATGGAGCATGGCCCTCCAGGCCATGGGGCCACGTGTGCACCAGTCCCAGGCACCTTTAGTCCTGGGGCTGCATCTTCAACATTGGGCCTAGCACCTTTAGCTGGAGCCCACCTCAGGGAGGAGAAATCTCAGGGTGTCCCTCGCGAGGGAGCCCGCTTCTAAGAAGAGGAGGCCGGGGGAGGACCTTTCTGAGGGACCGGTGAGAGTTCACGGTGAAGGAAGGGGCCCGGTAACTTTCTGGAGGGATTCTTCTATCCACCAAGGGCCTGATAGATTCTGTGGCAGAGAGTCTCCCGATCGCATCTAGGAAAATAACTTGATCAAACGTCCGAGCATCACTTTGGCTGCTAGGATCCACTTTGCAGGAGACTATCCGGGTGAGCTAAACCTACTCTGGGATAGAGTAGCGATTGTGATATCCATTTGTGCCTGGGCTAACCTCTCAAAGCCTTGCTGTCCTGTCTCTTATTCATCCTTTTCCTATCTGCTGAACATTGAGAAAATAAACTCAACATTGGAGTTTAAAGTGGTGTGGACATTGGAACTACTTGGGGGGAAAACAGAGACTTGTCCCTATATCCTAGGAGATGAAAACCAACTGATGGAAGAACCTAGCTGTGGGACCCAAATACATAACACCGCTTAACCTCCTCAACCAGGAGGGTACGGGCATATAGTACGGTGTGCCCTTTTTTTCCTGCAAGTGAGCCAAAGGTAGGGAAAAGGGTTTGTGTGCTACAGGGATGATATGACTGGCTGGAATGGACAGTTCTTCCAGGCATTTACAATAAAGGGACTGAAGGTCATACATCGCACATGCTCCCAGTAGTGTTGTATTTATAAAGCAAGTCACCTGAAAATTTCTTTAAGATGCTTCACTTGACTTTCCGGGTAATTGTTGGCATTTGTTTCTGTTAGAAAAGCTCTAGCATATGCCATAGGTCCAGCGTTTACCTGAAAAAAGTGAACCATATCTCATCATATGTTATTATAGAAGAAAAGTCACTCCTCTGAATTGCAAAATAGAATTTTACACATTTTTCTTATTTATCACTTTTAATTTCATCCAGTAACAGAAGAAATGCCATCTGTTTGAATATAATCTTTTTAATATATCTACAAGCCCTACTCTATTTTAGAATAGTAGCCAAGTTTATGATGTGCTGTTAATGTGTTTATCTCAAATCCAGAGGGAAATAAGCAAAAAACACCTTTCAGCGTACTATAGTTAGGTGGTGCTTAACGATAGCCGGAATAAATTGTCTAGGAAAAACGCCAAACTTTTTCATATTGCTTCACGCAGTGATACCTCGTGAATGTCAGAGACAGCATTCGCATTAATGTATATTTCTGCTGCCCACTGTAGAACTGCCTTTTAAGTCCAATTATTTTTATAATAAGTGTATGCAATCTTTAACATTTTATGTATTTTCAGAAGTCATTGTTTGTAAATCTGCAGCTTACATTTAAATACCATACCTGGTGACCCTACCATTAGGGTTCTTGTACAGGCTGTGTTTCACCCAGTATACAGAAGGCTGTATACTGGATGAAACACAGTGTAACACAAGAAGTTGGTGGGAGACACATTACACATTACTAGTTTTTTGCCTTCCCTATAAATCCTGTCACTGGCAAGATTCTACCAGCAACAAAATTGGAATGGTGATACGGGCTAGTACATTGTTTTCGCAAAATGCTATTTAGAACTGGCAAAGCACTATGTCATTGACTAATGAGATCCTAATTTTTTGTTACTGATTTGCTTTATACATTAGGCTCTTGTGTACGATGGGCCTCCCCTTTTGCTATCGTTTAAACCTTGAAAAGCTTCAAGATGTTGCTGGGTTCTTTAAACATATAAAAATGAAATTAGGTTCTTATGCCGCGTACACATGACCGTTATTCATGTCATGGAAAAAAACAACGTTTTTCTCAACGTGATTTTTCGTGTTTCCTCTCAAGCCTACCTTGCATACACACGTTCGTGAAAAAAAACGCTTGAGCAAAGCGTGGTGACGTACAACACGTACGACTGCACTATAAAGGGCAAGTTTTATTCAGATGGCGCCACCCTTTGGGACGCTTTTGCTGATCCTCGTGTTAATAAAGTTTGGTGAGAGACGATTCGCACTTTTCAGTCTTCGTGCTTTTCAGTCCGTTATAGCGTGACGAATGTGCTATCTCCATTACGAACGCTAGTTTTACCAGAACGAGCGCTCCCGTCTCATACTTAATTTTGAGCATGCGCATTTTTTTTCCCCTCGTAAAAGCATACACACGACCGTTTTTCACGACGTTAAAAAGAACGACGTGAAAAACGACGAGAAAAAATAGAGCAGGTTCTAATTTTTTTTTGGGCATTTTTCTCGTCGAGAAAAATGCTCTGGAGCATACACACCACCGTTTTTCACGGCAATTTTTAAAAATGGAATTTTTATCGTCATGAAAAACGGTCGTGTGTATGCGGAATTTAGGCTAAGTTCACACTGCTGCGAATTCTATTGCAAATTTGAGCCATTGCCATTTCTCAAATTTGCAAGTCATTTAAATTACATAGTTTAACATTAGTTCACATCAATGCGTTGCGAATATAAGCTGCGGGAAAAAAGGGTCCTGTGCGAGTTTGATCCGTGTGCGATGCGAATTCAGCTCTATAGACTGGCATTTCCTGAAATCGCAGCCGCGAATCGCGGCAAATTCGCGGCCGCGAATCGCGGCAAATTTGCGGCCGCAAAATCGCGGTAAAATCGCGCGATTTTGAATTTGCAGCAGTGTGAACCTAGCCTAAAAGTAAATTGATATTGAAACAATGTGAACTCTCTCTTACAGTTACTATTTTCATTTATGTAGTATCAATTAATTTTTTTCCTGCAAGTGATATTTAAAGCTTGCCATACCAAGGCAGTTGTCTCCCCAAGAATGACAGGCGGGTGCTATCTGCCTGCTAGTTCCTTGCATGACTTTCCAGACAGAGTGAAGCTGTACATGTGCAGTCAATACTTTCCACCCATCTTCTCAGGATGAACAATATTTATATGTGAAAAGATGCACTTCAGACACAAATTCTTTATTGGCTATAGAAGCATCCCTAAACAGGCAACCCATGCACATTTGGCTGTAAAACTGGGGAAATG